>CM055739.1:18783027-19106594 GCA_029465975.1 Dallia pectoralis
GCTATTTGTAGTAGTTGTAAAGCACAAGTGATGCGAGGAGGCGTAAAACAACACCTGTTCAACACTACAAATATGAATACGCATCTTAAGAGCCGTCATCCTGAGTAGCACCAAGACTTTTTGAAAAGTAAGAAGGAAAAAATGCCAGCAAAAACCCATCAGCAGCCTCTACTTCAGTGACAAAGCTAGAAAATACAGCAGTGAGCACCCAAAAGGTAATAGAGTTTAACGACTAAATCATTGAATGTATTGCTCCTGTTAAACAGCCGTTCAGATGTTGGCTTCAGCAGGCTAATGATGTACCTATTAGGGCTGCAACTAACGATTATTTTATAATCGATTAATCTGTCGATTATTTTTTAGATTAATCGATGAATCGGATAAAAAACTAAAAAGCATTTATATCCAACCCTTTACTGAAAAACAGAACTGACAGTGCAAATCACAGTGCAAAAAATGTTCAGAAAGTGCTCCTTGAACATCCCTGAGCTAATGAATAATAAAAAGTGCACAACAATGTTTATTTTTATTAAGGACCTATAAAGAAAAATACAATTCAGAAAACTTAAAATGATTTGTTTGAACCTCAGAACTTATTCTCTACACTATACTCACAGACATACAAAGTCACAAAACTCTCACTCACAGACGCACACACAAACTCTCTGCATCAAGGACTCCAACGTGTTTCCGTTTAAGGTGCTGAATCATCACCGTGGTTCTCCCGTGCCATGTCATGTCGCTTTTGCATATCTTGCAATTAACACACTTTTTTGATGTATTTACTTAGTGTGAAATGCTCCCACACTTTGGATGACTTCGGTCTAACTGATTTTGCCGACTCCGCCATCAAAACAACGTTACAGCTCCGCACCGCACTCAACTCAATTGCTTTTATCTTCGCGACTGAGTGGCGTGTCGATAATGAAATTCGTTGCTAACTTTTTTAATTATCGATTTGTTGTTGCAGCCCTAGTACCTATAGCCGCGTTATGCTATTAGCCGTCACTACTTTTCTGCTACATTACCTGAACGCCAGAGTGTCGCCAGTCACATTGAAAAGCTCCTCACATTAGCTAGTCACATAAGCTAGTCACATTAGCTAGTCACATTAGCTTTACCAGTCCTGTTAGCATGTTGAGCCTCCCTACCCAGTGGATATAGACGAAGAACTTACCCTTAATAAAGCTGTCAGCTGCTGTGTGAGAACAGGAGTGCTCCCGTTCTCAAACAGTAGTTGCAATTGCATCCGCATTTGATAATATGTTTAGGAAATGTAAAATAAAAAGAGAACGAAATTGTATTTTTATTTATTTTACTCTTAAGGATGGACGTTTGAGGTCTGAACTTAAAAATAAAATGTGGCACTGGCATATCATGTATTATCAGCTCGCAGTCCACCGCTGGATCATCAACTGCAACCTTTCCACTCGCAATAAATCTTAGTTCGGAGGATGGGTGTTTGTCTCCCTAATGGGAAGCTCGATCGCCTCCTCAGATGTAGGCAAAATAAAAAATATGAAACTGAAGCAAGCTAATTATTTGAAATGAAACCAAATTAATTTACTTATACTATGTGTGTAAGTTTAACATACTTTTCTCACCATGTGTGCATCACATGAATGAAATACTATAGCGAAGAATTCCGTATGCATCAATTTGGAAATACTGTATTTATGATAAATGTTATGTTACTTGAATGAAAAAGAAAGTTCTCTTCTTTCCCCCGCTTCTACATCGCCTCCCTTGTAATCGCTCGCCCCAACACTTTCTTCCAGAAATATTGGATTAATGGATCTCACTTTTTTCTTCATGGACTGGATTGGCGGACCCCCAAAAGACTTTGACCAAATGAACTACTGCATACAAAAGAATATTTAATATTTACAAAGTAAGACTAATAGGATATGCACACACCTGTTAGTAACAGAGAGAGCGATCATTGTATACAGTACGTCATTGACCAGGTATCACTGCATTCAAATCAAAAAGTCCTGGCACCTTTCATTAAATTAGTGATTGCAAAAAAAAACACAAAGATGAGGCATAATTTGGGCACAAACCTAAGAGGGACCAGTATACATTCAGTTCTTCACTTCTCAAAGACAAAACGTTTTATTGTATAATACAATATTTTCTGCAAAACATCTCTTTCCCCTAAATTAAGCCTCCCTTTCCAGACATTTCAGGGGGCGTGATTCTGAGTGGTATAGCAATAAGTGTATTGCTTTTATGTATTTAGTGTAACAACTTTACAAATTCAATGTCCATGTAAAGGGAAAATCTAGCTTCCAACGGATTTGTAACACCCATTTTCTTACCTCTTGACAGTACTGCAGGATGCCCTCCTTAGTCCCGATGCAGCTCTTGGTGCCAGACGGGTCTGACTCCCACTTTCCACTCTGAACGTCCACGTGCATGTTGAGCTTCCCGCAGAACATGGCCACCTGCGGCTCTGCCAGCAGGCCAAACCCACCATCAGTAGGCACCTGGAAAAAAGGAAAAGGGAGGTGGAAAACAGATTTGTTAATGTATTTGCATTTCATGTTCTGCATGGGGGCTGGGATAAGGAAATTGTTCAGTCAGCTTTAATGCATGTGCTTGACTATGGTGATACAATATACTAAAGTTTTTTTGCTTCTACTCTGAAGATGCTTGACTCTTTATCATACTGCACTGCGTTTTATAACTACAGACAGTTATGATATTAATCACTGTATTTTATACCAGAAAGGTGTGTGCCGCCTTAAGTGCATAGATCCCATAATTTCGAATTTTTTATACAAAGCCCGACTCCACATGGTTCCGGTATACCAATCATCACTGTTGACACAGCTCTGGATACAATAATAGATATCAGAGTTGGATTGTATTACAGACACCTTTTGTAATTACGAAGTAGGGTAGTTCCACCTTCTCTTTTAAAGGATATTATCTATAGAAAAGTATCCAATTCAAGTTTTGTTTGGGTGCCTTTGTTTTCCTGTTATCCTTTTAAATGGACACTGTGTTAGATTTCTATAGTGAGAATTGTGTTTGTTTAAATTGAGATGACTATGTCGGTGTCGGGTAATTGTTTGTATTTGTCCTAAGTTGTTGGTGTATCAGAATCAGATTTATGAAAAAGTTTGTTTACACATACAAGGAATTTGTTCTGACCCATAGCTGCAGCATTTAAGACACACATTTTCAAACACCCTCCCCGGGAATCATCACCTTAACGTGGTGGAGAGGTTTGTGTGCCCCTATGAACCTGAGGGCTGGGTTGTCTGGAGCTTCATGCTCCTGGTAGGGTTTCCCAAGGCAAAGTGGTCTCAGGCGAGGGGCCAGACTAAGAATGGTTCACCAAGACCCCATGAAAGATAGAGGGAAAAGGAGCGAGACCCTGCCTGGAGGAAGCCCAGGGCCCTCGTCTGGAGCCAGGCCCAGACGGCGGACTCGAAAGCGAGCGTCTGGTGGCCGGGTTTGCCACGGAGCCCGGCCGGGCACAGCCCGAACGAGATACGTGGCATCTCTCTCCTCTCCATCCTGTGGGCCCACCACTCACAGGAAGAACCGCAGGGGTCGGGTGCGCTGTCATATGGGTGACAGTGAAGGTGGGGGGTCTCGACGGATCAGACCCGGGCGGCAGAAGCTTGCTTTGGGGACGTGGAACGTCACCTCACTGGGGGGGAAGGAGCCAGAACTTGTGCGTGAGGTGGAGCGATACCAGTTGGATCTGGTGGGACTTACCTCTACGCACAACCGTGGCTCTGGAACCTTACCCCTGGATAGGGGTTGGACTCTGTTCTTCTCTGGAGTTGCCCAGGGTGAGAGGCGGCGGGCTGGTGTGGGGATACTCACGAGCCCACGTCTGAGCACGGCGGTGTTGGAGTTTACCCCGGTGGATGAGAGGTTTGCCTCCCTACGCCTAAGGGTGGTGGGGGGGAAAACTCTGACTGTTGTTTGTGCTTATGCACCAAACAGCAGTTCGGAGTATTCAGCCTTCTTGGAGACCCTGAAGGGAGTCCTATATAGGGCTCCAGTAGGGGACTCCATCATTCTGCTGGGAGACTTCAACGCACATGTGGGCAACGATGGAGACACCTGGAGAGGCGTGATTGGGAGGAACGGCCTCCCTGATCTAAACCCGAGCGGTCGTTTGTTTCTGGACTTCTGTGCTAGTCATGGATTGTCTATAACAAACACCATGTTCGAACATAAGGAGGCGCATAAGTGTACATGGTACCAGAGCACCCTAGGCCGAAGGTCAATGATCGATTTTGTGATCGTATCGGCTGATCTAAGGCCGCATGTTTTGGACACTCGGGTGAAGAGAGGGGCAGAGCTGTCAACTGATCACCATCTGGTAGTGAGTTGGATCAGAGGGTGGGGAAAGACTTTGGACAGACCAGGTAAGCCCAAACGGGTGGTGCGGGTGAACTGGGAACGTCTGGAGGAGGCCCCTGTCCGAAAGATCTTCAACTCACACCTCCGGCGGAGCTTTTCAGGCATCCCTGTGGAGGTTGGGGGCATTGAACCTGAGTGGGCAATGTTCAAAGCTTCTATTGCTGAAGCTGCGGCGGTGAGCTGTGGTCTCAAGGTCCTAGGTGCCTCAAGGGGTGGTAACCCTAGAACACCGTGGTGGACCACGGTGGTCAGGGAAGCTGTCCGACTGAAGAAGGAGGCCTTCAGGGATATGCTAGCCCTGGGGACTCCGGAGGCAGTTGCAGGGTACCGACAGGCCCGAAGGGCTGCAGCCGCTGCCGTGTCAGAGGCAAAGCAGCGGGTGTGGGAGAAGTTTGGAGAAGCTATGGAGAAGGACTTTCGGTCGGCACCAAAATGCTTCTGGAAAACCGTTCGGCACCTCAGAAGGGGAAAACGGGGAACCATCCAAGCTGTGTACAGTAAGGATGGGACACTGTTGACCTCAACTGATGATGTGATCGGGCGCTGGAAAGAGCATTTTGAGGAGCTCCTGAATCCGACCTACACGCCCTCTAGTACAGAGGCAGAGCTGGAGGCTGATGGAGGGTCATCGTCAGTTTCCCTGGGGAAGTCGCTGAGGTAGTCAAACAACTCCACAGTGGCAAAGCCCCAGGGACTGATGAGATTCGTCCAGAAATGCTAAAAGCTTTGGGTGGGGAAGGGCTGTCTTGGTTGACACGCCTCTTCAACATTGCATGGAAGTCTGGGACAGTGCCAGAGGAGTGGCAGACCGGGGTGGTGGTTCCCCTCTTTAAAAGGGGGACCAGAGAGTGTGTGCCAATTACAGAGGTATCACACTCCTCAGCCTCCCTGGTAAAGTGTACTCCAAAGTGCTGGAAAGGAGGGTTCGGCCAATAGTCGAACCTCAGATTGAAGAGGAACAATGCGGTTTTCGTCCTGGCCGGGAACCACGGACCAGCTCTTTACTCTCGCAAGGATCCTGGAGGGGGCCTGGGAGTATGCCCATCCAGTCTACATGTGTTTTGTGGATCTGGAGAAGGCGTATGACCGGGTACCCCGGGATCTTTTGTGGGAGGTGCTGCGGAGTATGGGGTGAGGGGTCTCTTCTCAGGGCCATCCAATCTCTGTACGCTCAAAGCATGAGCTGTGTCCGTGTCCTCGGCAGTAAGTCGGATTCGTTCCCGGTGGGGGTTGGCCTCCGCCAGGGCTGCGCTTGTCACCAATCCTGTTTGTAATATTCATGGACAGGATATCAAGGCGTAGTCATGGGGGAGGGGTTCCCGTTCGGTGGGCTGATGGTCACATCACTGCTTTTTGCGGATGATGTGGTCCTGATGGCCTCATCGGTCGGTGACCTTCAGCACTCACTGGATCGGTTCGCAGCCGAGTGTGAAGCGGCTGGGATGAGGGTTAGCACCTCTAAATCTGAGGCCATGACTCTCAGCAGGAAACCGGTGGAGTGCCTACTCCGGGTAGGGAATGAGTCCTTACTCCAAGTGAAGGAGTTCAAGTACCTCGGGGTCCTGTTCGCGAGTGAGGGAACAATGGAGCGGGAGTTTGGTCGGAGGATCGGAGCAGCGGGGGCGGTGTTGCATTCGCTTCACCGCACCGTTGTGACGAAAAGAGAGCTGAGCCGAAAGGCAAAGCTCTCGATCTACCGGTCAATCTTTGTTCCTACCCTCACCTATGGTCATGAAAGCTGGGTCATGACCGAAAGAACGAGATCGCGGGTACAAGCGGCCGAAATGGGTTTTCTCAGAAAGGTGGCTGGCCTCTCCCTTAGGGATAGGGTGAGAAGCTCAGTCATCCGAGAGGAACTCGGAGTAGAGCCGCTGCTCCTTTGCATAGAAAGGAGCCAGTTGAGGTGGTTCGGGCATCTTGTAAGAATGCCACCTGGGCGCCTCCCTAGAGAGGTGTTCCAGGCACGTCCAGCTGGGAGGAGACCTCGGGGAAGACCCAGGACTAGGTGGAGAGATTATATCTCCACACTGGCCTGGGAACGCCTCGGGATTCCCCAGTCAGAGCTGGCTAATGTTGCCCGGGAAAGGGAAGTTTGGGGTCCCCTGCTAGAGCTGCTACCCCCGCGACCCGACCCCGGATAAGCGGTTGAAGATGAGATGAGATGAGAGATTTTCAAACATACATGAACAGCGCAAATAAAGTAAATATCTCAGTTGATGTTCCCAAGACACGCTTGCAAATAAGACTCAATGTGTCTCCGAGATGAATAAAAGTTAAATAAAATAAAAAATAAACATATGTAAAGAGGTTTTTTTTATTGAACTTATCGACCAATCATAACAACCTGATTTTCAAAATGATATAATTACCTAGTTTCTGATTGGCCAGCACTATTAAACCCAGAGTGATTGCAAAAAAACCCCCCAAAAAAAATCAAAGATGAGGCATAATTTGGGCACAAACCTAAGAGGGACCCGTATACATTCAGTTCTTCACTTCTCAAAGACCAAACGTTTTATTGTATAATACAATATTTTCTGCACATTCACCCATTCATTCACTCATTCATACACTGGCGACCGCATCTACCATGCAAGGCGACTGCAGGCTTGCCAGGAGCAGCTGGGGTTAGGTGTCTTGCTCATGGACACCTCGACAATTTCCCAGGAGGAACCGGGGATCGAACCACCAACCTTCCGATTGATAGACAACCGACTCAACCCACTGAGCCGCCCATAGACTTAAACCCAGAGACTCTTGTTGGCCTCTGTCAGCCTGATCAGAACATTTGTGTAATGTAAGGCATGTAAGGATTGGCTTAAAAATAAAGTAAATTATTTTTATATAATGTCATTTCTTTTATGCAGCACATGGGGCCAGCGACCAACTTTTACAGTGCAGGAAGCCCACATTTACAGAAATAATATTAGGCATTTAGTAGATGCAGTAGTGCTGCAACAAACGATTATTTTGATAATCAACTAATCTAACGATTATTTGAGCAATTAGTCAACTAATCATATACTACCCCAATGATTAATCATTCGGCTTTCAACAAAAATTCTTCTTTTGCAATTTGTTAAAACATTAAGTTGTACATATTCTAACTAATAAATATAACAAGGAAATAATTTTAGCATTTGAAAAAATACTTCGAGTCAACTGAACATGCCAATCTCTTTTTGTCCAACTCAAATCACAAATGCTCTTTATGCTTCAAGGCTAGAATAAAAATCTACAAAAATGTCATACCTATCTCAATGTGTCTCATTACAATGGTCGTATACACTGAACTGTCAAACTGCTGTTGGTGAGAGTGTGTTGCTACGGTGTTAGTATGCGTGAAATACTGTGGAATCTAATGTTTTATCAACTGGTGCCGCTAACTGGCCTTCTTGCTGAATTCCAGTTGAAATACCGGTGCTAATGTCCACACTCACTCAGTTTACGAGGGCTCTCTGGGAGAAATGTTGAGCCCTTTATGCATTCTTTTCATAACATAAACCAAACAAAAATTAACAAGTGGCCAACTAAAACCACACATGGAGGACCAAAGGCCCAAAACCCTGTGACAGTTATTGACTGAAATATGTTGAATATAGGCCTAGTTTAGCAAATTGTTAAATATTAAAGAGTTTTTAGTAGGATGTGGCAGTGCACTAAAACATACTTGATGCAATTTATTTTCAGCTGATTTCTTTATCATTTTTATGAATGGAATAAATGTTTAGTGGCTTTTAGTTGGTTGTGAAAGTGCACATAGTGGATCTAATTTATTTTAATCAAATGGATTTTTTTTTATTTTTTCTGTAAAATTATATTCAGGAAAATCAACTGTTAAAAAATAATATAAAACGTCCATGGTGTTTCCAAGGTCAATTAGTATTTAATAATAGAGATCTCAATTATGACCAAAATAATCATGATTTTTGCCATAATCGAGCAGCCCTATTTGTTCAGCGTTAACAAGAAACGTTAACAAGACAAAGCCTTTTTGGATGATGCAAGCCTGTCAAGCAACTTTCACTTATGGGTATTAACAAGCATACACTCCAGCTCTACCACAGTTCATGGAGTAGTTTAACAGGACACAACAGAACCATTTCTGGGCTTCAGTCAAGAACGGCATGTAAGAAAGCTGCTTTGGAATTTGTAGTACGCAAGGCAGTGCGCATTGTATTCTTGGCTTTGTGCAGCATGTTTCTTTGTGCAACGTGTATTTTTGTAAATCTATTTTAAATTTACAGGTAATCATTTTATGTAACTGCATGGACATCAGAGTGATTTTTCTGTAAACTTGTTAGTGGTAGAACGCTCTGGCAGCAGAACAATTGTTTTCTTGTTCTGGAGTACTGGATGACAGCCATGGGGGTAACCATGCATTCTTTGGGGGGTTGTGTCCCTCCCAATTCCAGAAAATACTAGTAAGTCCCCCCAATATACAGTATAATATATTCTCTCTTTTTATGAACCTAGTCGATGGATCTGTTGCTTATTCTTTTTTTTTTAATCTCATCTAATTGTACTTTTGGTTTGCTCCACCTATGGCAACGGCAACTTTCACAAAATACTCCCAGCAGAAGCCTGATATTCCGGAGATGCGAAAGGCGTGAATTGATAACTCTGACGGTAATGGAATGCCAATCAATCTAACCAAAGTTAACTACCATGTTCTTTTAAAAAAGGGTTCTTTTCTAATAAAATAACTTTTAAAATGATGAAAGCGTGCACCCATCTTCCTCTCTGAATTATTCCAGCCATACATACCTACGAGTAACCTGAGATCAAAAGATGCTGGCCTTCTAATTGTACCTTCAAATGTCCTTAAAGTTGATGTGCTAAAAGCTGAGAAAATGGACAGGCGTAAGGATCAGAGCGTCTTTGCCACTTTGCCAAATTGTGATGGCTAGACAACTGGCTCAGAGTATGTCCAAAACTGCAGCTCCTGTGGGGTGTTACCAGTCTTCAGTGGTCAGTACTTATCAAGTAGACCGAGAACGAAAAAGCGGTTAACCAGCGACAAGGGGATTTAGGCTCATTGATGCCCATGTGGAACAAAGACCAGCCTGTGTGGTCCGATCCAACAGACTACTGTAGCTCAAATTGCTAAAAAAATACGTTTCTGATAGAATGGTGTCAGAAAACACAGTGCATTGCAATTTGTAGTGTATTGGGATGCATAGCGGTGGATCAGTCCCAGTCCCATGCTGACCCCTGTACACTGCCAAAATGTGTGAGCATCAAAACTGGACCACAAAGCAATGGGAGGTGACCTGGTCTGATGAATCACGCTTTCGTTCACATTGCATGGATGGTGAGTGTGCTTCCTTTACCTGGAGAACACATGGCACTAGGATTAACTATGGAAAGAAGGCAAGCTGGTAACGAGTTCCTGGTGCTGACTTCTCCAGATCTCAATCCAATCGAGCATCTGTGGGATGGGCTTGACAAACAAGTCTGATCCATGTAGGCTCCACCTCGCAACTTACAGGACTCAAGGGACCTGCTGCTAACGGCTTGGTGGCAAAGCACACCTTCAGAAGTCTCGTGAGAGTCTATGCCTCTACGGGTCAGGGCTGTTTTGGCGTAATTTCTTTTGGCAGGTGTTCATAAATTAGTGGTTGTACATAAAGTGTTTGTCATTTAGCAAAAGCTCTCAATCTTTCAACCCTTTCCCACCCAATAAAAATGACTGAAATGTATGATGCCTGATAGGTAAATATGCATTAGATGTTGAGTTTTGAACATATTTCTTTCAGATACCAAAATGTAATAACATCTGACGAAATGCTATTGGCATCTAAGAAACATGATATTTTATTGTCCCTGCAAATGTATAAAATATTTATCTTAATTTTACAGGAGCACCTCAACCATGCTAAAGCATTTGACAACGACCAATCGATACTGGAAAGCATCAGGCACTGCATGGCAAACATAGAAGTTCACAGTTAGCTAGTGGAGCTGACAAGCTGGCAAGGTAAGGTGTCTGCTGCTAACTAGCCAACCCTAGCCAGACATGTATTTTTTAATCGGTTAAAATTATCATCACTGGAAAAGCAAATTTAAAGCTATTTTGTAAAATGACATGTCAGCGCGCTGTCCACCATTCTTATTTTGTATTTTTTTTTCATCTCTATATGTTCTTGCCTGTCACCAGGTGGCGCATAAAACAGAGAAACCAGATGCATTGTCTGCAAATGAATATCGATGACCTAAATTTAACGTGATATTATAACACAAAAATTACCACACTTATTATTTTAAATTAAACCAAATTAATTTTGACTTATTGTAGACAATATTGAGTTAACTTCAGTCAGTGCGCCATTTTCTGAAATGAACATAGTCCTGTCGCTTCAGTGTAATGTATGGGACAAGGCAGCATGTAGTTCTAACTACAAAGTTATGTATACACCACTGACAAAGCATAAAAAAAATCTGTAATAATAACAATTAATATAAAGTTGAAAATTGCTCTTAAAATTGTATTCGGTTACAATTAGGGATGCAAATTATCGATTAATTCATTGATCGTTAGTTGATTGACTTTATCGATTGATTGATTAACTGTTAAGCGTCTTTTTTCCGGAGAATCTAAATTTCTCACGGTATCAATAGATACTCCATGTAGTATAATAACTCCCGAAATCCCTCACCGTCAGTGGTGCTAATTGGCATCATATCTTTTTCGATCATGCCGCAAATCCTGAGTAATGCCCTCCGCTTTCCTGTTCCTGTCGACAAAATTCCTCCCTGCACCATGGCTGCATGAAGGTGGTATCTTAGCGAACTCGTTGAGTTGCTGAACTTAAACGTAGTACCGCAGAGTTTACACTGGGCGTCTTTGTCATCATTTATTAATTAGAAATGCTCCCACACTCGTTTTGACTGCCTCATGCTTGGTTTCTTTTTTGATGCCTCAAGTTTGTGTTGGGTCTCTCGCTGCCCGCGAGAATCTCGTGTCACGTTCAATTACGCCTACGTCCTGTGGAAAACGGTCTTTGATTGCAATGTTCAATTAACCGACAATTAATTTAATTGAGTAAATTCTTATCGACAATCGATAGTCAATTAACCGTTTACATCCCTAGTTAGAATGCTTGATTACATTACATTAAACCAAATTAATTGAAGACAATAGCCGAAGTAACGTTCCACTGTTTAAAAAAGGTGTTTTCGGAAATGTACGTTATAGGCTACATAAGTTTCATTTAAAATACTTAGTGTGCTTCAAGTAACATGTAAAGAGGCAATCGAGGGAAATTTTTCATTAATCCCACACCCTGAATTTAATTTTACCAGATTAATTTGCGTTATGATATTTTCAAAGGCTTTGAGAACCAAGACAAGCCAGACAGTAGAGCTAAAGTGCAAATATAGCCTAATTTTTATTTATAGTTCAGCCTGGTGACATGATATCACCAGAACAAGTGATTGTCCTAATCAGGGAATGGACAGCCGGTGTGGTAATGACAAGACAACTGGAATGGGTTGAATAGTTTTCGGACTTCTGCTTGTGTACGTCATCTCTCGTCTGTTTGTATTCATTGTTGGGCTGGGCGATTTGGCTGAAAACTGTATCACAATATAAGTGTTTCATATCGGTCGATATCGATAATTATTGATATTTTTATTACTTAAAATAAGCACCAGGAAAAAAATATATTACATTTAACATTTTTATTTTAAACTTTTAAAATTGTTCTTCTCAGGTCTCTATATGTTTATATTTAAGACTTTATTTAACACTATTTTATTACACTTGATAAGGGAACTCTTACGTATTCTTTAATTTTGCACCTTAACGTTCATTGTGATTTTAGACTTCCGTTTACATTTTAATTATTTGAGTGTTTTCTATAGTTGTTGACATTTTTGTCTTTATAACTAAGGGGATTATAATCAGAGGAAGGTTAAGTTTAAAATAAAAATGTCTAAATGTTAAAAAAAATCCTGGTCCTTATTTTAAATATGTCATAAAAATATAAATAATTATCGATATCAATCAATATAAAACACTTATATCGCGATACAGTTTTCCGCCATATCGACCAGCCCTAAGATCAAATCCCAAGTCTCCCAGTAAAATACAATCAGAGATATGAGCAAAAGCCAGGTCCAAATACAGGCCAACTAATGTTGTTGCGCCTTGCCAAATGCGATTGCTCCAGCTAGGATTATCCAATTGTCCCCAAACAAAGCTTGTGGTATTTGGGCTATAAGCTTCCAGTGAAAAGCTAACAATTCGCGAGTCAGTAGGCTAAAGCATCGCAGAGTTGTCACCTGATTTTACAACAGCCTGGTCCTTCTGACGTGAAGATAAGCTAGATGTGCCATCTACTGGTCATTGTGTGTCAGCAACAAAACCTCCCATTCAAAACATGCATGGGTCAAATGTCCCATCCCCGTGAAAGAGATGGCTGTCAATAATTTGGCGCTTCTAGTGTTAACTTATGGAATAATGGATTCTCTAATTCTGCTCCATTGACCTCATTACCTGCCGTATAGCTACATTCCAATGGCTTTGCATTTCAAAATGATTGTTTGAAAAAAAAAATGTATTATACTTTCTCCTATATTAAAGCTTTTTAAACAGCATGGAACAGTCAAAGCTTATCCTATGCCTAGTATTTTTACTGTCTTCAACAGGTTCATGTACACTTTAAAAACATCTCTGTAACAAATTGATCTACTCTGCTCAACCCGGCTGCCTAGGCTGGAATCCTTACGTGCCAGAAGGAACACACTCTTTACTTCTAACCTCACTTAATGACTACTTGATTTGGTACACCCCGGGGCTCTACACTGGCATTTACAAAGTGGAATTACATTCAGTTTAACATTTTGCTTAGTACTGACAAACAATAAAAACGGAGAGCAACATACTATACCTATTTTAGGTGCCTACAATAATGTGATTTAACCAGTGCGAGGCACCAGCTATAAACTGTAATGCAGCCTTCCGGTATGCAATCCAATAGAAGGAAACAGCACAACAATGTCAGGTGCAAACAGAGCAGAACAAGTCGCTTGAGGAATAGTTTTACTAATGTTTGACCTATAAATAATATCATCTTTAATGCATGCAAGGCGGAAGTTGCTTTCCATGTAAGCACAATGTGCATGCCTGTTCATTTAATAAAAATATCATACCTATAATCATGAATATTGCCATATTAATATTACTTTTGATATTCTAAAACAAAAATGTTATGGGAAAATGCATCAAAATTGAAGAACATGTTCTTACAACACAAGAGTTTATTTCAACCAGTCATATTGGACTGGTACAACATGTATAAATAAAGACAATGTCTCCAAAACATGTTGTACTGGTTGTACAGTATAAAAACAATAAATAATGACCATGTCTACAGAACAGGATGTTGGAAAGAATTATATATCATAATATTTATATATCATGATAATATTAAATAAAAAAACAAGTAATAATAAAATGACAGGGCCCATCAACATATGTGTAGCCTTTAGAAGGCATGGGTGGGTTACTTTCCCAATCAACTCACTCGTAGAGGCTAGATTACAAGAAAAATAGTATGTCCACCATAACTGGTTTGAGCCATGAACATGATCCGTCACTAGGTTCCCCCTTTGTACTAAATATTCTCTGAGCGCGAGCTCGTTGCAGGTGTACACAGGTTAGCATTATCTTTGATTGCATTTATTTATTACATTTTATTAAAATGTAATGTGATTTAGTGATATTGTTGTAAAAAAGCTATTGATCAATTGTCAGTCGTAGAAGAAAAATATTCCATCGGAACTATTCCAAGCTCTGGCTGCTCTGCCTTTCTGCAATGTTCATATAGCTGTGGGATAGCTACCTGAGAGAAGTAGTTACGCTCACACTTGCATCGGACCGGGCAACAGGCCAATGAAACATGATCATTATATAGTGGTTTGAAGCGGGCACTATCTCGAACACAAGTATGCCATGGCCAACGGACGCATCTCTCCACAATATAAACTGAATATTCCATAGTATGCAACATTTTCGGTGTGATATTGCACGTCATATCGCAATAACGGTAGTTTGCTGCAGCCCAACTATACATACATATACATTGCATGGGTCTTCAACCATTTCAGGTATTAGAGCTACATTTAATAACTGAAACGTTTAATGTGCCACTATTTATTTTGCTTTAAATTACACATGTCTTCCCCCTGCAATGTTTCCAGAAGTCCTTATACTGTACCGCGTTTTCTGTCAATACACCTAAGTATATTGTTCTGATTTCAACACCATAACTCCAGGGGGGTGTTCTCCGTACGTCGCTAACTCAGTTAGCCGGATTTGATTGTTGTCGATTTGGCATAATCCGGGTTAGTTCGGTTCTCCGAAGCTCATCCTGTACTTGTTGTCATAGCAACGGGTGCGTAAGTTTGAACCTGCTCCCGAGCAGGCTTATTTCATGTAAACACGATTAGATAGCGGCTTTATAGGCGGATGTGACGTGGGAAGTCATTCACAGCCATGTCCTGTACGTTATACGAGAAGAACAATTCGCAGTCAGAGCTTATTAAATAATTCCGTATTGTGAAATAGACAAGACCCTTTAATGCAGAGCGAAACTCTATTGAGATGTATTGGTTTTCCGTTAGGATGTCAAATACATAATTCATTTGTTGGATATACCGTCATACCGTTTGCATAACATTAATATTATTTGCGAGTGGCTCGTTCCTTTATTGTAGATGCGAAAAACGTTGGGGAAAAGTGCGGTCATATTTTTACATTCCTACACAGTATTGACTTTCACAAGTCAAAGCAATTTATCATTAATCAATGTTTAACAGTTGAAATTACTGTACCAGTCATTTGGATTACAGGTCTACTTAATTTAATGCAGCAACATTTTTGGTACAGTATTTTGTATATTACTTATCCATATACCCCCTCAGCTCCTTAGTATAATTTATATTGTTATATAAAATGTTTTATGTAAGCACTGCCAAAGTAAATTCCTTGTCTGTTAACACATTCATGGCGATTAAACACTTTTTTCTGATTCTTGATTGCTGATATGAACAGACAAACACATGCATTTACCTGTGTCTTAAAAGAGACTAAGAACAATATAAGTAGTAAAGACTACCATTTAATTAGGGGATTACTCATGGACCGACTAGAACATGGGAACATGTGTGTTGGAGTTTGTATGAATAAATGTGGGCAGAAATCGTATTTTACGCAGTGGGAATTGTGGAAGAAATGTACAGTCCTGTGGTGGCTCTGACATTTAGAAAATATGAAATTAATTTATGACATTATTAAAATACAATACCGTAACAATTGATAGAACCATATGGTGACCACTAACGCATTTAATTTGTCTGCTACTTTTTGCCAGCCCTCTCTTGGCTTTTGGAGACTTTGCGATGTTCCCTTGCGTTTTAATTAAACATTCAAGTTCCGCATAACCTTCCATCAATATCTCTTGTTCTGATGTGGAGAAAAAGTGGGCGGGATCTTTGGCCATGTTGAGTAGCCAATAGGAGTGTCGCTGATCAAGGTTTCTACTATCGATACACGTCGCCTTTTAAACGAATGCGTGGACGCGCATTTATCTCAGCTGACTTAGTCCAGCTATACTCATCGTAAACAGCAGGTGTGTTCGGAGAACCGAATTAGCCGGATGATGAGTAGCCAGATGATGTCATCTTGGATGTCTCATTTGATCTCGGATGTATTAAGCGACGTACGGAGAACACCCCCCAGCTCTCCACCAGGATAAACTCTTAACCATGGGAGTGCCCTTGTCAACATGCAAATAGAATCACAGACTTCCTGTAGAACAAGAAGCAGCACATGAGGTTGGGGAATCACCTGTCGGACCCTCTGACCATCAGCACTGGCTCCCCTTATGGTGATCCAATATATCAGTAGTATCTGCAGCAACAATGCCAATTTCTTATTTACATACAAGTGATTTATTATTCCGTCAAAATAGACGAGCAATGACCCCGAACTAAAACTATTGGAAAAATGTTGGGAAACATGTAGGGAAAACAACAGCCACAATAAAAGTCATGACAACATGACAAACACATTGAGAAAAAAGCCAAGGAATCTGTTTGGCAAGAAATACAAAAACACAGAAAAGGGCTTGAAATGGAGGATGGTTGTATGAGAGGTTGTATGAGAGCCATCCCAAATCAGAGATGAATAGAACACAACAACAACCTAGTATAAAAAGGTAGTTATTATAGAGACCTCAGGAACCGGGGACTTTAAACTGATGGACGCCAATGGCCAACCATCAGCGTAATGCCCACTAATAGGCTGTGTTGCTTTGCGCTTCAATTACTGCAGTGCATTGACAGATTGCCCTGGGTTTGTGTTCAACCAATTTTGCAAGGACGGGAAGCACACAAAGGCTGGAATTAAGCACTCACGCCCAAAGACAGTTCAAGCCAGAAGGGAGCATTGCCCCCTATGTCCTTAGACATCAATTAATGTCTTACACGGAACAATAAAAAATAAGTGAAGCATTATAGACCAGAACAATTTAGATTTTTTCTTATATTTGATCCTAGAATAATAGAAAAGCAAACTATGGTTTACTGGTATGTTTGCACAAACACTACATATTTGACATTGCATCTATTATCTATCAGAGCGTGAGTATAGCTATCGTCATCAACACATCACGTACAGCATTGTCCTTTTTGATTCAACCCAAAACATGATGTGTAATGAGCCTTTGACATAATATGTCCGGTGCCTCCGTATGATACAATACAATAGGGGCGTGTGACGACTCATGTCTATTGTGTCTGTAGCCGACCTAAGCCACCAAACGCAAGATGACCCGTTACAACTACTAATCACCCATATTATATGCCAGAAAAGATATCTTATGGTAATAACTCTCCCGCACACACCACATTTGGTAAATGATAGTGGTTGTTCAGAATATTGTATGAAAACGTGGAGAAAATGCCACATTCACACCAACATGATGTGACTGAGAGATTGATGGTCTTGATTTAGTGCAACACGATGTAAAACCGGGTCTACCGAACATGTTCGTGGCTGTAACAGATGTAGGAGAATTGCTTGAAAGCGTTTAACCAAGTAGTAAAGAAGAAAACATGTAGGAATCTATACACATGTAAACCAAACGGTTTGAACAAATGTTGGTTTCACTGTTGTTGGTTTCACTGTGCTCCTCTGTGTTCATGAAATGCTGCAGTGCATCGCCGCCATCTTGTTTCATTCTCACCAGTTTTAAGGAAACATGTTGACGAATACAAAACCTATTCGGTTATTCGGATGCGCCATATCATTTACAGCTATTTTGACAAAAGGCTCAAATATGTCTTTAAGAAAGAGAAAACTCAATTAGAAAATGCAACGTGTAAATGCTGGTTTCTCTAACACGCCCACCACTTTAAATACCCTAGAGTCATAAACTGTTTATTAGCAAATACTTCCAAATTATCTTATTGCCCACAATCTGTGTAAACAAAAACACAGAAAGCAGTTTCAGATAACCTGCGTGGTGATATCATGTCAAGGAAAACAACCCGGTAATCGCATCCTATCCGATCCTTTTATAATGTCTTCCTTTCTGCGTCGAATCTAGTCTAATTGCGTCTCATAATTATAATAACACGTCTACTGTTCATACACGGTTCAACTGTAATTTAAACAAGGACGGAAATGTTCAACTCAATGTAACATCACTTAGTAAAAACACACCAATGGCCTCAGGAAAGAGTGGCACACACATCGGCTATTCTATTCCGATTAAACGTAATAAAACCTGTCGAACATCACGTGGGCTAAACAAAAGTTAACAGTGTTCAACGTCCCAAATTCGGTCTGGTTTATTCACGCGTAATCAACATGGTTTGTGATATATCACTATATATATCTCAATATACCGCTATGGAGCACAGCCTTTTCCTGAAATCCCCCCGGATTCTTACCTCAACCGCAAACCCGGCGTTCGCCAGAACCAGAAGCAACAAAGAAATACGGTCCCCCATGCCGTAATCTTGTCACGGCACGTCCTTTATGTATTGAGTCTGGATATATTCTATATATCCGTCGGTATGGATTCAGTGTATGTGGATTCAGTGTATGTGTATACGTCGCTTCGCTACTGTTGGTCTGTGGGTTAGATAGAGAACGATAGCGAGGCTTCACAGCAACTCTAGCGAGACGGATCACCTGACCGAACGGATTAAGGGGTGTGGGAGGCATAGGCATAGGGGTGTGGGAGGCATAGGCACAGGGGTGTGGGAGGCATAGGCATAGGGGTGTTTTGGAGGCAAGGCAGGCATAGAAGTGTGGGAGGCAAGGCAGGCATAGGGGTGTGGGCAAGGGCGCCGTAAAGGGGTGGAAGGTTAGGACGATTCTAAGGGCCCAGGCTGATTTAGGGCCCAGAAGAGCAGACCCCCTTTTTTTAATGTAGGGGGCCCAGACATTTTGGTTTCCATAGGGCCCAGAATTTCTGGCGGCACCCCTGGGTGTGGGAGGTAGGCATAGGGGTCGCAATATATGTGCGATCCTGGTTTCTGGGTTTCACTGCTGTGAAGGTAGCTTTATATTCAAGATTAGGACTTTGCTCGTCAATACCTCATTAACAAAACCTGCAAAAAAACTGACAAGTGACATTATGAATCTGCTGTCAATGCAGAACAATCAACACCCCGTTTTCCCTGTTGCGTTCAATTGTAAAAAGACTACATTGCTGTCATGTCTATGGCCGATTATGCCATGTATCCCTTTTTAAGGGAGCGTGTTAAAAGTGCTTAATGAATGTATTTTTTAACGGCTGAAAGCCAGTTGCATTGCAACCAAAACACATTGACCAATTAAAACAACTGTAGAGCTCAGAAAATGGTACCTTTTTAATCTGAATCTTTTAAGCTATTTCTTATCAAATTTTACATAAAATTTTGCTCAATAGCTCTATTAAAGCAACTTTTATAGATTCAGTGACTGCCACTCTACTGTCACAAATTCATTAGGTCTAATGCAAGAAAAGCCAAATGCAGAGCCAGAATGTCACGTTCGTGGTTTTTATTAACGGAAAACATACACTGTGACAAAACCAAATGGCATTCTAGAGCAACTTAATAAAACACATTCACAACAGCAATATCATTCTACCATACAAACACTCTGTAGTTTGTATTCCACCTCTTTGGATATTATTTCAAAGTCACAGTGTTAACTAGCCCCAGTGATTACTAATCAGAGGCCAATACTACAAAGCAAGTTCAACATGGCCTGGATTAGTTTCCATTATCTGGCTTCACCTAACCTGGCATTGCAATGACACATGCAATCTAGTTAAGAGATGTCAATATGTTAAATCAACCCAGGATTTCCCAATCTACATAAAATGGGTGGAGTTTGCACCATACCACCAATCACAGACATGGACAAGTGTTGAGTGTCGTATTTCACGCAAAAGGAGCAAAGAATTCTAATAAAAAAATATTAACAATATAAAACGGTCATACTGGCGAAAAGTAACACAGTTGCTGCCGCCAAAAAAGAAAGGAAAGCAGGCAAAAGATTGCCAACTGCTTGAATGCGTAAATTACGATCTTGGGAACAAATATAGAATAAACATAAGAAAATCATTCAAACCAAATGCTGCATTTCATTTACATTCGCACTGGCCACATACGACTCAAGTAGTTGACTAAGATACGTCAGTCCCTCCGCTGAGAACCTATATATTTTATAAAGATAGTCATCTGGAAAAGCAAACAGATTTTGTCGGTCCCTGAATATCCTTGGCTTTTAAGTGAACCTCCCACTATTCGTGCACCGAATGGGATCTTCTAAGAATGGTGACGATATATTCAATCGAGAATTGATTGGTCAGTAGGCGGTGCTTTTATTTGCGTTCATCTGTTATCTCGACTAAAACCTGATCCAGAAAAAGGAATTTTTTAAAAATAACACTAATAAGGGAGTTTGTATTATGGAAGATCTAAATCACATCCTAAGAAAATAATCTTACAGAAGGAGGTAACTCTTAGTTAAGAAACTTAAATCAGAAATTGATAAGATGTTTGTGGATATGGTTAAAAGCGCCTTTGTAAGATCAAGAGCCAAATGGTTAGAAGAAGGTGAAACTAATTTTAGGTACTTTTTTGCTTTAGGGAAAAGAAACCACCGTGCAGGACACTGCCTCCCTGTGCTCTTCACAGATGAAAGCAGGTTCACACTGAGCACATGTGTTACAGACGTGACAGAGCATTTCTTTACAGGGCCAAACGTCCTGCACAGTGTTGGGCTACAAGCGGACGTCGGGCCCTCATACCACCCTCATGGAGTCTGTTTCTGACCGTTTGAGCAGACACATGCACATTTGTGGCCTGCTGGAGGTCATTTTGCAGGGCTCTGGCAGTGCTCTTCCTGTTCTTCTTTGCACAAAGGCGAAGGTAGCCCTGCTGCTGGGTTGTTGCCCTCCTATGGCCTTCTCCATGACTCCTGATGTACTGGCCTGTCTCCTGGTAGCGCCTCCATGCTCTGAACACTACGCTGACAGACACAGCAAACCTTCTTGCCACAGCTTGCATTGATGTGCCATCCTGGATGAGCTGCACTACCTGAGCCACTTGTGTGGGTTGTAGACTCTGTCTCATGCTACCACTAGAGTGAAAGCACCGCTGTTGTCTATTCCATTTGCACAACAGCATGTGAAATTGATTGTCAATCAGTGTTGCTTCCTAAGTGGACAGTTTGATTTCACAGAAGTGTGATTGACTTGGAGTTACATTGTGTTGTTTAAGTGTTCCCTTAATTTTTTGAGCAGTGTATTTTGAGTCAACTCCAAGTTCTTTAAAATTGATAATCAATGTCATGATCTTGATGGTAAGTTTCATATCCACAAAGCCAAGTTTTCTAAATCGACCCCATGCATGAATGTATTTTTTATAGACTTTATTTCTTTAATTTAGTCTCTTAAATTTTTAGAGAATAAGAAAAGCGTATCTACTGTTCAGTATTATGTCGAATTATTTTCAAAATGCTAATAATCCAATTGCTAGGATGTATTCCCTTGTCACCACAATTTGTACATGTGTCTTATTTTTATGGTTTGATATATCCTGTATTTTTATATTCTATGTTCGTGAATAATACAACCAGGTTATTGTAAGTTTTTCGTTTTTTACTTTTCCCCCGAGTAAAAAAAAATTCAATATAATTATTAATTTCATTACTGCGCAACAAATTATCTATAGACTAGCAGATAAACTGCCATTTATCTTGTCAATACTTAAAAGTTAACACCTCAATCTGCCATTCCCGTTACATTTGTCATTTTTATCATTAACAATGTCTGCAATACATTCTCATCATTTTGATTTAATTGTAAAGGATAAAAAGTGCTTTTCTTTCAAATACAATGACATTTCTATGTTTCTAAGTATATATAGAAACCCGGTATCTGGTGATGTCTATGGGTTCCAAATTTCAGGCCGTCATTGACTGCAAAGGATTTGCAACCAAGAATTTAGTGACAATTTTTTATTATGTTAGTATGTTCAATCATTTTTGGTCCCTTGAAAAGGGGGGTGTGGGCACATATAATATATGTGTTGTAATTCCTACACCGTTTACCTGATTTAGATGTACCCTCAATACAATACCCTCAAATTAAAGCTGAATGTCTGCACTTAAAGCACATCTTGATTGTTTCACCTCAAATCCATTGTGGAGGTGTACAGGGCAAGAGATGAAAATTGTGCCAATGTCC
This sequence comes from Dallia pectoralis, assembly GCA_029465975.1. Lineage (NCBI taxonomy): Eukaryota > Metazoa > Chordata > Actinopteri > Esociformes > Umbridae > Dallia > Dallia pectoralis. The sequence continues at coordinate 18,805,176 of CM055739.1, forward strand.
AAATATTCATGGACCTGTCTGTGTCTATCTATCCATCTACCCATCCGTCTATCTATCCATCTGCTCCGCCAGACGAAGACACAGACTAGAATATCAGTTGTAAAAATTATTTTGTTCTGTTCACCATATTATTACAGAACATATTTGAAGTTTCTTTTTGCAAATATATCTTCATTTGAATTTGCGTTACTATCTTGTTTTAATTTGTTTTTCATTGGAGATCGATCAAACAGGTGTTTGTGTAGGCTGTTATTTGTAAGAATGGCTTTGTGAATAACTTCATATTATTAATGACAGTAAATATTTTGATTTATTTTACACAATGGTCTGCAGTTTCACGTGTTTCATCCATTTGCCGGGACCGCACATTTTCCAGTCAAGTTTGCTTTTTATAAATCCCAATTCTTGAAAATGTGTGCTCCTTCACAGACATTCTGACTCGTGTGTACGCACAGAAACAGGTGAAATGAGAAATGGCGACTTCGTCTGCAGATGGATGAAACACATGAAACTGCAGGCCATTGTGTAAAATAAAATCACCTATTGAGCGGCGTACGTCTTCTTTTGTGCGTACGCTGCGTTTATAAAAGAGGCCCTAGGACTAGTTACAGCCCTGTTTTTGTTGTTGTCCTACATGCCTTCATTTGGTCTTTCCTCTGTGCTAATTAGTTCTACCATGTATTGCACACCCGTTTCCCCTCACCTGTGTCTCTCAATTAACTCTGTATTTAGTTTGGTCCTTTTGTCCCAGCCTTTGTCGATGTGGCCAGAAGTTGATAAAAAATAATCAGGAATTATTTAAAAAAAATGTTTTATTAAAAGTTTATCACTTGATGCTTATTTCTGTACATTTGGGGCCCCCTGAAAATCTGCTTCGACAAGGATTTGCATAATGATTGAATCTACTAACCTAAATCTGCTAAAATAGTCCATTACAACTGATGTGTTTTTTCCTGATCTCATCATGGCTTCACGGAAGAATTTAAAAAAGTTTAGTCCAGTCATTCTAGGTAATTCAAATGGATTCTACATCCAACAACATTAAGCAACAAACAGTCCCTATTACACCCACATGACAAGTTTCAAAGTGGTCTAGTCCATTACATTATAGGTGATCCACAGCAATATGTGCAGTGTCATCAGTCTTGGCACATAACCCATTCTGTGCTCCTTTAAGCAGCTGGGTCAAGTGATTCTTCTCTCAGGTTATTCAAATCATGTCAGAGGACAGACTTATTTTCGATAGCAGCCAGGATACGGAGGGGGAGGCGAGTAGTTGTCTGTCCTGGGTGGGGTGGGAGTGTATGGAGGGGGGCACACGGCTGGAGGGTACATCTCATAATCGTATGAGTACAGGGGTGGAGGTCCTGGAGGAAAAAGACAGAGACAAAGAAGTGTGTTAATTTCAGTGGCTGGAGAAAAAAATGAATACTGCATACATTTACAGCACTGTTTAAAAGTTTGGGGTAACTTAGAAATGTCCTTGTTTTTTGTCCATTAAAACAACTTAAAATTGATCAAAATACAGTGTAGATATTGCCAATGTTGCAAATGACTATTGTAGCTGGAAATGGCTGATTGACTATTTTTTGCTAATTCAAGTTTATCCTTAAAAAATACTAAGTGAACCAATAAATATTGCCTTTATAGACTACTTGTTTATTTGGAGCATCAGCAAATATGAGAAAATTGCCAAGAATAAGAAGATCCCATAACGCTGCGTACTTCCATCACAGAACAGCACAAACTGGCTCTAACCAAAATAGAAAGAGGGGTGAAAGGCCCTGGTGCACAACTAAGCAAGTGGAAAAATACATTAGAGTGTCTAGTTTGAGAAACAGACAGCTCACAGGTCCTCAACTGGCAGCTTCATGAAATAGTCAACAGAGAACAGTCGACTCCGGCATGCTAGCCTTTTAGGCAGAGTTACAATAAAATTACATATCTCTGACTGGCCTGGTGAAGGCAATGTGATGGCCTGGCGGTGCTTTGGTAGTGGAAAAGTTGGATTTGTACAGGGTAAAAGGATTGGAGACAATTTACTTCTAATACGACAATGAACCAAAACATAACAATAACTATTTATGGAAGAAGCAGTCAGCTGGAACAGTACCTATAATGTAGTGGTCTGCACTTTCCACGAATCTCAACCCTATTGAGATGTGGGAGAAGCTTGACCGTTTAGTACATAAGAGGTGTTCATCAAGCCAAGCCAATCCAACTTTAGGAAAGTGCTTCAGGAAGCAAGGAATAAAAGGACATTTCAAAGTGACTACAACCGTTTGAACCATAGTGTAAGTACAGACCCATGATTTTACGGAATGAAATTGTAAATGAAAAATGTTATAACATTTCATAGGACATCCTTGGATTGGTAACTTTGGATAAGAGCATCTGCAAAAATGTGTGGCAATGTTGATTTGGGGTTGAGTTTGTTTTGGGTTATTATAAGAATAACAATGCCCTCTAGTGGTGGAGCCATTGCAGGGTAGGAAAAAAAGGAGAACAAATCGTTAGCCAATTACACTCACCTAAAGTATTATTAGGAACACCATACTTATACTGTGTTTGACCCCCTTTCGCCATCAGAACTGCCTTAATTCTACGTGGCATTGATTCAACAAGGTGCTGAAAGCATTCTTTAGAAATGTTGGCCCATATTGATAGGATAGCATCTTGCAGTCGATGGAGATTTGTGGGATGCAGATCCAGGGCACGAAGCTCCCGTTCCACCACATCTCAAAGATGCTCTATTGGGTTGAGATCTGGTGACTGTGGGGGCCATTTCAGTACAGTGAACTCATTGTCATGTTCAAGAAACCAATTTGAAATGATTCGAGCTTTGTGACATGGTGCATTATCCTGCTGGAAGTAGCCATCAGAGGATGGGTACATGGTGGTCATAAAGGGATGGACATGGTCAGAAACAATGCTCAGGTAGGCCGTGGCATTTAAACGATGCTCAATTGGCACTAGGGGGCCTAAAGTGTGCCAAGAAAACATCCCCCACACCATTACACCACCACCACCAGCCTACAGTGGTAACAAGGCATGATGGATCCATCCTCTCATTCTGTTTACGCCAAATTCTGACTCTACCATCTGAATGTCTCAACAGAAATCGAGACTCATCAGACCAGGCAACATTTTTCCAGTCTTCAACTCTCCAATTTTCTCGTGCAAATTGTAGCCTCTTTTTCCTATTTGTAGTGTAGATGAGTGGTACCCGGTAGGGGTCCTCTGCTGTTGTAGCCTATCCGCCTCAAGGTTGTGCGTGTTGTGGCTTCACAAATGCTTTGCTGCATACCTCGGTTGTAACGAGTGGTTATTCCAGTCAAAGTTGCTCTTCTATCAGTCAGCCCATTCTCCTCTGACCTCTAGCATCAACAAGGCATTTTCGCCCACAGGACTGCCGCATACTGGTTGTTTTTCCCTTTCCACACCATTCTTTGTAAACCCTAGAAATGGTTGTGCGTGAAAATCCCAGTAACTGAGCAGATTGTGCAATACTCAGACCGGCCCGTCTGCCACCAACAACCATGCCACGCTCAAAATTGCTTAAATCACCTTTCTTTCCCATTCTGAAATTCAGGAGATTGTCTTGACCAGGACCACACTCCTAAATGCATTGAAGCAACTGCCATGTGACTGGTTGTTTAGATAATTGCATTATGAGAAATTGAACAGGTGTTCCTAATAATCCTTTAGGTGAGAGTATAATGAATATCATTAATTATAATGAATATCAGAATCAGCTTTGTTGGCCATGCTTGCGTAAGCAAGCAAGGAATTTGACTCCGGTAAAAACACTCTCAATGTACAACATTCACTTAACAATGTACAACGTACAACATTCACAATAAATAAAAAAAGAGATAAGAAAATAAAAACAGAAGACAGTAAGAAATATAAAAATGTAAGAAATATAGATTTGTATATAAATATAGTGCAAAGTGGATCATGTGCAATGGTAAAATATTAATAACGGATTATGTAGATGTAGGGGAAAAAAATGTATATGCTCATATGGAAAGGATAACTTACATTTAAAAAGAAATTGCTGACTCTCTTATCCAGAGCAACTTATAATTCCAGTTAGGGTTAAGTGCTTAACTCAGGCGCATAACTATTTCTTGTGTCAGCTAAGGGATTTGTATCAGCAACCATTCGTTTGGTGACTTATTTATACAGCATGGAAAAGGCAGACCTTTTTCTGGGTGATCTCTGTTCTTACCTGGGTAACCCTGGCTCACTGTGTTGATATAAGAGGTGTTAAACACCCCAACACGTGCCCCTCTCCCATTCTTCACACACATACACAGACAAAGGAAGAAGGCCGCCACAGCTCCCATCAGAAACACCACGCCAAACACAATGCCCGAGATCGCTGTACCCCTGGATAATAGAAAATTACTAGTTTAAGAGTGACTGGATGACATTTCCTTTGAAGATCTAGTTTTTTGTAAATGTAATTTTGAAAAAACACTCATTTTAAATATGATTACTGCAACAGACTCCAAAAAGTCGAATGGTTACCACTGTGCAACATCACATATTCCTTTAAAAACACATATTAAGCGATTAGGCACTGAAGACACCAGTTGGTCAAGTTTAGCAAGCAGAATTCTTCACCATTCATCCATTACGCATTTCTTCAGCTGCTGAACTGTACGGGAACTTTGTTGCCTTATTTTGCGCTTCATAAAGTGCCATTCTCAATCGGAGACAGGTCAGGACTGCAGGGTTCGGAGATCACGCATATTCAGAAGTGGTTTTCAATCTTGAGCTTAACACACAGATTTAAACGGATTCCTTGAATCTTTTTATTATATGGTGCACAGTAGATGGTGAAATGCCCAGAATCCTAATGATTTGTCTTTGGGGAATGTTGTTCTCAAAGTGTTGGATTATTCACAGACGCATCTATGCAGATTGACGAGCCTTAAACCCATCCTTGCTCTTGAAGGACGAGGCCTTTTTTGGGGGCTCCTTATATACAATGATTACAAGATCGCCTCACCTGTCTCACCTCACTTGTCACCACTATTAGACCTAAATTGCCCCTGTCCCAACATTTTGGCAACGTGTCGTGTTGCATGAATGAATTTGAAAATAAACATTACCTTCAAATATGCAGTTGATTAGGTAAAACATCCTTATACTCTGCGTTTATACATTTTTTGTTTAAATAAAGTAAATTTACAGGTCACTCTTTGTTTTTATTAGCATTTTCCATACTGTTCCAACTTCAGAATTGGTGTTGTAATTTTGTTAAAGCTTGTATATTGGCATTCTGTTCTTGACTTTGGCAGCCCAAATTGCGATTAATGACCACAGAGTGGTCCATGACCTACAGGGGCAATCCTATGAAAAACCAGTAAGTCAACTACTCCAAGTCATCTCCATGTACTAAGATATTTTTTAAGAAGCATTTATGCTTTATTTGATGAGCAGCGATGAGAGTTTTTGCTAAAATAGCAGGATTTCAGCCTATGTTGCCGACATGTACCGGAGGCAGTGGCAAGGACCGCTGGATTACGCAAGGCCACACCATACAACCCTGTCAATTTTGATAATGAATTTGAATTCATTGGGAAAAGAATATGTTCAGAGCAAATTTATTGATAAATTCATTAGTTAATTTTAAGCATAGGCCAATTCATAATTGAAGCATGCTCATCAAATACATATATAATGTCATAAGTAATTTTAAAGTGTCAACTATGAAAATATGGAATGGATCTCTCATCTTCAACCCGACCCCGGATAAGCGGTTGAAGATGAGAGATGAGATGATCAGGTAATATTCACTACAAAACAACCTATCCATACAGCAGTGTTTACCTGGTCCTAAAGGAGCACGCCTGATTAAAACCAAAGAAATTATCATTGGTTGATTATGTCAACCAAGGATGTAAGTGGTATGGCAAAATTTGGATCAGGTTTCTGAGTGCAATGACAAAAATAAAATCTGCACCAGATGGGGTCCACAAGACTAGCATTGGGAAACTGTATAAAAAGATACTAATTGATGGGAAAATCTGTTGTATAGCATTAATAGCACTATTATTCAAACTATTACAGTTGAGATTAAAAGGTAGATTGGCGGCACAGCATGTGATCATTTGGCACCCGGGTAGTATTCAGACTTATTTGTGTGCATTTCATGAAACTTGGGCTTTTCAGATTCACAGGTATAGAATGCACTCACATTCGTTTATTATTATGCATAGCGGGTGGAGATGTGGATCAAATTAGCCTTCTACTGATTTATTGTTGACCTCTCATATATGCATGTTATCCCTACAGCCAACTTTCAAAAACTGTAGCCAATGTGTGACAGTTCAGTCCTTCCTTTTAAGATTGTATGTGTGTCACTACCTCCAACTACCTCCAACATGCATGTGTCTCACTTCTGTTGCAAATACTAGCCACACACTCCACCCCCCTATGTTTTCGCAGCTATACTTTATTAAAAATGTTCTGGTTATATTAAGCATTTTATACAAAGAGTCGCTCTGGAACCAAATGAGCTAGCCCAAACAAACAAGCTCACCAAAATGACTGGAATAACCATCACTATCAGCTAGTAGTACCACTAGATCGTTCCACAAAATCTCCTATGGGGAGGACATTGGCTACCTTCCTTCTTCTAGCCCATGCTTTTTGCTATCAAAAATGTTCTCCTAAACCTTCTTGTAAAGGTGTTTTGTAAAGCAATTTGTTACTTATTAGTCGGCCCGTCTAAGAGTTCCTAGAGCAAAAAATACCATACATTTTAAAAGTGTTTTACTACTAACTAGTCATTACAATCCCGCTCAATGTGAGGAATGGATGAGAGAAACGTCTAGTAGCAGCTGTCACTGCACACACACAACACAAACTTGACCAAACATGTTTGTGCTTCAGCCATTGAGAATGTTCAAACAATTCATATGACTCATTGTCTGTGTGTACTCGATTAGTATTTAAAGTGTGTTTATTTGTGTGTATGTGTGCATGGTCAAGATCCATCCATGTCGCTGAGATGAAATTGCCCTCTAAACATAGAGACCTATTATTCCTCCCCATTATCCGACGACAAACATTGCCTCGCAAGATCATCATTATTTGGCCAAATAAAATGGATGAACTTTCAATATGCCAAATCTATATACAATTTTTTATTTAGTTTTGTTCTTTGGAACATTATTTTCATCATAAAATGTCTCTTTGTGGTATTATTTGAAGTGTTGGTGCAATGGAGGCAAATAAAAAATGTGTTTAATTAGAGTGCATAGGTAAGAATAAAAACACGTAATAGTGGAGATGGAGCAGTTTTTTGTTAGCCGAGTGGTATAGTTCAAAGGTACATCTCACAGAGTGATCATAGAGTGGTGGTCGGGTGGTGGAGAAGTTAATAGATAGTCAAACCTGTTCATACACACACTGACCATGTAAATGGGGACAAATGTTACGAAAATGTGGTCATTAGCCCGATGCAGATAATTATATTATTTGTTATTTCGAGGTTACGCTTATATTTGTAAAAATAGGACTTGAAACAAGAATCATATTAGTGTCCCCATTCACATAACCAATTTCAATGTGTGTGTCCGTGTTTGTAATGTATGCACTTAGGACATTCCCTGAATACGTTTAGTAAGACATATAGCAAGTTGCATGTGTTTGTCTGTGTATGATGTGTAGACTTACGACAAGACATCTCCCACATAAGCATAGTAGGAGCAGCAGAAAGGTGGGTTGCCTTCACAGCAGTAATCTACACAGCTATCACACCGAGCCTCACTTTGCCCTGTAAAACAATACAGAAACAATACACTGTTATTTGGTAGAGGGGAAAATCAGTTGAAAAGTGACGGGTCAGGGGTCACACAAACGCACATGAAAGCATATAAATACTATGTAGGCCAACCTCTTGCACTGACAGAGCAATTGCTCTAAGCTAAACTCAGCAACAACACAAAAAAAATCCAATTTTAAATATGGAAATGTTACTAAGTTTAATGCTTTCTAAAGATTGAGTCAAGCGCTACAGTAAAAAAATTTGTGAACTTTAAATTCACAGAACAATATTTAAGACTGCTCACGTCTGAAGAGTGGAAATGTACAAAGTCGGTATGAAGATTCTTATCCAGTTCAAAAAAAGAACTTTAATCTCACATCAAACATACAAAGGTATTCTTTAAAAAATAAAACATAACATATGATGGAACACAAATCATTTTTATATGAATTAAATCTGGTACATTCCTTAATTTGTCAAAATCATTTTGCATCTTAAAAAGAATCACGCAAACATCCTTGTAGTGGGTTTAAAAATGTCTCATTAGAACATAAAAGCTATTCCTTGTGTAGAGTGGGACAGGAACTAAATTAATCTCATAAGCACACACCAGAAAGGGTTCAGACAACAAGACAGCTCTTTCAGTGGAGGCCACCCAAAATATTCCAGAACATACCAACTAAACTATTCACTAACTTCAGCTTTTTCAAAGTACTATTCTGAACCTGTAGATAACTTAATCTCTCACCAAGGCATTTGTCATTGTATTGCAGTCTCAGCATTTAAAATAAAGAAAATGTATAGTGAAATTAGTGGTGATGTAGTACTGGAGTCCGGTCTCGAGACCGATTTATGCTTTCTCGGACTCGTCTCGGACTTGTTCCTTCAAGGACTCGGTCTTGACTCGGACTTGGCATAGGCGGTCTCGTCCCAATCACTATTTTTTAATGATAGTAAAACCATAGTCCATATTAAGACGTTAAGACTGCTCCTCTAAACAATTCCCAATCTATCTTAGTCTGTAGGCCTAACTGTTGATTATTAACTGGGGTGATATTAAATCATGAATATCAAAACTGACATGTCGAGACCAAATCTCGACTCGGACTTGCTTCCTCAAAGACTTGGTCTTGACTCGGCATAGGCGATCTCGTCAACATCACTAGAAATTAGCACAGATGTATTATCAAAGGCCTCTACAAGATGTTTGAATTCATACGATTAGCCTACAAATAATATTATTTTGTTACGGTACAGCCTCATTCTTAAAAAGATTAAATTGATTTAATTAAGAGTTACTTTTTGGTTTCTTCAGATCAGAGCATAGAGTATTGTGTAAGGATGACAAGAGATTTTTTCATTCAATCCATTTAAATATTAGATTTTCAATATTGAACGGGTCTGAAAACTTCAAGAATGCACTGTAGTAGTGCACTGGGCATTAGGGCCTCAGTAAAACGTTTTGCAATATAGGCAGTGTTTCATTTGGGACTATATTTCCGCCTGCAAAGTGTTAAAAGTTGTGTAGCTACTTCCAGTACACATCCTCCAGCATGAGAAACTATATGGGTGGTCCCGTGAGGTCCCAGCTCCTAACTCTCGGGTCCCGTGAGGTCCCGGCTCCTTACCCTCTGGTCCCGTGAGGTCCCAGCTCCTTACCCTCACACACCAGTATTGAGACTGGGTGGTAGACCCACACGCCAGTATTGAGACTGGGTTGTAGACCCACACGCCAGTATTGAGACTGGGTTGTAGACCCACACACCAGTATTGAGACTGGGTTGTAGACCCACACGCCAGTATTGAGACTGGGTTGGGTATTGAGACTGGGTTGTCGACCCACACGCCAGTATTGAGACTGGGTTGTAGACCCACACACGCTAATACGCTTAGAATTTATCAAGAACCATGCAACCTACCGATATGAAAACGGATAAAAAATGTCCCCTCAGCGTAGGTTTAGGAATATATTATTTATAGTTTTATGTAAGGGATTAGGCATAATGTTTAATTGATCTCGACTTGGTTAAAAATCTTTTTTTGTAGTAAGTATCGCAAATTGTGTAGGCCTATAACCAAATGCACGTTTTACTATTTACTAGACGTGCACTTCGTGGCTTGGTCCGATACATCAGCTTCTGGACATGTTTTGTGAAACTTAACCCGTCGGGAAGAGGGGTTGATGGGTTCACATTTACAATTAATGGAACATTAAGTCATTGTAAAAAAACACAATAATGTTGATAACAAGGTTTTTTTTTCAAAAGTAAATATGAGAGAAAGTACAACTTTTGCACTCGTGCACAAACTCAGCCTAGAAATCGTGTTGTCTGAGGTAAACGATTGAACTCTTACCCGCGAATAGACATAGCAGAATATATTCCCGTAAAAATGTCCAGTTTAAAGACCGGGTTCTTCTACCGGGGCTTATCATATTGACCTTTTCTAAATCGTGTGCACAGGAACTTCCAGACCACGAGGTCCGGATTTTACATCTATATGCAGCAAACAAAGTCTTTGAGGTGTAACTTTACTCATCTAAATAACCCTACCTACATTTCTTAGAGTTCTAACGTTTAGGTTAACTATATTAAAACAATAATTAATGTGAGTCTGTTCATTTAGAAACTCTCCAAATACAAGTAACGTCTCCGTCTTTCTTCCACGATTTCCTCGTTGTTTTCCGATTATATTTTGGAGGCTTCCAGAGCTCCCCCTCCCCCTCTCCCACCCCTCCCTCTCCCCCTCTCCCACCCCTCCCTCCCCTTCCCATCACCCCACCCCCACCCAGAGAAAACTGACATATTATATAGACATAATCTGCTAATCAATGTTCATGGCATGTCTAACAAACATTAACATTTGATTTTCCAAATCATTTCACTGAATATGATAATTGGATATGATGAATGATCGTGATACTGATAAATTATTTTTATGATAAATACTATACTATACTCTCAAACACTAGATTGTATATCGATTGACCTATTCTATATAGACCTATTGTGTATATCTATTTGCCTATTTCTATAACATTGTTAAATATTATAATCAGAAAATACAAATTATTTATGAAGATATACACTTCAGGAATGTTTATTGGTTAGGGAAGTGGTAAAAGATGAAGAGCTTTTTGGTGAATGACAAACACTTTATTATGTATAATATTATGGCTATTTGCCTAATATTTTGTAGGTCCCCCTTTTGCCACCAAACCATTCCTCAAACCATTCCTGAATCAGTTTTGTATTGTGGCAGGGGGTATTATCCTAGTGAAAGCGACCAATGACCATCTGTCGCTTGTGAAGAACTACAAAAGGTATGGAAACAATACTATTTATTCAGACATTCTCCCAGATTCTGTTCATATCAGACAGGACATGTAAATAATTTCCCTCTGCATTTGCAGGGTGACTTTGTTGAGGACGTGGGAGCTGCTGGAGGGTTGCGATGCACATGCTGTGGAGACGCTGGGCCCAGACGGGTTCTCAGCTGTAGCTGGCCCTGCTGAAACACCCAGCGACTGAAAGAAAGAGTATTTTGTGTGAATAAAGAGTCATTGTGTAGCCTACATACATGTGACTTGACTGCATTTATTTAACTCATTTCATTTACCTGTGTCATCCAGTGCATCTGGCACATCAGCCACCAGTCTCTCATCTAAAGGGGTCAGCTCTGGTGTCCCCTTTCCTCAAACCCTGGCAAACACTTACACATGAAGTGCTAGACACTATTTGGCATTGACTTTGATATCTGACCACTTTTTTATTTTGGCTATGGTCTGACTTTCTGAGACACAGTGGAATCATTTAACAAAATTTTAAATGTATTACTGTAATGAAATAGAATACAATCACAACATATGTTTATTTGAATCAAAGCAAAAATAATTAGCTTTGAAATAGAAAAACAGAGACAGTACTGTAAAACATCAAATGCAGTGTTCCTCAACTTGCTTGCTAGTACTGTAAGAAACAAAACAGGAGTGATTACTGTACTTCTACATTGTCTTCAACTCTGTGTTGTGGATTTGGCCACTGGTTCTCATCTAAATCTCATTGGATGTTTTCATTAGCCAAACATCTTGTATTTTTATTTTTTTGCCTGAATTTCATTGGACACTCTATGCTGTTGCTGCCGCTGTCTTGGTCCGTGGCCTTGTCCTCTACCACGTTCCCCCACACCTCTCAAACGAGGCCCACGACCACCTCTCAGAAGGGGTGCCTGCCATGCCATTCCTTTGACCATCACGTCCTCCTCGTCTTTCTCGTCTTCCTGCCACCACTGCTTGACCTCCATTGTGACCTGGATCACCTTCTGGCTCCATGTTACGAATCACTATGCTCTGGCAATTGGATCCAAATCCTTTATGTATATACTCATTCCACAATGTGCACTAAATCATCAGTGACGGGTTGGCTGAATTGGACAAGCAATTACAAGGGCCTGCATCTATACAGTGAGGTACTATCAGTACTGTAAATAGTCTGAAAAGGTGGTACAGTATTTGGGACCATAGACACAGTGTCTGATGAAGCATTACAGTATGATAGAATATTAGGCTACATCCATGGATATTGTAGTCTAGTTGGTTCATGCTCCACGCTAATTGGTGACAATAAATCTCAGTATCTTGAATCTTTCATGATTAACTGTAAACGTGGAATATTGTTTGTCAGTTTCCATAAAACTATGCATTAAGAGTAATGCAGCAAATACTTATCATTTTGACTATTTGTATCAATTAATTGTTAGATCTGTGAAATGAAATGAACAGACTATCATTTCAAACGTAATGTAGGAATCGCATTTTGAAATAGTAGTACTTTGATGTTATATTGTATTGTATCCAAGCAATAAAAAGTGTTAGAGTTTTGAGAAAAGTGCATTTTTATCTTCGGTTGTGAGTTTTGTGTCTAGAGTTGTGGAAAATGACATTAAGGTTCTGAGATAATGGTCAAAGGGATCGCTAAAAACTGTAATAGGTACTGACCACTGCAGCCCGGGAACACCCCAGAAGAGCTGCAGTTTTGCCAACAAAATTTGTCTCTTGTCAAAGTCGCTCAGATTCTTACACTTGCCAATTTTCGCTGCTTTTAACACGTCTACTTTGAGGACAAAATGTTCACTTGCTGCCTAATAAATCCTGGCTGAAGAGGGCTTGAGATAAAGATCTGTCTTCTGAAACATGTCAGTCTAAGCCTGTTCTGATAAATGAAGGCCAGTCTATGCGAGAAATTGCCAAGAAACTAAAGCTCTCCTTCAACAATATGCACTACTCCATACACAGTACAGCACAGAGTTATTCCTCTGTCCAGTGTCAGTGTCTTCATCTTCATTTTGTCCTCATATTGGCCAGTCTGGGATATGGCTTTCTCTTTAAGGCCAGCATCTCGGAGTCGCCTTATCACGGTTGACATTGAGACTGGTGTTTTGCGATTACGATTTCATAAAGCTGCCAGTTGAGGACTTGTGAGCCGTCTGTTTCTGAAACTAGACACTGTAATGTATTCGTCCTCATACAAAATTTGCAAAGAAAAAGTCCTATCTCAGACTAACCAATGAAAAGAAACGTTTACGATGGAAAAGAACACAGACACAGGATGATTGGCAAACGCATTATGAACAGACAAATGTCAGGTTGAGGTGTTCAGTTCACAAAGAATAACATTTGTAAAATGCAGACCAAATGAAAAGATGCTGGAGAAGTGCTTGACATCATCTGTCCAGCATGGTGAAATCAATGTGATGGTCTGGGGGATTAGTGGGAGATTTGAATCAGGGAAAAAGGATCTTGAAAAAGAAAGGCTATCACTCCATTGTGCAACACCATGCCACATCCAGTTGACGGTGCTTGATGGTAGCCAATCGTTTCCTAAATCAGGACAATGATGCAAAGCACAGCTCTAAACTATGTAAGAGCTATCTCGAAGAGAAGCTATAAGATGGTATTCTGTCTATAATGGAGTGGCCATCACAGTCACCGGATCTCAACTTTGTTGAGTGGTTGTGGGAGCAGCTTGACTGTATGGTACGTAAGAACTGCCCATCAAGCCAATCCAACTTTTAGGAGGTGCTTCAGGAAAGAATGAGGTGACATCACTTCAGATTACCTAAACAACAGCAACAAGTTGGTAGGACACAATTTCGTTTTCAATTAAAAGTAATTATATTTAACCATGTCAATTACTATATATTTCATTCATTTTGAGATATTTCCTATTCAAACTAATTTCATGTATGTTTTGATGGAAAACAAGGACATGTATAAGTGACCCAAAACTTTGGAATTGTCTTTCCTGACCAAAAATGTTGTGAGTTTCTTTGCATGTGTATCCATGTAGAGTGGAATCGATTGAGATGTATGAACACACCAACCTCGAGATGATATTGCACAGGCTTAGTTATAGTTTATTCCTGAACTTAAAATCATATATAGATATAACATTGTATAAATAGCTATATAATACTCTACATCCTTCTGATATTTAATATTGATAACAATCAAATATCATCATAATAATGAAATGCCACAAGATTATATTTTACATGCTGTACAAAAATAAATAATGCTTGGATATTTTGTACAAAACGTCTTTCAAAAAAGGCAAACCTTCACAGAAGGCAGGAGAGACTTACTTATAAAGTAGTAGTCGGAGAGAAGTCTCTCACTATATCTCCAAACACACACACCCACCCACACCTCTTTGGTTTGGGGCAGATTCCCTTATAAGGACATATATGATGGGAGTGGAGTAATATGGCTTTTTTAAAATGACTTTGTTAATTCGGGAATGTATTATTACAATTATTTGGAGGTTCTATTGGAATCTTAGCAGGAATGACTTAAGTGGATTAATACAAACAGTGTTGGGTTTGTCTGCTTCGATAAAACATTTGAAAAACAGAATACACATCCCTTGAAAGACAGATTTTGTTCCACACTCTTTCAAACAGGCCACTAAATAAAAAAGGATATTCAATGTGTGGCAGTGACACCATTCATTTGATTGTATTCATACATACACCCCATCTCAAGATTACCAATTATATACAATCATACCTCTGGTATATACATTTCCCCCAAGATGCCTGTCCAGTCCAGCTAGCACAGACAGCTGACATACACATTCACATATATTCACTCATTAGCACCTAAAGCAACAAGCTTTTTGGAGAGAGAGAGAAGTGTCCATTTAATTTGTTCCTCTATTTCAACTCCACTAAATTTAGTGGAGGGAGGGGACACAGTGTGCCAATTTTGTGCCTGCATGCCAGTCCAGATACTTTAAGTCAATGTGGTGTTCTAAGGGTGGAAATGCCACAGGGCAGATGTCAACACCAGAATAGCCACATGGCTTTTGTTGATGCATTTGGCCTTTAGGGTCAATCAGCAGGTCAGCATTTGGAACTACTGGACTCCTAAATTTACTAGGCAGGAAGACATTCTCAGTAATTTTTTTCCTTGTTTCTTTCATTTTTCTTTCTTTCAGTGAGCTGTTCTTGAGGTACATATTGGTGTGTACATTTTTTTAGCAGTTCCTCAGGCTGCACAAGTCCAGCAGAGGTCGCGGCCTCTCTTTCAGGTCGCAGCTCTCGTGGGAAAGGGTGTGCCCGTCATGTCCCACACAGCGCAGCGGGCGCTTGCGGTAGCCCCGGCCGCAGCTCTTGGAGCACGCAGACCACTCACCCAGGAACCATGAGGGGCAGATGGTCACAGCACACTGACGCAATGTGGATGGGCGAAGCTCGTCCGGACACTCCTGCGACAATCGTCCCTTGGAGTCCAGGCACAGCAACTCTCTCTGTTGAGTACCGCCTCCGCAGCTCTGTGAACATGGCCCCCATTCTCTCATGGTCCATTCAGCAACCCCCTGGTCCCAAATTGCGTGGATGGACTGGCGTTGTACCGGTCTTCCACCAACAGACGTTGTCAAACCCGACCTCGGGGCAAAGTAGCTATACTTGACACGAGGGCGGGGCGAGTTGCCCACAGACAACACCTGGATGGTCAAAGCCTCCGGGAGTGGCAAGAAGCTGCGTAAACGTTCTACAGAGGCGGAGCTACCGCTGTAACGTAGCAACCCTCCCTTAAGAATAATGTCTGTTTCAAGAGTTGTCAGCTTGTAGTCGCCATTCAGCAGGTACGTCCCGTCATTGCGAAGCACCGCCAGGTAGCTGTTGTCATGGCGACCACCACTAGGGGCTCGCTGTTTCACATCTAGATGAGTGGCACCAGCGGGGATAATCACAATATCCTGGTAACCAGGCCTTTGGTAACAGAAACATACAAATGTCAAACATAGCCAGATGTTTATAGTAATTCTCTGAAGATAGTTTTAGGATGACATTAATTAATAAAAGACATAATGTAATCTAGACTACAAATGGCTTACTACTACTAACAATCAAAACAGTATCTGTGGAGACATTTCTAGACAAGTAGGTCATTATTCTCACCTGGAACGCTCAAGAGCACCGGACACTTTTTTGCATGTGGAGGCGTCGCCTCCACACATGCCGCACTTATCAAAGCGCTGACTGGAGCCGATAACACGGTCACAGCCTGCCTTCACACACTGGCCTTGCACACAGACTGAAGTTGAGTCTGGGCTGCAGGGAGTACCATCAGCCACCTGGGTACGCAACAGAAACCAATGTTAGCATAGTTTGTTTAGTATTAACCTAGTATTTTCCCAATCCTGGTGAGCACATGTCTGATTCAAATGCAGCCAACAGACAGACACTGTTAGCATAGTTAACCTAGATTCTGTCAGTATTAGCCTTCATTTTTGTAGTGGTGTCTATGGTGTGACTGAACTTACCTTGGGTTTTAAAATAAAGAAGTAACCAGTGCCCTTGGCCCTGCATGTCAGCTTGCAGCGGTCTTTTGGAGAGACACCTGCATATTTTGGCACCCACTCAACACCATCTCCCGAACCAAATGACATCTGTGATGAAATATCATTGTGTGCCAGACACTGCTCTTCACGAAATGAGAGACCTGCATAGAAAGGAATGCATAGTTTGAGAGAGGCATGAGATTCACTCTTGGTCAAGCTTTAGAGTAGTCGGTGGTATTTGAAATTCAAAGTCTATTATTGAAAGTGTACAATATATGTGTACATTATGAAAGTAGCCTGGGCTGCCTGAATACGGAATTAAATGTATGAATACAAAATATTTATGATTAGTGTGTAAAAATGGATCAGGTATATAATAAGTGTTTCATAATAATAGCCTCTTACCGTTGCTGTCATGGCATGTCTTTGTGTTACACGAACGGTACTGGATTCTTTTGCCCTCGCAGTACTTGCCACCATTTTTGGGCAGGGGGTTATCGCAGTCCCTAAATGAGTACTGGACGCCTCCTCCACAGGTACGGGAGCAGTCCCCCCATGGACCCCATGCACCCCAGGCACCGTTGACTGGAGTCTGAAACAAAAGGACAATGTATTAAGTCACATGGTTGGCAGGTTATTATTCTAGCCAGAGTTAGACATTTTCAAAATTGGGCCCGTGACACAAAATGTACACTTGTTAAATTGCTAATGGTAAGAACCGACTAATGAAATTTCCTCCACATTCTCGTACACATAATTTCCTCCCAGTCAGCCTATGACACTCACCTGATGTCGAGCAGCCTCTGTCTTACTGAGACACTGTCCTGCCATGCAGTAGCCGTCACCGCTGCACGGCGTCCCATCTGCCCACGGGAAATTCTTGGTCTGACAGACCAGAAGACCATTGCTGGTGGTGACTGTGCACCAGAGTGCCTCGCATGTGGTACTAAGGTCGGGACAGTGCTGGGATTCCTCACCGAATGTCAGGCGACATTGACGATTGGCGTCGTACACGCTTCCGGGCAATGCTGCAGGCAGGGGCTGGGGCTTATGGGGTTTGTCTAACAGGCATTGTCCATGTCCATTGTCCAGGAAGGTGGTGACCATGAGGGCAGAGCAAGGTGACCAAGGCTGCAGTTGATCCAGGTTTGACAGAGTTGAAGCCATCATGTGGGAACCCCAGTGGTCGTTATTGACATTGGTGCATTGTCTGGAATCATCGTGGGGCATGTTGAACACGTGGCCTAAAGCACAGAAGTGGAATGAGTGGAATGAGTGGAATGGGGAGGAGTGGATTAGTTAGAGACTGACTAAATCTGACTAAAAGAAAATGTGAATGGTGTTGCTTGTGTATTTGTGTATATATGCAAGCATGGCATCAGGGTGGCACCTTACCCAGTTCATGTGCCACAGTGAATGCTGCCTGCAGTCCGTCATCCTCAATGATGGAACAGCTTCGCTCTGGATCGCACACTGTTCCCACGTCCGCCATGCCTAGTGTGTCACAGGAGTGTGCCCCGCAAAGGTCCTATAAGGGAAGAAGGAACAAAAACCAAACAGAATGTTCAACAATATGCATTTACAGTACATATGGAGCCCTGGTGAAGGAGTTGGGAGCCCTGTAGTTTGAAAGGTGTTGCCCGTTACCACAAAAAACACTGTAGTAAAAACAATGTTAAAAATATTGAAAAAACAACTAACCGTGCGGGTAAAGAGCACTGCCGTGTCATAGTGCTCTGGGTGGCGGTCACTTGGCGGGTTGTGTTGCCGCTGCCACTGGCAGAAGTTGCGAAGGGTCAGGGCGGCGTTTGGAGACACTTTCGGGCCGCTCTCCTCGTCGTAGACAACCATGAGCTTGACTATGGCGAGGCTAATGGAGTTGTGGATGGTGGGGTGGCGGTAGAGGCGTGATGCCACTGCCATGATGGTAAGCAGGTAAGGCTTTAGGCCTGCACCATGAAACTCAGCCATGGACTGGTCAGCCACAATCATAACCTCCACGGTGCGAGGCGTGGACACAAAGCGTTTGGATCGCTGGTGGTGGGCTGGTAAGAAAAGTGTAAAGATTAGACACAACTGCCGATGTCAATAGTTTGAGCAAGCTTGAATAGTAGAGCCTGGTTTCTCATACTTAAATAATTATCTATTTGTTAACAACCACAATTTGCTTATGCTGAATATTTGAGTAATCATATGATTTACTTCACAGGGCTGTCAAGGATTAAAATCTACATTCATTTTCTGGTAAAATAGAAAATAAGGCTGTCAGCACAGAGCAGCTCTCCGGATGTGCCTGTGACTCAGCAGTTTCATACCACTGCGCCCCCCCCAAAAAGCGTCCGTATCAAACGAACCTTCTCTGCGGGACCTTATGAATGATGCGGGGGAACGTATATGTGTAACAGTGCTGACATGCAGATCGACCAGTCCGCTACCAGAACCGGGAGGCGGCGGTACACATATTTACGTCTCACCGAAACCAGCTCCCCACTCCGCGCTCATCTCCGGTTCGCACCTCCTCCCCTTCGACACTACCCACCTATTGCTAAGTTAAACCTCCCCCTTCTCTCCACATCTGCGTATACGGTCAGAGCTGAGCCCCATGCGCCGGTCAACGAATCTCCCTTTTTTCCATTCACATTTCAGTGCATAAGTGATGTTCTGTGCATCTCTCCAAGTCCAAGACAGACGCTGAGTTAATAGACAAATGCTGCTGCCAAAACCATTCGTTCCAAGAACTGGAGTTCCAGGACGCGGTGGTACAGGAGTTGGGCCGTGGGCCAGGAGTTGGGCGGGGGTAGAGGAGTTGGGCGGGGGTAGAGGAGTTGGGCGGGGGTAGAGGAGTTGGGCGGGGGTAGAGGAGTTGGGCGGGGGTACAGGAGTTGGGCGGGGGTACAGGAGTTGGTAGTGGTACAGGAGTTGGGCCAGGAGTTGGGCGGTGGTACAGGAGTTGGGCCAGGATTTGGGCGGTGGTACAGCAGTTGGGCCAGGGGTCTATTTATTTTGGCATGTCTAGACATTCAGCTAAACTAAGAAAAGTAGAACAGCTCGATTGCATTACTTTAAAGACACGCGTTTTTAGTTTGGTATAATCCTAAATAGCCTTTAGTCAAACATTTTAAGTGCGAATACATACCTCGCTGGTCCGGGTTAATAGTTCCATGGCGAACCCTTTGGTCCTGGTTCTCTGGGACCCTGTCCTCGTCCTCGCTGACCCCGCACTTTGAACTGCCATTTTCTGCAAAAACGTCTCGACCTTTTCTGCGAATGACGTGGACGTCCTCATCCGTAGGTTGCACGTCACTGGAATTATATGGTCTGATGTAGTACTCCTCACCCTGGAGGTAGAATCCACCCCTGAGTCCGTGGCACAGGTTAAGGGCAGCTGCGGAGTTTTCCTCCTCGTTTACTGTCCCGGAGAAGAAGCACCGGGCCTGGGCAGCGCTGTGGTCGGGTTCCCGCTGCGCATGCTGGGACTTATTGGGGCTTCCGATTACATGGAACACAAACCCTGGTGCCAGGAAGGTCCGGTCGGGCTCTAGCTGCAAGATGACCCGTTTGCCAAATACGTCCAACCGATAGACCCGCATCTCTGCCTCTTTCTGCCTTTCCTCTATCGATAGAGCCCGGTTATGCTCCGTTTTCCCCACTTGCCGAACGGGGTCCAGTCTAACGGGTACCACGGTACTTTCCTCCCATGATCCAGGCTCCGCACACACGCACAAAGCGGCGCACAAACCGAGCGATACGCGCAATAACGACAACATATTCCTGGCCAAGTCCTTCAAAATGTAAGATCAATAAATGCCGTAGTGAATTAAATTAAGTAAAATCCGTATTACTTAAAACAACCTCAGATCTGGAACTAAAAAATATCCCGAAAATAGACGAAACATACAAAGAAAACTACATTTGATACATATCCAAGTATTGTTTTATGAAGCTCAAGTCAACCGCCTTTACTTAGTTTCGTATATTGAGTCTTCAGCCCTAAATTGTCTTATATTCTTTACTCTCCGTAGTGTGTGTGATCCGTTCAGACCTTTTCTTCAACACTCAACAGCTGTTTCAGTTTCTATGTGACTTCGGGGCAGGTCTTTTCTTGCTAAGCCGCCTGGTTTCTGCTCTACTGTTGCCTTTAAGACAGACAAACCCCGGCTCCCTTTATACCCCCCTACTCCGGGCCTCCCCTTTATATCCCCCTACACCGGACCACCCCTTATATATCCGGACCACCCCTTTCCTGCCGACCCTTTGATCTTGGAGAGGCGAAAACTCGTGCGTAACAAAACGCAGTCAAGACCTGGAGATGTGCCATAATAATCAATCAACTTGGAGTGGTGGGATGCGTTTGGCACAGAACACTTATTTATCAGCTCTGCTTGTAGGCTAATGTTCAGTAATGTTTCATTCGAATCTAATACCTTATCTCATATATCAAACTGAATACAAAACACGCTTTTCCGCTTTGGTCAGATATAAATGCAACCCATACACCATAAGGGTGGTTGTGCTTTATGTATTGGCATTATGGCGTCTGTGAAGCTAATTATTCTACCAGATCTGCGGACAAGGAGTTGTTCGCATTGCCGCGGTGCCGAGCGTGTAGTGCCCGGTATGGGCCTGGTGCCGAGCGTGTAGTGCCCGGTAGGGGCCTGGTGCCGAGTGTGTAGTGCCCGATAGGGGCCTGGTGCCGAGCGCGTAGTACCCGGTAGGGGCCTGGTGCCGAGCGTGTAATGCCCAGTAGGGGCCTGGTGCCGAGCGTGTAATGCCCGGTAGGGGCCTGGTGCCGAGTGTGTAATGCCCGGTAGGGGCCTGGCTTATGGGGAGAGAGAGTAGGCCTACAGAGAGGACTGGATATGGGGAGAGAGTACACAGGGGCCGTTGAGTTCTTATTAAGGTGGAACGGTTCATGGTCTCCACTCAATACTCCAAGCACAGGTCCTAACCTCTAACGAGGACAACCCCGTGCCCTTCCACAAAGCTCCTCTCATTAAGATGATAACTAACTATTAACTACTTCACTAGAGTAAAGTAATCATGCAACTTTCACACACGATTTGTCTACAGACTTCATTGCATTACATCACATTACAATACATTGTATGGCCAACATTTTACCACCACACACTATAATGTTGGTATCAATGTTACTAAATATAAAACAGAGCGTAAAGATACTAAATACTTTTTCTATTATTTGAGTCAAAATAATGTCGCTAACTAATATTTTTCAGTGGAAATGTGATTCAACACCTTAAATGCAACAGGTCGGGGAAAGTTGTAGTAACAATGTTTTTCAGAAGATGTCAGACATGCACCATGGAAAAAGTACTGAAGGACTTGGTGACATGATTTCCATAAAACTTTGAGACAAAACTCAAAAGCATTTCTTCCATATGATCCACTTTATAATATAGTTTAGTGTAGATTTACACCACTTTTGCATTTTGATAACTGTGTAAACTGGTATTGTAATATCTGGTCGAGGTAAAGATGTAGCATTTCTGAGTTACCTGAGCCCAAGGGTCGGCAGATGGCAGCAGAACCTCACATTTGACCTCTGTATTTGTGGATAACTTCAAATGACATTGCTTATACAATCTGCTAGTAAATAACAACGACTCAATAGCACCACAAACACAGGTTCCTACTCATTTTAAAGGAGCACCTACATTTCACTACAAGCCATTATTAGGATAATTTCTTTATAATAGCATATGCAACTACACCCTGAATCTAGTACACATATGGGAGTGAAAATTATTTTGCGAAATATTACACAATCCGATTATGACATGTCTCTGGAGTGAGGAAGTCCACTACAAAACACATGCTTGTTTATATTAGTGTGTAAAGGTACTACTTTCCCATATCGTATAAAATGGAACATTTTAGTTTGGCTTCATGTAGTCAGGTCACTAAATTATGTGATGTCCACACTTTTTCCACAGCTCAGATTCACCTATTTATCATCCAGCAGCCCCTCTATAAAATCTAGTTTTTTCTTGTTACATCATGTAGAAATACATAAAATAATTGGCTGTATCTTCATGTTTCATACATACGGAAGAGGATTAGGGCCACTGGTGAAATAAATATTTCAGTTCTGACATTAATCTCAGAATTCTGACATTAATCTCAGAATTCTGACATTAATCTCAGAATTCTGACATTAATCTCAGAATTCTGACATTAATCTCAGAATTCTGACATTAATCTCAGAATTCTGACTTCATTCTCAGAATTCTGACTTTATTCTCAGAATTCTGACATTAATCTCAGAATTCTGACTTTATTCTCAGAATTCTGACTTTTTCCACAGAATTACCACACCAACGTATAATTCTTTTTTACTCACGTTTTGTTCTTCCAGTAATGAAATTGCTTCATCTGGGACCCCTCGACTACGCATAAACTCGCTTAAATCCGACATGTTCAGCGTGTGGTTCCCCTGCTACATCACGCAGTCACTCCATCTCGGTGGTCCCTTACGGGTACCCATACTTCTGACTTTAAAGTCAGAATTCTGAGATTAATGTCAGAATTCTGAGATTAATGTCAGAATTCTGAGAATAAAGTCAGAATTCTGAGAATAAAGTCAGAATTCTGAGATTAATGTCAGAATTCTGAGATTAATGTCAGAATTCTGAGATTAATGTCAGAATTCTGAGAATAAAGTCAGAATTCTGAGAATAAAGTCAGAATTCTGAGATTAATGTCAGAATTCTGAGATTAAAGTCTGAATTCTGAGAATAAAGTCAGAACTCAAATATTTATTTCACCAGTGGCCCTAATCCTCTTCCGTACATACAGGTAAGTCATATCAGGTGAGTAAATAATTGGGTATAAAATAAACCAATCAAATGAGGGATCTTGAAGAAAGAATTTGGGCAGTACTCTGTCAAATAGTAATAAGAAACCTGGTCAATTTGGTGTCATCCATTTACAGTAGCAAAACACAACAGCAATAGCAAAACGGATCTTAGTGGACATCAGGAAGTACTTACTATAGCAAATGTTTATTTAATTTATTTAACTTTTATTTTATACACAACGAGAACGAGGTCTCATTTGCAAGCATGCCCGGGGACCATCAACTCACAAATACAACGACAATTAACAGACATACTTTCATAATCATCTCACTCAATTAAAACAAACACAATTCTTACTATAAAAATCTAACATCTTGTTTTTAAATTGTCGCAGGCACACCAAGGCACCCAAATGAAACTCTAATTGAATACTACTCCACAGCTGAGGTACTTTGAAAGAGAAGGCCAAACTACCAAACTTAGTAGTTGAAAATGATGTCTGTAATACTATCCAACTCTGAGATATAGCATTGAATCCAGACGATTTATGTGTCAACAGTGATTTTAATAATACTGAAAGCCTGTGGAGTAGGGCTTTGTAACAAAATTGAGTAATGGAGGGATCTACGCACTTTTAAAGGAGGTCCAGCCAACTTTCTGCTATAAAATGCAGTGATGAGTATTATTACTGTCTAAAGTAATAAAACGCATGGCACTATGATAAAGATAGTCAAGCAACTTCAGAGTAGACGCAGATGCACTTCGGTATATTGCATCACCATAGTCATCATTGATTTTGGTGATGTCATTTATAGAACTGCCTCAAACTCTCTCCTGAAAAAATTGGATGTGGTTCATCACAGTGTTATATGTTTTGTTACCAGTGCCCCATACAACAACCACCACTACAACCTGTCGATTTAGTCGGCTGGCCGTAATTAAACACTCAGCGTTTAACTCACTGGTACCAAATCATTTACAAGTCTTTGCTAGGCAAAGTCTTGCTGCACCTAAGCTCTAGCTATATTTGCCATAGCTCTACCCACCTGAAGTCTACCCTAAAGCAAGTACATTTCCTTAGTCACCCCTAACGTCTGCACCACATTTGGCCGCCAATCCTTCCAGTTTTCAGCCGCCAATGACTGTAACGAATTACAGAATAAGCTAAAACTCAAAACCCTTACATCACCAATTGGCTTTAAACTACTTGTGTCTGAACTTTTGTCTGATCACTGTACGTGCTAACTATCATGTGGTTTTACTTTTTGCTATGCCCAATTTGCGCAGAAGATCTGTACCGCTGTCATACCTGGTTCAATTTTTTATTTATTCTATTCGCACAGGCATGCTCAAAGGCTCTTCCTCCCACCGTCAAGGTCATACAATTTGTGCACACTAATAACCTACCTGCTAGATACACTTTAACGTTCCCATTATGTATATATCTCCTTTGTATTTGTATTGTTGTTATTGCCATATCAATGCTGCTCAGCTGACCTACTTATACCCCATCTATCCCTTGATTCTATATTGCAATGTAGAATCCCACTGCTATTTGCACTTTTTAATTCTGTGTATTTATTGTGTAACTGTATGTTGTCCTGCAAAATTTGCTTTGCCAGATCGCAGTTGCAAAAAATAATTTGTTCTCAATCGGCCTACCTGGTTAAAAAAAGGTTGTATAAAACTTCGTAAAATAAATAGTCCAGCACAGGCAACAAAGTTGAGTGAACAAATTGTCCCTTGTTCTCCAAGGAAAAGCAAGATTTGTTTCTGTAGAAGAAACACACTTGACACTTACACGTTTTAACAAACTAATTGGTATGTTTCTTAAATGAAAGGGTACTGCATGTCAATCCAAATTCCAACGTATTTGTATGCAGTGTTGGGGTAGTTACTCAAAAAAAGTAAGTTGTTACTTCTGTAAATTGTAATGAGATTACTTTACTAGTTACTGCAGTTGAAAAGTAACTTCACTATTTTTTACTTTACTTTCCCGTTTATTAATTTACAATGAAGTTGCATGGACAAACACCATAGCCATATTATCACTTAGCCTTCTGCATAGTGTTTGTATAAATGTATACAAAATGGCATGTGAAACCATATGAAAGAACAATATCCCTGTCTGCACAAAAATATGCCTCACTGTAAAGCAATGACATCGCCAGTGTGTCTTCCTCTCACCCTCTTGCAGGCAAGAGCAGCCTTCTTGTTGTTCTTGTTCGCGGTGGTAGACACGTATGATCCATGGACTCAAAAGTTATTTTGAGCTCCGATTCCATGTCGGAATAAAACTTGTCCAGGTTAATGGAAAATGTTTTCCTATCGGAAGTTGCCTTGCGAGTCGCGGGCAAGCACAAACAGACACACACAGGCAGCATGCACGCACCACATAAACAGATCATAACATAACACACAGTCAAACACGGCTTGGGTAACGCAGGAACGCGCGTTCCTACAGTCTAGTAAAGAAGTGTAGTTATTGATAATTTTAGTGTAATGCGTTACTTTACTTCGTTACCAAAAAAGTAATATCGTTACTGTAATCCGTTACTTTGTAACTCGTTAGCCCCAACACTGTTTGCATGAGGGGACCCTTTTAATTATAGAATCATCCAAAGATTGAAGTCCGGTAAGATCATCAGACAGAATTAAGAAGAAAAAAAGTTATTTTCTAAAGTATTTGCGCTCCATTAATCCACTATGACGAAAATCATTTACAATTAGAATGCATTTAACATAACAGCAACTCACCCAGGAAGTGAAAGTCCTTCCAAAATACCCTGAAGAGCCACTCAAAAAATACTAAACCTTGTAAATGCCAACCTAAACAAACAATCTGGATACTTGCAGGCCACTTTTGCAGCATCTCATTTTACTGTGCATGCTTTAACACCAGGAACAACACTGAATTGAAATGGCTTTTATTGGAGGTTTGCTAGGATGACAAAAAAAGAAACAAACGACCCATCTTAATTCTGCCAGGGACCATCTGGATCCATTCTGTGGACACCCAGAAGGGGTTTATATGTTTTTGCACAAATTCAATCTTAAAAAAACATTAGCAATGAATATACATCAGATTTTTGTTTGTGACATCCACCTACTTTACCAAGCAAAAACCAAGGGACACCATTCAACCGCAACCACTCTGTGAAGGTTTAGTTTTACTCAAAGAGTTACTCAAATTGAGGGAACAAAAGAGAACAATAGTGAGCCAGTGACCGAGTAGGATTTGGGAGATAGGACATCCCAGGGGAGATGAGAACCCACCTGGCATAAACAACAGGGTGGAAATGAATTCTGAGCTTTCCGTTCACCTTTGTACCCTGGGCCATACTACACTTAACCATAGACCTAATGAGATACGTTTTAATAGTGACTTAAAAGATTTCACTGAGTCTGCATTTCTAACCCGGATTGGCAGCTCATTCCATAACAGACAAGCTCTACAGGAGAAAG
The DNA here is from genome assembly GCA_029465975.1 of Dallia pectoralis. Lineage (NCBI taxonomy): Eukaryota > Metazoa > Chordata > Actinopteri > Esociformes > Umbridae > Dallia > Dallia pectoralis. The sequence continues at coordinate 18,832,091 of CM055739.1, forward strand.
CTCTACCTTCGGCTGATTGTTTTGAAATTTAAGGTACAATTAGAAGGCCAGCATCTTTTGATCTTAGGTCATGCATAGGTATGTATGGCTGGACTAATTCAGCGAGGTAGATGAGAGCAGGTTAATGTAAAGCTTTATACGTTAACAATATAACATTAAACTCTGCCTTAGCCTTAACAGACAGCCAATGTTAAGAGATACCATGGCAATGTGGTCAAATGTCTTTGGTCTAGTTAAGATTCTAGCAGCCGTATTAAGAAGTTTGTTTATTGATTCAGCAGAAAAAACAGAGAATAGAACATTGCACTAATCTAATCTTGAGGTAACAAAAGCATGAATTAATTTTTTTGCATCATTATTTGATAAATAGTTTCATATTTTTGCAATATATATAAAATATGTAAAAACTCTGTCTTGGAAATATATTTTATATGTTCGTCAAACAAGAGATCCGGGTCGAGGGTCACGGGAAGGTTTCTTACAGTTTTTTGTGATACAACCATACATCCGTTTAGGTATAACATGAGATCTGTCAACAAGTCTAAAAACTAGCATTTCAGTTTTATCTGAATTTAAGAGCAGAAAATTGTCTGTCATACACTTTCGTATGTCTGAAACACATGCTTACATAGTAGCTAACCTAGAGGCTTCTCCATTTTTCATCAAAATATACAGCGGCATCACAATGAAAATTTACATTATAGTTTCAAATGACATCACCCAGAGGCAGCATATAAAGTGAGAGCAAAAGTGGTCCTAAGATTGAGAACTTGAGGAACACCAAAGCATACCTTTGATTTGACTGAGGATAAGCCATCCACACAAACTAAATGAAGTCTATCTGATAAATAAGATCTAAATCCGTCGAGAACATGTCCGTGTAGCCCAACATGGGTCTCCAATCTTTCCAAGGAAGGGAGTGATAAAAAGATAGAAAGATAAGAGATGCAGAACCTTTATCTGAAGCCAATAAAAGGTAATTTACCACCTTAACGAGTGCAGTCTCAGTTCTACGATGGGGTCTAATACCAGACTGGAGCGTTTCACAAATATTATTTGTCTTCAGGAAGGCAATAAGTTGAGGTGAGACAGATTTTTCAGTGGAACGGGAGGTTCGATATTGGTCGGTAATTCTATAGTATGTCCAGATCTAGGAGGCCTAATTTCTGCAACTTTTTGTAAGGTTGGCACAGATCCGGAGGATAGGGAGCAATTTATTATGTTCAACATTGATGGACCAAGCACAGGAAGTACATTTTGGATTATTTTTGTTTGCCTCGATCAGATTGGAGAAATAGGCTGATCGTGAATATATACAGTGGGTACGGAAAGTATTCCGTTTATTAGATCAAAAGGGTGCTTCTACTAAATACTGAGCAAATGGTCTGAATACTTTTTTATTTCAGTTTTTCTTTTTTAATATATGTGCAAAAATGTCAACAATTCTGTATTTTTCTGTCAATATGGGGGGCTGTGTGTACAATAATGAGGAAAGAAATGAACTTTAATTTTTTTTCTGAAGGTTCACTTGAGTGCTCTAGTAGTGTCTGTGTACTATGGAGCACGTTTCTTGTTGTGTATTGCTTTTGTATTTAGCGGTGCCACAGTTTCTAAAGTCTTAAGCAGTGTTTCATTTAAATCCTTTATTAGATTATGTACAGATGTATTAACTCTATCATAATGTTTGCATGCCGAGCCAGCCTGGGAGTGCATCAAAAAATGTATTAGTAGTCATAGAGTTTATACAACAGGTCAAGTACATTTCTTCCCTTTAATAACATTAAATCTAAAGTATGATTGTGACAATGCGTAGGTCCTGAAACATGCTGGACAAAACATACTGATTCAATTATGGCTTCAAAAGCCTTTTGAAGAGGGTCACTGTTTTTTTTCCATGTGGATATTAAAATCCCCTGAGATTAAAATAGAATGATTCAATGTTGACAAGAATTCTGGAAACTCACTGAGGAACAATGTGTATGGCCCGGGAGGCCTGTAAATAAAAGCTATCAACAACGATTGATTACCCTGGTTTGCTCTTAGTAAAACTGCAAAAGAATGAAAGCCAGTGATATGTTTTAGTTTAAATGTATATTGTGTAGCATAAATATCACCCCCCCCCCCCTTTTTACAGGATTCAGGGGAATCTGTACACTAGTGTAACCAGGAGGGGCCTCATTTAAAGCTGAAATTAATCAGGCTTGCGCCAGGTTTCACACAGGCCAATTCAATCTAATTTATGATCAGTGATTAATTCAGTTACTGTAATTTAATTTGAGATCCAATATTGAGACCTATTTTAAAATACAAGGTATTAATGTCAATTTTTTATGACCAGCTTTATTTTAATAAGGTTGCTTTTATTAACACTACCTTTTTTATTTGATTGAGCCTAGTTTGAATCACGGTGTCAATGGTGAAGGCTTAGCTAACTACTCTGGCTATTCTATCAACAGATTCCACTATGCTAGCAGGCTGGCTAACAGCCTGCTGCCTGACCTGCACCTGACCTGCATCTCATGTTGAGGCTATAGGAGTGAGACTCCTGTTTATATTCCTAGACAAAAGAAGAGCACCTGTCTAACTAGGATGGATTCCATTACTCTTCAGCAGATCAGGCTTGACCCTGTTTATGGGAGAGTCCCAAAAAGAGGGCAAATTATCCACAAACTCTATCAACTGTGACAAGCAGAACTCCGTCTTCAGCCAGTGATTGCGATGTGAAGATCACGTCACTGCCTCTAGCCAGGTACAATTACTCGATGCCGACATATCTTTCTAGCTAATTTACATGCCGAGGCTAGGTTCTGCTTCGTAACCTCTGACTGCCTCATCCTAACATCGTTGGTGCCAGTTTTAGACTTCGCTAGCACCAACTCCAGATTCGCAGCTACGTTGGTGGCCCTGCCCCCTGGTAAACAGTGTATGATCGCTGGCTGATTCTTTAGTCTAATATTGCGAGAAATAAAATCGCTGATAACATAGGGTTTTTCGTTTTTTCAGGTCTGCCAGCAGAAAATGCCTGCCGATCGTTCCCATAGGTATAGTACAGGTATAGTATTTTCCCTGTCAACACTATTGAGTCTTCCCTGACATATGCGCCTGTAACTGAGCCTCTAACTTTGCTATTTTCACTTGAAGGCGAAGGTTCTCCTTCAGGTTAAAGGTACAACGACTACAATGAAAAGGCATACTGATAGTTAATGACACAAATGAATACTTAGCTTCTAGTGTGGAGACGAGTAGCACGACCTATCCAACTAATTCCAGTTATCCGACTTATTCCAGTCTCGGGAAGGTCCGGATAAGGGTAAAGAGTCGGATAAGGATAGCTTGTTAGGTAAACTGTAAAACAGCAAGTTATTTTATTATTGCAAACAAAAAACGGCTAAGCTAGGTAGACAGCAGCTGCATGCGGCACGTCGACTGGGAGCAAGAAGGAGCGCAGATTATCCTTGAAGTACACTAAACAAGGCAATCCATTTTGATCAATTTATGTAAGTTTCGAAAGTGGGATGTGGATTTTTTTGCGGATCCACATGAGAGACGCAGACTCATTGTCAACCTTTATGCCTACACGGAAGACTGCTATCTTCATTAGGGTATATGATTGAGTGTAGTATGGACATGGGGCATGATGGTGAATGGCAAGACATGTTGCTGTCTCCACCAGATAGGCCCCCTTTTCCACTGGGATATGGCCTTTAAAATGCTGTTTCTTGTTGACAAGCTCATTTTGCCCCATGACATCCCTATGAGTGGGAATAACATCATGTCAGGTTTTTTGCCATGCTTAACGAGAGTGTGTTCAGTCTCAGATTAAAAAGAAATCTTTTGAAGAAGTCCTGCCTTATCTGGTATCCTGTAAGATCTTAAGAATTCTCCTTCAAATATTCTGGTTTCTTGTTGAACATCTTGTCGACATGTTCCTATCTGCGTTTCAGAATGGCTGGTCATCTGAAAGACTATGCATTGTCATCCTCCCCACCCTGCACAGCCAGGAGAGGATAGGCTACCCATCAGAGCTTGGCTTCCCTCTAAGTTTCTTTTTAGGATTCAACTTTTTCAATGAGTTTTTCAGAGACACTGTGCTGTGTACAGCATTTCACCTCTTATTTCTATAATTTTCAAATGACAATTACAACAACAACATTATCAGTGTTTTATCCCCACATTATGTGGGCATAAGCATTGTCAACAATTGGGAAGTGTTTCCTGTTGTAATTATTATTCTAAGAGTAACTCATTTAGTACAAAAGTTGGACGTATCCAAATCAACTGTTAGTAATGTCCTGAAAAAGAAACAGGTCAACCAACAACAGCAGTTAATAACAAAAACATGGCGACAGAAAGTTTAACATTTAGAATTTACATCGATCAGCCATAACATTATGACCACCTGCCTAATATTGTGAAGATCCCCCTTTTGCGGACAAAACAGCCCTGACTCGTTGAGGCACTAGACCTCTAAATGTGTGCTATGGTATCTGGCACCAAGACGTTAGCAGGAGATCCGTAAAGTCCTGTAAGTTGCAAATTAGGACCTCCATGGTTCGGACTTGTTTGTCCAGCACATCCCAGAGATGCTTCATTGGTTTGATATCTGTGAAATTTGGAGGTCAAGTCAACACCTTAAACTTGTTGGGTTAATGTTTCTATGAAAAGGTGTATAGGGTCTGCAACAATAATAATAATAATAATGCATTTTACAAAATGACCATGGAACAGAAACGTGCAAAAATCCAAAAGTAATACAATGACAAAACATAAAGATTATTGAGAGAATGGGATTTGGACATGGCTGGGGGTAGGCCATTTTGAACAAACAAGTCTTGAGACGTTGCTGGAAGATTTTTTTAGTCACGCATGGTTGAGGAGTTCCAGAGATTAGGAGCAGCCCTTGAGAATGCCCTGTCACCAAAGCCTTTAAGCCTGGATTTAGGGATTATGAGGTTCCCCGCATTATTGGAACGGAGTGTGTTTGTGTAGGAAGATATGGAAGAACGTCAGAAAGGGGCGATGTCGTTTAGGGCATTATATGTCAGTAGGAGGATATTGTAGTCAATGCGTTGGGAGATGAGAAGCCAGTGTAGGATGAAGGATTGGGGTCATATGCTGCCAGTACATGGTGTGAGTGAGAATTCTGGCAACAGTGTTTTAAACCATTTGGAGTTTATGGAGGGATGTAGATCTGATGCTGGTGAATGGGACATTGCAGTAGTTGTAGAATTTCAGCAGCAGGATGGGAGAGTGAAGGTCTAAATTGTCAATGTTGCGGAGGTGGAAGAATAAAGATTTTACAGTCTGTTTAAGGGGCTGATCAAAAGAGAGTGTAGAATCCAGAGTGACGCCAAGGTTACATGCGTAGGGGGATGGAGAAACAACAGTCTCATTGATTCTGAGAGAGTTTGTGCTGGTTTGGTTGAGGGTGGATTTGGTTCCAATAAGTTGTTTTGGCACTGTTTCGTTTATGGAAGTTTTCCTTACATGCCTTCATACATGCTTAGGGACAGGCAAAGTTTCAAAAGACCAAAGGAACAGAACTAGGACACAGTACAGAGGAATAGGCTACAGACCAAGGGAACAGAACTAGGACACAGTACAGAGGAATAGGCTACAGACCAAGGGAACAGAACTAGGACACAGTACAGAGGAATAGGCTACAGACCAAGGGAACAGAACTAGGACACAGTACAGAGCAATAGGCTACAGACCAAGGGAACAGGAGAAACGAGGATCAAAACCAGAGAAACAACTAGAGTTGGTGAGTGATTTGGTGACAAGATGTAACCTCCACACAGTGTACTAAGGTTCGCCCTCCTTAACAGAGGCACAGACTAGTGTAAGCTTGGTTACAAAACAGATTTTATTTGAATACAAACTGACATCTACATAAAACAGTGACATAGGCCAAGTACCTGCACCAACCCAAACACAACAACATAAGAACCAACACATTAAAATACACAGATATATTAAAATACACAGATACATTAACAAAGACTATTACATACCAGGTAACGTGCATTGACACAGCGCCTCGCTGCTCAACCAGTGATTCGAGCACACACCAAACAAACAGCCCTTCCTGCCAACCTTGAACCTCTTAACCAGCTAGGGGCGGGGCCAGATCACATGGTCATGCCTATCACTACCTGGTTACATTCACCCATCCCAAAAGTGATCATCGTCCCAATGATTAGTAAACATAAATCAACCCTACACCAGTTCCTGCTGATCCCTGCCGACACTAGAGGTTAGGATGGTAAACATAGATTCAAGGGCACGGAAACAAAGCTCATTTATTTATCTAACCTCTACTGGTCCTACACGAAGATGTGCTGGTCATATTGCCATGGCAACTCTACGTCGCTTTACGATGACTCTAATGACTGTCTGTCGGGCACACCTTCCAACATGACATCTACTACCTGGCACACCTTCCAACACCCTGACATGTAATGCCGGGCACACCTTCCAACACCCTGACATCTACTGCCGGGCACACCTTCCAACATGACATCTACTGCCGGGCACACCTTCCAACATGACATCTACTGCCGGGCACACCTTCCAACATGACATCTACTGCCGGGCACACCTTCCAACACCCTGACATCTACTGCCAGGCACACCTTCCAACATGACATCTACTGCCGGGCACACCGTCCAACACCCTGACATCTACTGCCGGGCACACCGTCCAACACCCTGACATCTACTGCCGGGCACACCTTCCAACACCCTGACATCTACTGCCAGGCACACCTTCCAACATGACATCTACTGCCGGGCACACCTTCCAACATGACATCTACTGCCGGGCACACCTTCCAACATGACATCTACTGCCGGGCACACCTTCCAACACCCTGACATCTACTGCCGGGCACACCTTCCAACACCCTGACATCTACTGCCGGTAGAGATGGGAATTGATAAGAATTTAACGATTCCATTATCGATATTGCTTATCGATCCGATTCCTTATCGATTCTCTTATCGATTCTCATTGGGTGAGGAAATAATTACATTAATTTGTTTGTTTGTATTAACTCGCTTTAATATCTGATAAGAACACCGCACATACTCAGAGTATACACAAATTATGTGTAGCAACCTCAGAACAAACCCATAAGTAGGCGAGCTACAAAGTAAAGTCCAGGGACCTATAGATTTTTTCACATTCATTGGTCCAGCCAAAAAAATAAATAAAACTTCCATTTAAGTGCCATAAAAACAAAAAACACAGACAGTAAAGGAAGAGCTTGTTCCATTGGGAATATTCAACCTAAAACTAAATTCAACTCAACTGACATACAATATAGAAAGAAGTCTTAGACCACAACTATCAACTTGGGCAAATGATTGACAATAGAGATTATTATCCGTATAGTAAAAGTTTACACAATGAAATGGCGCTCACATCAACTAAATAGACAAGTTACCTTTGGCATTAATAGCAGATGCCGTCTCATTAGCTCTGCTGCTGCTTGACTCACTTGTTGTGTCTCTGAGTAGTAGAGAATCAAACATGCAACAGTCCTGCAAACGGATTGCGTGCCGTGTGGCCAAATGCTTCTGCATATTGAAGGTAGTTCCCCCCTTTGCCGAAATTAAACTTTTACAACTGTTGCAAATGACTGCATTGGCGTCTTTTCGAGTGAAATATAACCACACTTTAGATCGCTTCTGCGTAACCAAAATGCGCAGCGCGTGTGTGACGGTCATGATGACACATTTGCAACGAGCCGAACCGTTAAGCGGAATCGTTAAGCAGGTACACTAACGGTTCCAAGGAATTGATTCACTGGGAACCGGTTCTAAAGAAGAACCGGTTCTTGATTCCCATCCCTAACTGCCGGGCACACCTTCCAACACCCTGACATCTACTGCCTGGCACATCTTCCAACATGACATCTACTGCCGGGCACACCTTCCAACATGACATCTACTGCCGGGCACACCTTCCAACACCCTGACATCTACTGCCGGGCACACCTTCCAACATGACATCTACTGCCGGGCACACCTTCCAACATGACATCTACTGCCGGGCACACCTTCCAACATGACATCTACTGCCGGGCACACCTTCCAACATGACATCTACTGCCGGGCACACCTTCCAACATGACATCTACTGCCGGGCACACCTTCCAAATGATCTTAAATGTAGAATTCAGCATCATGATCTTTGTAGCATATTTAGAGCTCAGAACATGTGTTAGTTAATCAAATCAAACTGAGACTGTATATTTGTGTCCAGAAAATACACAGATTCTTTCCCCTAGGCATACATGCTACTTCCACCATATACCCCACTTCCAGAAGCTTTAGATGGACGCCTGGGTGAAGCAGTCTGTCCGGGATTTGACGATTCAGGGGATGAAGCAGAGGGCAGTGTCTTTCCTGCATTGAGTAAAATATTAGCCAATTAATCATTGTCATATTTTAGCTTGTCCATCTCAGCCTTTTCCTTGAGGTTTCGGAGTTCTTCTTCAAGCTCTTCCGCCGACATGACAGACAGACAAAACTATCTGAACACCGAAGAAGAATGTCCAAACACGGCTGTTGGTTCCCTCTTTGGAACCAGCACACCTGCTTCCTGATGGACGCCTCCTCTTCGGCCTATGTCACTGTTTTACCACTAACCTGCCTATGTGTCTGTGTACCAAGTACCCTGCTGTCAGCGCCAAACTGTAACCTCCACACAGTGTACTAAGGTTCGCCCTCCTTAACAGAGGCACAGACTAGTGTAAGCTTGGTTACAAAACAGATTTTATTTGAATACAAACTGACATCTACATAAAACAGTGACATAGGCCAAGTACCTGCACCAACCCAAACACAACAACATAAGAACCAACACATTAAAATACACATTAAAATACACAGATACATTAACAAAGACTATTACATACCAGGTAACGTGCATTGACACAGCGCCTCGCTGCTCAACCAGTGATTCGCGCACACACCAAACAAACAGCCCTTCCTGCCAACCTTTAACCTCTTGAACAGCTAGGGGCGGGGCCAGATCACATGGTCATGCCTATCACTACCTGGTTACATAGATACAGTATATTTGTGTATCATCAGCATAGCAAGGGAAATTAAGGTTGAATTGACTGAGTATTTGACCAAGGGGAAGTATGTAGATGATTGAGAGTAGGGGACCAATGCTTAGGTAGGTGGAACATGTCAAAGTAACATACACATTAATGGCAGGACCCCAGGTTTCCCAGCATAACATTGCCCATAGAATCACACTGCCTCCACCTGCTTGCCTCCTTCTCATAGTGCATCCAGAGGCCATGTGTTCATCAGTTAAGCAACACACAACCCGCCATCCAAGTGATGTAAAACAAAAACGTAGTTCATCAGACCAGACCACCATCTTCCATTGTGCCATGGTCCAGTTCTGATGCTCACACACCCACTAAGGTGCTTTTAGCAGTGGGCATAAGCATCCTGACTGGTATGCGGCTACGCAGCCCAATATGCAATACACTGCGATGCCCTGTGTGATTGGTTAATTCTTTGGTTAATTTTCCCCCTCAAAGATTTCAGTTTGTTTTTCAATTTAATTGTTCTTGTTATAGGTCACGTTAAAGGTGAAAGAAGAATGATTTATCTTTGTCAATTTTTTTCACATAACAAAAACCTGGCGTGTGTAGAATTTTGATATCCATGTATGTACTGACCACTGCAGACTGGGAACACTTTGGAGATGCTCTAACCCAGTCGTGCCCAGGCCCTTGCCAAGACACTCCGATCCTTACACGCCCATTTTCCCTGCTACTAACCCATCATCTTTGAGAAAACGTCTACTTGCTGCCTAATACATCCCACCCACTGTCAGGTGCCATGGTAACGATATTATTCCCTTTACCTGTCAGTGGTCATAAAGATATGGCTGATGGGTGTTTTGAGAGATGGGAAGATAAACTGCAGATTCTCCAAAGCATACTTATTTGTGAAGTATGATGGAGGTAGTGTAATGACATTGGCATGCATGGGTGCCTCTGGAACGAGCTCACTCATCTTTTTTGATGATGTACCAGAAGTAATTCAGAAGTATACAGAAGCATCTTGGCTATTGTTGTACAAGAAAATGCCTGGGCAATACCGTTTAGACAGCTCAAGTTAATCTCCTAATTGGAATCTGATTGAAGATTAATTGCAATTGAGCAGAATAAAGTCAGAAACTCCTTAAAACAATCTCAGTTACAGTTAAGGATTGACAAAGAATTATAGCAAGAGTTTGGTGATTTCGATAGGTTGCAGAATAGAAGACATGGAGCCTGAATAACCACTGAGATTGAACATTTTGAGTTATGTTTGTTTAGAATTTCATGTTTTTATTTTATTTAAATTTAATCATAAATTTATTTATATGTTGATTATGATCTATTTATTTTGGCAATGTACACAAGCGTTTTCTTTTCCAAATAAGACTTTAATTCTTTGCCAAAAGAAGAGGATGCTACTTTAGTTCAAGAGCCTATCAGGTTTATCAGGTTTATAATGTTACATGTACGAAATGTAAAAAAAACAAAAGTCTTATCAAAGAAAGAAAAGACACAGACTTTTTTTAAATATATATATTTTATGTACATATATTCATGTAGATGAGTAGAAAAAAATATTTTCTTAAAAAGGAATTATTCTCCTCTGTCATATTCCTAGTTAAATAGTTATTATGATACAAAATGACCATAAAAATAAATACATTCATAACTTTTTTTATCTCCCACACACCAGTTGTACAAACAATAAATTACATGTTCAGTGCTGTGATTCCATAATTCAGCAAAAGGGTATTTTCCAATGGAAAGAGTAAAATTATTTTGCTTATGCAGTACCAGTCAAAAGTTTGAAGACATACTCTTCAAAGCTATTCCTTAAAAGTTACTATTTTCCACATGAAGAACAACAACTGGTCAAATAAGCAAAGATAAACAACTGCCCATCATTACTTGAGGACATGAAGGTATGTCAATCTGGAAAATGTCAAGAACTTTAAAGGTTTCTTTAAGCTAAGCGCAGTTGATAAAAAAAAATCAACTGTTACGATTAAACTGGCTCTTAGGACAAGTGCTAGAGGAAATGACGACTTAGAGTTACCTCTGCTGCAGAGGAAAAGTTAATTAGAGTTAACTAATTAAATTGTAGCCCAGATAAATGTTAACAAACACATCTCACCTGTTAAGAACTGACTACGGGAATCATACTTCCATGATCTAATTGTTGTAACAAAAAATACTACTAAAGGACACCAATAAGGAGAGGAGACTTGCTTGGGCTAAGACAAATGAATAATTGACATTAGATGGTTGGTGTTTCACAGATGATCTCTGCATGTGTGGATCCCACTCTGAAGCATGGAGATGTGATGGTATCAGGGTGCTTTGCTGGTGACTACTGTCCATATTTTAATTTAGAATTTAAGACACACTAAACCAGCTTGGCTACAACAGTATTCTACACCGATAAACCACATTATCTCATGTGCTTAGTGGGACTATCAACTGTTTTTTAACAGGACAATGACCACAAAACATCTCCAGGCTCATTTAGACTATTTGACCAAGAAGGAGAGTGCCGGAGTTCTTCCATGTGTTCATTTTATAGTTTTGTATGTTTTAAACTTTATTCGACAATGTGGAAAATAGTAAAAATAAAGACATATTCTTAAATGAGCAGAGATGTAAAACTGTATACTTTTTATGATGTGTTTGTGCGTAATTTTCATTTCTTCATGTCTGTATGCAACATGAATTCTGAGCATGGATAAATTGGCCATTTATATGTAATAAATGTTAACATTAGCCAACTTCTTAAAAAAAACCTTGGGGTGTTTTGTATTCTTTATGTGCCTGTGTTCTAGAGAAATAATGAACTGTGGCAGTGTGGCAGGATCCATGCATCCCCAGTATGTTGAAACGGGTGGTTTAGAATTACAAGCTTATGAGGGATAATGGGCTGAGGAGAAGGGTGGAGTTGAAGGCGTGAGAGTGTGAGAAAAGTTGTAGGCTTAAATAAGAATGTGTCAATGTGTTGAACGAGAAATGGAGGTGTGTGTGCACGTGTGTTACTGAGCAAGAATGTGTGGGGAATGTATAGTCTAAAATTAGAATTTGTAAATTTTTGTAAAAATTTAGAGGAAGGAAGTGAGAAAGTGCTTTAGCATTGTAATTGGTAACCTTTTAACTCATTTTTATTTCAGGCTTCCCATTTTTCATTCTCTATCAAACCTTCAGGTCTACCCTACTCCGTATTCAGTTATCCACCATGAGCTTGTAGTTTGAAACCTGTAAGTACCCTCTTGCTGTTTTCACGAGTATGCAGGGCACACATTGTCATATTTTTTCATAAGCAGACAAACAAACAGACAGACCAACAAAATACAGATAGCCAAAAAACACAGTGACAAAATGGTAGCGAACCTTTACAAAATACTACATGTATACACCATCTTCCCAACTCATACACACACTGACCAGTGCACGCACGCACGCACGCACGCACGCACGCACGCACGCACGCACGCACGCGCACGCACACGCACGCACGCACGCACGCACGCACGCACGCACGCACGCACGCACGCACGCACGCACGCACGCACGCACGCACGCACGCACGCACGCACGCACGCACGCACGCACGCACGCACGCACGCACGCACGCACGCACGCACGCACGCACGCACGCACGCACGCACACACACACACACACACACACACACACACACACACACACACACACACACACACACACACACACACACACACACACACACACACAAACTTAAGAGTCAAGCATGCACATTATCCCATCCCACATTATGACTTTTAGCCAAAACTAATGTCAGAGATAAAGGGTCACCATGGTCTCTTGGCGCAGGAACTTAGATTTCTGACAATTCACTTCTTCACTTTAAGTCATTTTTGGATGATCCGTTGTTTTGGACTGGATAAAGTACAATCCACTTACTGCTCCGCAATTCAAACTGGAAGTGAGATAGTATTTGAAGACTCTAAGCAAGAGGAAAAAAGAGGACTTCGAAGGGATGCAGAGATAGAGGGCCGCGGATTCCTTTATCAATGACATCTGGTTTCGCAAGACAAAAAGACTTAGCAGACATTGCAAAAGAAATCTAAGTGACAAGAACAACTAGGAAATAATGGAAATGTGGAGTTAACAGAAGAATACAAACTAACTCCTCCAATGGAAGAGGCATTTGACCTTGTGGGGTGTTGGGCGACTGCACTGTTTGTTCAGAGGTGTCCGCAGGTGCCCGTCATTTTGTCTGTAGCCGGGCCAAGCAGGGACTAGTCAGGCATAGTTGTAAGGACAACAGGTTGACTGCCTGAAGTGTCCATATGTATCCCCTAATCCCTTTACACCCCCAGCCATTTTAAAGACAGCACAGTCTCTGGGTCCCTCAGCACCTTTTCACTAGACATTGTTTGAAGGCAGAGGGGCGAGCGCCCAGCAGGCATCCCTTGGACAGTTTTCCCTGTGGGTCCTTGCATTGCACAGTGCGGCTCTGCCAGCCCGTGTCACACGTTCTGGAGCATATCATCCAGGGGCCTGTTACCCACTGGGGTCCCGGGGGTGTCGTTGACACCACGAAAGCCGGGGCCAACGTGAGGCTACTGCTAAATCTGTAGGTGGTGCTTGTTTGAGTTGTAGTGGATGTGGATGGGTTTGCAAATGTGCGAGGTGTAGGAGATTGTGGTGAAATCCGACGGGGCATGAAGAAGCTGTAGCGGACATCCAGTGGCTTTTTGGCATCCGTTGCCAGAATTTGAACCATGAGGGCCTCCCGAAGGGCCCCAGGGCCCATGCTGTGAAGCCACTCATCCCGCTGGCTCCAACCACTGTAATTGAGCACTGAGCCGTTAAGGGGGATGATGGTCTCCGAGGTAGAGATCATGAACTTGCCGTTAAGGAGGTAGTCCCCATCAGGTCGACGCAGTGCCAGGTAGGCTGTGTAGCGAGGCTGATCCTTGGGCTTGTGCTGGCGAACCTTGATGTGAGTGGAGCCCACAGGAATCTTCACCACATCCGTGTAGCCCTTACTTCATATAGGAAGGATAGAGGAAAACAGATAATTAATTAATGGGTACTCAAAACATATACGGGCTCAGAGACTTATTTTAGTTTAGACAGTGGTATGCATGCATGTTGGATGTATTAAAAGATATTCGTCTCTGTGGAAGTGTGGAATATGAATCTAGGTTGTGTTTATTGTTTTTTGTTTGTGTTTATAGTTTTTTGTGTTGTTTGTACTTCTTGTTTGTGTTTCTTGTTTGTATTTCTTGATTTTTGTGTTTATGGTTCCTTGTTTGCGATTATTTTTCTTATTTTGTATTATAAATATATCTTGGAATAGGGGGAGTGTGGAATATACGCATTAATGACTAATACATGGAAATAATTATATGAATGATGTTTTCTTATATTTAGCCTCATTGAATATGTTGGAGTAAAACCGCATTTGTGTTTCTATTTTATCTCAGGAATGTGTCATGTTTACATTGAACATCCTGGCATCGGGGTGTTGTCGCCAAGGGATAGTATGTGTTGTTGTGTAACGTGTAGTATTGTTTTCGATAGACACGCCTACATCCTGTTTTCTATATGCAGGTTACGTCCATTTCATTTATAGCTCTTGAGCATCCATTTTGTATACAAGAATCTGCTGTAACTGTCACAAATTTGGAGGTCGGACACAAGCACAGAGCGAACGAAGGGCATTTATTAATAAAAATATAAACTATAACAAAAGAACACTAAACAAGACAGGACATAAGCAAAACATAAAGTAGACTTTCATCAACAAAGGCCGACAACATGTACTGGGAAAGGAGGAACATAAATCGAATAGTGATTAGGAAAACAGGTGTGGGCAATAAAACAATGAAACAAGTGTCCGTGCCAAACGAGACACGGATACAAGGGATTTCAGCAGCGCTCCAGTTCCCTTTTGTTTCAGCGAGAAAGGGTGTTGTATATCACAGGGACCTCCATCCTGCCGTGCCAAGACGTAACAGTAACACACGAATATATCGCTTTGCTTCCTTCGATTAAACACATGGTTCCATTATTGAACCACAATACGAAAAGACTGTATTCCGTCATCTGGGATATCTAACATGTGTATAGCCTGTGTGTTTGTGTCGGTAGCAACTGTGAAAACTGTGGTTTTTGGCTTGGTTTTTATGGTTAGGTTCAGAATTAGGGTTAGGTATAGTTTTAGGATTAGGGTAAGGATTTGTTTTTTGGTTTAGGAAACAGTAGGGTTAGTAGGTTACTGACTGTCTCCAAAAAGTATTCACAAGTAAAACAAGCATGTTTGAATTTGTCTACCTTTTCTTAGTGAAGTTGCCGTTGACCCTGATGCAGCCAGTGCCATCCCCTCCACAGATGCCACACTTGTCAAACTGCAGCTTGGAGCCGATAATGTCGTCGCAGCCTGTGCGAACACACTTGCCTTTCACACACACAGAACTGCTGTACGGCCGACACTCTGTTCCATCCACCACCTGGAATGGGAGAGTAAAGAAGATATTGTAAAATGAATCATTGTCTTTGTAATTTCTACATTGCCATTTCTCGCCTCCTTTCACCTCGTTAGGTTCTCAGTACCCATTGGATGAGACAAATATCATTCTAATCTCCCTCGTCATCTGTACAATTCTCAACATCAATCTCACCATCCGGCAGGGTTGTCTAGTAATCAAGAATGTTGGGCCAGCAAAGGAAAAGTCTAATCACAAGCCAACATGGTGTTATGGCTCGGTGAGGGTGCAATAAGTATGAAGAAGCCAGGCGCATGCGTGGTTGCGTTTGTGGTGATATAATAATAAAATATAAAACAATAAACAGAGCAACACAGCACATAAATATATTTCACAGAGAAGAAAGTAGCACGTCACATAACACAGCTCTAATGACATTTCCACACAAAACACGACTAAACACAGGGAACATATAGTCAGGCCCATAAATATTTGGACATTGACACAATTTTAATTTCTTTGGCCCTGTACACCACCACTATTGATTTGAAATGAAAATATCAAGATGTGCTTTAAGTGCTTTAATTTGAGGGTATTTACATCCAAATCAGGTAAACGGTGTATGAATTACAACATATTTTATTTTATATGGACAAACTAACCTAATCATAAATCTAATTGTCACTTTAATACTTGGTTGGAAATCTCTGGAAAGCTCGCCAAACACTGGGTTTTGTCTCTGGTCTTGCTCTGCCAGGCCTCTACTGCAACTGTCTTCAGTTCCTGCTTGTTCTTGGGGCATTTTCCCGTAAGTCTTGTCTTCAGCAAGTGAAATGCATGCTCAATTGGATTCAGGTCAGGTGATTGACTTGGCCATTGCAGAACATTCCACTTCTTTGCCTTAAAAAACTCTTAGGTTGCTTTCTCAGTTTGCTTTGGGTCATCTGCACTGTGACGCGCTCTCCAATGAGTTCTGAAACATTTGGCTGAATATGAGCAAATAATATTTGCCTAAAACACTTCAGAATTCATCCTGCTGCTTTTGTCAGCAGCCACATCAACAATATATACACGGGAACCAGTTCCATTGGCAGCCATACATGCCCACACCATAACACTACCTCCACCATACTTCACTTTTGAGGTGGTATGCTTTGGATCATGAGCAGTTCCTTCCCTTCTCCATACTCTTCCCATACTCTCGCCCACACCAGACCCCCGGACACTTCTGCGACCACCCCGTCAGATCCCGCAGAGGCCCCAAAAACAGGGTTGATTTAGCACAACGGGAAATTTGGCGATTCGATAATGTTAATAACGAGTAATGATAATTATGTAATGATAATAATGAGTGATCTGTAATCATAGAGATGGGTACCGTTACCTGCATAACCATACCCGAACAAACTCTTTAGGGCAGTGATGTGTCAAGGACAGGACAACGGCAGCAGGGGAATTGACAGATGGTAAGCTAGTTAGCCATGAAATTGAGTTGGAAAAAATCTGGAAACACAAAACGGATTGTGACATGTGTGGCAGAGGTCTCAGACTGTGTGTGTGGTACCCTTAGCTGGGATGACGCAGAAGTGTCAGGCATTTCACCCTCAGCCCTACCCTGTCGTTATCGTCAGTGTGAGGGGGATTGCCCTCTTTTGCCCTAAAAGATGTACTCCCATGGCCCTGTTTCCCTATGCGCGGCACCACCTGCAGCAGGGTTAGGTGGATTGTGCAGGCCACTTCCGGGACGTCCGCGTGCAGCCAGTAGATTATCTAGCCGAATGGCCATATCGACTAGCTGCTAGGAGAGGGCTGCATCTCTACACGCTAACTCCCGTCAAACGGGAGAGGGCGGCATCTCTACAACGGAAGAAGTCAATCAAGACCCACCGATTAAGACCCATCAAGAACTTCAGCGCAAACTCCTGGGCGCTAATCATCTTCTGCCTTAGGTAGAATAGACGTTTGCCTCGTAGTCGTAGAGTATTTGGCCCCCCTTGGACCAGATTCCATTGACCCTCTCGAGAGCCTTTCCTGAGACTAGGGCGGAGACCTTCTCTCAATATGGTGACGATGGGTTCAGGTTGCTGAAGTATAACTCCAGTTGGAGAATGAACCCCTGAAGCGGGTTGCTGCACCGTTGTACATCTGAGGCAGGTTGAGATGGAGCGAGATGCCGCTGGTGGTTGAGTGACCGGCAGTAGCACCGCTGCCAGGCTCACTAGCTTGGACCAGATTGTATAAATCAGTGATTCTTGAGATCCGGGACAAAACATGCCCACCAGATAAAAGACAGTTTGTGGGTAAAAAAATTACTTAATATTACACATACTCTTAACCAGAAGACTAAAATGGATAATGAAAGCACAACTAAATATCATTTCATGTTGTTTTAAAAATGTTTTTAATTATAAATTATATAATATGTTACCAGTGTCTGTAAAAACCCTTGTCCGGAAGCAGGTGTCATTCCATTACAATAGTATGTCAACACCATAAACAATGTAATGTAAGATTTGTATGATATTTTCTATTATAAATGCTTAATTTAAGTAAAGTATAAAGGTTACAAGCAGTGAATGATAAACAAGATGGCTCCTGTTTTAAGCACATGTGTTATGAGAGGAAACATGGTATTTTGTCAACTCCGTCAGATGTCAACACCATCAGGATTTGTGTCTGACGGTGTTGACTCTTGCTAAGACGGTGTTGACAAATGCCATTATGTGCATTATTCCTCATTTTAGTGTAGTTTACTTCAATGATATTACTTACCAAACATTTGATATTACTCTTGCTCAGTTTTATGTGTTGCATTTCAACCAATTGCCATATAGCTTTATGTTTTGAATTGAATTTCATTTTCATAACCTCTCGAGTACTTGATATGTAATAAGGTGTTTCTTATGAATACCCATCCTTTGCAGCTTATGCTTATCCATCAGAAAAGTATACTGACCGCATAATGGTATGCATTTCAGGCTAGAATGGCTAGCGAGAAGATATCAGTGGAGGAACGAAAGACAAGGAATAGGGAGTATGAAACAAGAAGGCGAAAAAAAATTGATAGCCAGCCTGAGCTGAAAGAAGAGTTGCTGAAAAATGAGAGGGAAAGATGGAGAAATGGGGTGAAGGAGGGCAAAATAAAAAACATCATTTTTTTCACATTTGGAAGAAAGAGAAAAGAGGTATAATAGAAGGTTTTGGAAACAAGCACAGAAAAAGTCAAGAGAACGCAAGAAAAAAGCACAGGAAGGCTAGCATCTAAACACCCCACCACAGAGTCCTTTGGACATCAGTTTTGAGGAGCCAAGGAGTAATAGACAGCTAGTTGCTGGTGAAAGGGAAAGACGCAAAACTAGAAAAAGATACTCCAGAGAGATTAAAGCACAGAAAGACAAACTTGACAAGTACCAAAAAGAGAAGGACAAGCTGAGAACGCGACTTAAACGTGGAAAACGTATTCAAAATGAGAAGACACAGGACTCACCTCGAACCAAAACAGAGATGATGGTTCAAGGGAGTCAACTCAGAAATCCTTTAATCAAAAGATCACTGCTATTCCACCATGCAATGACTGCAGAGCTGAGAAGAAATGCTCCTCGCACCCACAGAAGAGACAAACTTGCATCTCAGCATCCAAAACTGTTTTTGTCTGGCCAAATTCTCAAGCAGTATCGCCTAATCCACAGGGTTCAAGAGTTTGTTCTGACTTACAAAACACTGACAGAAAAAATAGAAAACAAAGGAAGCCTAAGTGTTCACAGTTTTTTGGAAAACAATGCAAGGATGACAACAGACAAGCAAGACACCATTACCAGGAAAAAAGTTAAAAGATGACGATGCAATGTTACGATATTTGTAAGAGTTCAATGGTCCTTTTGAATTAAATATTTTTCTGTTTCTTACTAGTTTGTCACCACCGTCAGTTTTGTGTCAACACCGTTGATGCCTTGTCAACTCCGTTAGATTGATATATATTAGGGCCGTCAATTTATTTAAAAAAATTAATTAATTAATCGCACAATCCTGTGATTAATCGCGATTAATCGCATTTTCCCCAAGTTGTTTGAAACAATGAAATAAATCAATTAACACAATGAAGTATATTTTAAATACATTATTTTATGATAGTCTCTCCTGTGAACAATACAGAATAGTCATTCTTATCAAATATAGCAACTTTATAAACAAAGTGTTGAAGTGCAAGTTATATATTTAAACCCTGAAGGTTATCAAAAATACTGGATCATCTTGGCAATAGTCCAAATGAAATAAAACATTTTCAAAAACAAAATGACAAAGTGTAAGGTGAAACCATCAATGTCAAAGATAGATTATTTTAAATAATAATAATTGCACTATATGTAAAGTTGCCAGATTAATTTTAAAGAAGTCTATAACAGCCTTTGTAATATGAATGACAAACAGAATGAAGTGAAATTAAGTTTGGTTATGTCGGGTTAGTTAGGGTCTGCATGAGAGTGACGTTCTCTGCTTTCTCCAGCAGGTTATGTCTCAAAACAATTGTTTTAGAGGGTAGATTGTATGATGGGGATCCCAATGCAATTGGAATGATTTATTTCAGTCCCTCGTCTTCTACTGTGTTTATCGGGCGGCAGTTTCTATCTATTTATCTAAAACATCGGTTAACGGTTACTTGTTTGGTCAAAAGCCCGATTAGGCGCACCGTACTGCAGTAACGCGGATTGGCGGATTGCAACATCAATAATGACCGGGTGTTTCTGTCCTATATACTCTCTAGTAACGTAAATAATGACCATGTGTTTGCTTTTATATGATAAACTAAAGACGAGCTGCTTCTATGGTATTTGAATTCGGTTTAGCAAACCGAAACCGAAACTTAATAAAGTGGTGCGTTAATTGCGTTAAATTATTTTAACGCGTTAAACATTTGAAATTAACGCATCAGATTAACGCGTTAAATATCCCAGCCCTAATATATATATATTTTTTTTTTTAAAGATGAGCTGTTTGGTTCACTCGAGAATATTTGTTAACAAAATGGTTGCATTTTCAAAGTTATTGTGTGATTTGTATGCTTTTAAGTATTACAGTTCATTATGGAAATTAAATGATAAATTGATTAATCCATACAACCTAAACCGCAATCATTAAACATTGACTAATCTAACTTTTAAAAGGTGATATGATTAATTTGAATGAATTTTTATGTGATTAAGACAATTAAAAACCGCTAAGAGTCAAAATATCTGTGATAATTTAATTAAAAACAATTTAATAGACATTTCTATGTGTCTGATGGTGTTGAGAAAAATCCAGTGCTCATCCCGCAAACCTCTAATTTATAAAAAATAAATAAACTGGGAGGTTGTTCCAAAACATGGTTACATTGCCAAACCCTCATTTAACAAATATGTATACACTGTTTTTTTAAAATAATGATGTTTCTTTTTAGAAAATCAAAACCTGTTTTGTCCCTGATCTCAAGAATCACTGAAATATGATTATATGAAATAATCATCATTATCATCTTACAAGCAAAACATACACTAGCAAGCAATGCAGTGGACTACTGATAATGGGTAGGCAGCCTAGATATTAGAGCGTTTGACCAGTAGGCAAACAGTCGGTAGATCAAACCAGCATAAAATATGTGTTGTTCGGTCACTGAGCAAGGCAGTTATTCTTAAATGCTGTAAATGAGAATGTGTTTCCAGTAAATGTGGAGGTAAAAAAAAAATACCATAAAAAATAGCACTCTCAATATAACAAAAATAGCATACATCATGGACACATTTTCACTCAACAGTGACCTTTACATATTAACTCACCCTCTGTGAGAAGACAACATAGTAGCCTGTCCCCTTGGCTCGGCAGGTTAGCTTGCAGACATCCTTTGGCAGCACTCCCGCAAACTTCGGGACCCACTCCACAAATGTCTTTACGCCCTTAGGGTCTGTCTGGGGGCCGTTCCGTACCTCACACTGCTCCTGACGAAAACTCTTACCTAGAGTGGGGACAATTCAACAGCTTAGAGGGGGAATTCAAACCATTTCCACCATTCATTGATTTCATAAGTGCATGTATTGAGTTCACCGATGCATGATCAAACATATAGAACAGCGAATTGTTTGTGAAAGTCTGAATATTCAACATTCACTAATGTATAGTAAAACAGGGAATTTCTCCGATATGTTTTTTGCTTATTTACACTGCTGCGTCACCACATACATTAACCAGCCAAAGGGTGGTACTATACTCACTTGACAAAGGGCACGGCATGATACTGCACGATCGGTAGATGGTCCTTTTCCCTGTGCAGTAGCGGCCATTGTTTCGGGGGGGTGGGTTGTTGCACAGACGCTGGGCAAACTGCACCCCTCCACCACAAGATCTGGAACACCCTCCCCATGGACCCCAAGAACTCCAGCTACCGTGGTTAGAAGCCTGAGTGGCGGCAGGGGAGTTGAGGGTAGATGTAAGGCAGAAAGAGGACATGAAGGGATCAGATTAAAGGGAGTAAGTGATCAGAGGAAGGAAGATAAAAAGAACACGAGAGATAGAAAAGGAACTCCCAGTCTCCCGCTTATCCCAGAAAGATAGTTGGGGTTAGCATTGGGGAATGAGAACTGGATTTCAATTTTCTTGCCTCTATGTATTTGTTCCTTATCATTATGTATATTACAGTTTTGTTACATGTACTATGCATTAGTTGGCTGACCTTGTATTATATTACATTGTTTGTTTTTGTAGGCCTTCATTGTCATGCTTGGGCTCAAAGGCAGGTAAGAGGTAGCGGACACAGGCGCAGAGAATTCAATTATGATGTCTTTATTTCAAGACTCAGACTACCAAACACTTCGGGCCACTGGCAACAAACAGAAGACCGTAATGGTCACGGGTTCAGAAACGGGTTCAGAAACGTACCTCGGTACGCACACTCACAAGTACAACAAATGATGTTCCGACAAAGGCAGACAGACAACCCCAGAACTTAAATACATGCCTAATAGGCTAAACACGAACAGGTGCGGACAGAGCTCAGCTGCTGTCAATGTCTTAGATTGTCTCTTTCTCTCCCCGCTGACAAGGGGGAAGTGCCAATACTGGCATAGAGGGGGGCAGAGGGAGGAATAGACCTGTGGTTCTTACATTCATGCCTATTTGATAGAGACAGCGGGGAAATATAAAGGTGCATTTTTGCTGAAAGAGTTGTGTGCTGTACTCATTCTTATGTTGTCACAGAGCATATGTCCAGTGGCAGCGGCCTATCCTGCTAGACGTTGCTAAGCTAAAAAAGTGCTTTAGCACTATACATACCACTCTTTCCTGACCCACCTGGACAACACCAACACCTATTTGAGGATGCTGTTCATAAACTTCAGCATTAAATATGGTAATCTCCTCTAGGCTGGTTCCTAAATTCCTTGACCAGCCCCTCCCTTAGCAACTGGACAGTCTGTCAGGTTGGACAACCTCACCTACTCCACCACCCTGGCCCTGAACACCGGTGTCCCACAGAGCTGTGTACTTATCTCACTCCTGTACTCCCTCTTCACGAATGACTGTGTCCTTGTACACAGCTCCAATACCATAGTCAAGTTCGCAAATGACACCACGGTAGTTGGTCTGATCAGGGACAACGATGATGCAGTCTACAGAAAGGAGGTCAAGCACCTAGTGGCTCGGTGCGCAGATAACAACCTGGTCATCAATTCCAAGTAAAACAAATAACTCATTCTGGATTCCAGGAAGTATAAATGCTGTATCCATGCCCCAGTTCTCATTGACGAGACCACGGTGGAACGTGTGACCAGCTACACAGGGAGTTTAGTGGGGTGCACTACCTGTGTTCCAGTGGTTGTTTAGAGGTGAGCACAGCTGTTTCTGTTTAGCTTATCACCAGGGCATAGTTGGCAATTAGCGGGGATATTTAAGTCACAAGGGAAGATGACTAGTTTGTCGGATATTGTTTATTCCTTTACATTTGTATTCATATATATTATTTGTTCTTCTTATTATTATTTCTTCGACTTTTTCCCCCCTCTTATATTGTTTTTCTATATATACTGTTAGAATTGTACTTCTGGTGGTAATTTTCTAAGATACTGATTTTGGGGTTTTCATTAGTTGTCATTTATAACCATCAAAATAAAAAGGAATGAACACTTGAAATATATCAGTCTGTGTGGAATGAATGTATATATTATACAAGTTTCACTTTTTGAATGGAATTACTGAATGGAATCTCTGTTTTATATCATGTCTCTCATTGCTGTTGTCACACTGCACCCTACAACTTGCCTCTTTCACCTTCACTCACAAAGTAATATATACGTTATGTATTATTCTCTGGAGTGTGAATGAGCAAGGCATGAATACCATAAATAAAAGAGAGGCAGAGATTGTTGAGAGTGACAACGACATTACAGTAACAACGTGGCCAAAACATTAAAAGTTGGGCTGCCCCCTAAAAATCGACAAGACGAACAGTCAGTCAGAAACCTCTTAGTCCACTGAGCTTCTTCAAGTCGAGCAGTCAATTTTTCCTTTTATTGGGCTCAGTCAAATAGAAAATGGTAGTAAACACTACTGTAGATGCATGCCTTCATGTTATATTATAGCAGGGCAAGTTTGGGCGCTTGCAAGAAAAAAAAAAACAAGAAAAGATGCGCCTGGTGGTTGGACCTAATTGACAAGAAAAGCTAAAACCTGAGGTGGTGGAATTGATGTTAAAGGCTATGTCTCTGAAATATAAAGTATGGTGGCATTTTGAACTTTCAAAGAACGAACCAAAAGTATAATGCAAACTCTGTACGCAAGAATTTGACAACATCGAACATGGCAAACTACTTGAAACTAGTAAGTTGTAAAGCTAGACCAATGTAGCCAATGCTACATGTAGGCTAATTAATGTAGCGAATCGTATGGGATGGGAAGGGCAGAAAGTGCCCTACTGAGTTCTATGTCCATGGGTTGTTACGGTAATAGGAAAAAGGGAAGGGTACCGATTACTCATAGTTGTTTCCGACCGAGTTTATGGCTAGGTTTCTTGTTTTGTGCAGCCTCTTAATACCAGCAAGTGCAGTGTTATATTAAAATTCAATTAGATCAGTAGTGATTGAAACAGTAGTGATTGAGTTGGTTGGGAGCAGTGTATGTGACTTGAGAACAGCCCTAGAACTAATGACAAGAACAAAGTACTAAACAGAGGAACAACATGTACAAGAACTGGTTATGAACATTGGACCAGGAAACAAAAGGTAGATCTGTCAAATCACTGAGCCTACAAGGTAAAAAAGTTGCCATTAAGCATAACAGTTATTCCTATAGTAACCCATGTTCCTTTTTTCAACTGGAAGTTTGGGGTAAAAGCATAAATAAAATGTTCGTTAAACTGTGTTTGTAACAGAGCTGTAGTACTCGAGACCGGTCTCGGTCTCGAGACCGGTCTCGAGACCACTTTTTTAAGGTCTCGGTCTCGTCTCGGTCTCGGTTACATTTGGACTCGGTCTCGACTCGGTCTCGGACAGTAAGGACTCGTAAATTCTTCCGAGACCAGCCGAGACCAGCGTAGAAATTATCGCCCACAATTTTTTCTAGAAAAATATTTAAGTATGACATGTAGAGGCTGTATTTCCATTGGCTGTATTTCGTCCAGAGTCAGACTGTTTTTTTCTGATGTGGCTTATCCCGCCAATGGCTATCTACTTTTGAAGAAAAGCCCACCCCCAGCGTCGCTAGAGGGTGCACCCATTCACGTAAATACTTCAATCTTAAACAAATGCTCGATCATGTCTGCACAATCAGCCAATATATTCGTTTTGCCTATATTCAGTACATTGAGCACAAATAAATAATTTGTCCGAAAACACACTGCGGTTAGTAATTAAAATACATACATAATGTTGAAAAGCTACAGCCGACGTCCTTCCATGACTTTTCCTAAATACGTGCATTTTACCTTGTCCCGTTTTCAGAATTGCAAAATCACAAACCGAACAATATATAAAACTACTATTTACATGTTTTTTGATACCTAAACTGCCCTCCTGTCGCGAAAATCCCACGCCGCTGGGCGTTGGTACCCTAATTGCGGTACCCAGACACCGATCACACTTCACTGAGCCTATATGGCAATGGTTGAATGGGCGATACACAGACAAATACTACGAGAACACATATAGACAATAGTCTGATTGGCTTGGTTGAACTACAAAAAAAGAGGTACGTTTATAAAGAAATATGTTTCACTAAATAAACAGAACGAATTCCGCCAAATACATACAGCCCCATTCATGTGTCATGCGCCTATTGTACTCAATAATTAATAACGAATGAACCACAGTGTATTCATATAGCCTACAAGAGACTTCAACAAAATATTGTTTTGTATCGAAATTAAACGAATATAAACAATAATTATTAATAGGCTAACTACAAATGGGCGATAAATGAAATTACTCATGCACACAGAAGGACGTGGGACATACATAAGACCGGGGGGCATACGGCAGAAAGAGCATAAAACTGGAACGGTTATGGTCCGATCTATATGAAATTGAACCCGTTTTGGTCCGATCTTTATTAAACTGGAAGGGTTTTGGTCTGATCTATATGAACACTGTGCGCAGTTCAACCGGGTTAGTTTGCTGCTGTCTCATGTGCACTCGTAACAATAATGGACACTGTGCGTAGTGCAACCGGTTCGTTTGCGTGTCCTGCTCAAGCAGACAAACAACTGAAGCTGCGTGCCTGTGGACGGATAAATCATTATAAATAGATTTGTTTATCGGCCAATCATGCGCAAATCATTTGATTGCAAGTCGCTTGTGATCTAAAATGTGTTAGCATTTACTACATCAACATAGGACATACAGTTTGATGGATTTTCATTTATTCGATTTTTTGAAATTTTAATATCATAGCCTGTGCATTTTAAAATCATGTTTTTATTTTCGTATTTTATGTTTACATAAGACAATAAATAGGCCTAGATACTCTTTTTATAAAATTAATTTAATTCAGGATGACAACACAGTAGATGATCTGATGCTGTTGGTCAAGTGTTTTTTTGACATTGGTCATTGGACCAAAAACATGTCATATTATTTAGTGTTGATATGACTGGTCTCGGTCTCGGCCCCCTTTGGTATCGGTCTCGTCTCGGTCTCGGCCACCTTCGGTCTCGGTCTCGTCTCGGTCTCGGCCCCCTTCGGTCTTGGTCTCGTCTCGGTCTCGGCCCCCTTCGGTCTCGGTCTCGTCTCGGTCTCGCTTTAGGTGGTCTCGAGCACAGCTCTGGTTTGTAAATAATGACAAAAAGTAATCTTGCCCTTACCGTATAATGTTTCTTGCGAGTCTTGTCTACGCATTTGCCCTGGAGGCAGATACGACCCTTGCCACATGGGGTGCCCTCCACAGCAGGGAGCTTCTTTGTCAGACACACCATCTGGCCCTGGCGTATCACTGCGCACCACAAGCGGGCACACACATCCATGCCTGGGCACACCGTGTACTCTGGTCCGAACGCCAGACGACACTGGCGCACTGCGTCGTAGCTTTGGCCTGGAAGCTCTTCCGAGCCCAGCAACGGTTGGCGAGGAATGTCCAAGAGACACTCGGCTGTGGAGAGGGTGGAATGGGTCAAGAAAAAAATGAAAGAGAAGAAAGAAGAACGGAAGTTACAGAGGAAGAAAAAGAAAGAGGCATTGTGAGGGCTTGTGGACAGGAAAGAAGAGAAGCAGAATATGAAAAGAAAAATTGGAAAAGGACTGAAACTTTTTTGGGCAGACAAGGAAGTGCATTGTTTTTGCTGTCTACATGCTATAGGCTGTTTGTCTGTTTGGTCTGCCAAGACGTAAACCATTTCAGTCTGTCAATGAAAACGCGGGAAGAAACTGTTCATTCAATTCAAACAACACACTTACAATTAACCAAATGTAGCAGGCATGAAAGGCGTCAGAAACCGCGGAATGTCTGTTTTTCCACTAGAAATTGGAAGCTTCCTGTACCTTTCTGACACTGCTAAGGGTGATAAACTATCAAGTCAACCCTAGCATAATGGTTTAACTATCACGGTGGGCTAGTAGGGTGGCTTAAATATCCTAGTGGGCTAGTAGGCTGTTGGTTAGTTAATTCAGTCACAGCTGGTTTACATTGTGTTTTAATTCAAGTATCACGGCTGTTGGGGATTTGGTGATTATGTGTGTTTAAAAGTCAATGTATTTGGTATTCAAATTTGTTAGTTATTATTTCCAAGTTCACAACTTTATATTGAGGTGAGAGTGCGCTCATTTAAGACGTGCTATTGTAGTTGAATGTATGTTTATAAGTCGCTGTATATGCAAATTTTAATTTCAACCTGTTAGTGTTTTTCGCCGTTCAGTGTTTGTTTTAGTTTTGTAAAAAAATAAAGCTGTTTTTGAACAGAAATACCTGGCTCTACACATGGCTTTCCTAAACGACACCTCCCGAAATCGTGACTTACAAAAGATAAATTGAGGTGATCTTTTCGCTTTTCTAGTCAAGACTGGGTCACACTAAGCTCTGAGCAAGTCTACTTCTGGGTTTAATTCAGTCTTTTTCCTTCCGTTATGGTCCCTTTTATTTACACCTTACCGTTGCCATCGTCAAAGAAGTCGGTGATGGTAGCTGAGGTGCAGCGGCTCCAAGGTTTAGAGGCGTCAATGGAGGTTAATATGGATGACATGAGACGCTTGTCGCCGGTTGGGCCAAACTTCTCCTCACAGAACTTGGAGTCGTCATGGGACAGGCCAAGCAAGTGACCTGGTTCAAAGATAAACAGGCAAACAGGTGAACATTGATGATACACTGACAGACACAGAAATACGATAGAGATTGAGAAAGAATAAAATAAGAAAGTCCTTGTTTACAAACAAATGAGTGTTACCAGTGTGTTAAATTGAGTTCTTGTGTCGACAACAGCAATATTGAGATATTAAGAGTAAATAGTTTGTTTGTTTTGGTTATATTTGTTCCAATTTTTTTGCATATCCCTACACATGCTCAAAGAGTAAGGCCAACATTGTCAATTACAGTTCAGGAAAAATGAGGGGAAAGTGTCTGCTCAAGGGCTGATCAACAGTTGTTTAAGCCAGTTTAGGGATTTGAACAAATCAGTTGCTGGCTTAACGTTGAAACTGCCAGGCTACCAGCAGCCAGATGATGAGCGTTGATGAGTGGTGCACACCTATCTCATGTGCCACGGTGAAGGCAGCATGGAGTCCGTCGTCCTCGATGACGGCACAGCTTCTCTCTGGGGAACAGATGGTGCCAACATCGGCCATGCCCAGCGTGTCACAAGAGTGATGCCCACACAGGTCCTGTATAGGAGGCACAAGCAATTTGGTTGGTGGACATGGTGAAATGGGAGAACATATTTTTAACATTATAAAGTTTTTTTTTTATGTAAATGTTTTATCATGGTTCTTTTTTGTCCATCATTTGAGATTCAATGTAGGTACAGTATCATGATAAAAGTTGCTATTAAGTCGCTTCATAATGTCACACAATGATAACACAAGCACACTGACAAGCTAAAATTCGATTTCCCTCCTGTGTTCTTCCCTCTCCCACTCTTTCACTGACTTTATCTGGATTTCTCCTCTCTGTCTGACTCTCTTTGTGTGTCTGTGTACAGTAGTAAATAAAAAGTTTGTGTTTCGTTATATGTTTATTGGTACCCTGATTATTATTCTAATTATTATTTTCACTAAATCATCAAAATGAAAACCACCACCAAATGCAAAATGAGAGTTACATGATGCGACTGCTCCGGCTAGGATTATCTGATTGTCCCCAACCAAAGCTTGTTCTATTCAGGCTGAGTTTCCTGTCAAAAGCCAACAATTGCGAGTTCGTAGGCTGAAGCATCACTGAGATATGCCACCGGGAATGTCTCTAAATTCCCCATTTAGGCGGACTTTATGTGGCAGGCGCTGTGATATTTACCGGTACCTTACACAATGGAAGTGTTAATTTGCATTAAAAAAATCATAATTAAATTTCATAAAATTATAATCATAATATAATTTTCAGTGCTCCAATACACACAACGTGCATCTGTACACACAAAAAACATAATATATTTTACTTATGTAATATTGTTTATTGAACAACTATTAACCAATAGCTTATTGTACAAACTCAGGGTCGGTTAGTGTCACGCCGGCTTAGTCTCATAGCCGGCGAGGTGTGTAACATGAAAGAGGCAGGCACAGGATCCGTAACGTTGAGGATGTTTAATATTATTCCCACCAACGTAAAGAACACATACTTCACTAGTACGGAACAAAATAACAAAACTAGCGACACAGCGCTTAAATGTAAATGCCCAACTGCTAGGGCTCAATATGTCACATAGACAAAGCGAGACATGTACTATAAGGCTGTGTGGTGTATACAAAACACTAAACAGGAAACAATACCAGACAAGGACCTGACCCAACAGAGGAAGCCTATATAGGAGACTAATGGGGGAATGAACACCAGGTGTGTGCAATAGACAGGACTAGACAAAGTGACAAATGAGAGGGCGGCGGCCGCTAATACCGTGGCGACGACGAACGACGAAACCCGCTGCCAGAGGGCAGTGGAGCTGCGCTAGAAGGAGTTATCACAGTTAGGCTATATAACTCCATTGATAAGTGTTGAAAAATCCTTGAAGCAAAATGTTTTTGGGTTACAATAATTTTATCGGTAGGCTATATAAAATATCCATTACATCAGTTTTTTTCAATATATTTTGTCACAAAACGATGTTATGACATTTCCTTGCGCTAACACATAACTTATAGGAAAATGACAGTTCATTTGTGATTGATAGAACGGGAGGGAGATGCGCCATCTACTGGTCATTGTGTGTCAGCAACATCCTTCCATTCAAAACATGCATGGGTCAAATGAGCCATCACTGAGAAAGTGGTGGGTGTCTAGTGTTAAGGAGGTCCAGCCAACTTTCTGGTATAAAATGCAGAGATGAGTTTTATAACTGTCCAAAGTAATAAAACGCAGGTGACTATGATAAAGAGAGTCAAGCAACTTCAGAGTAGAAGCAGATGCACTTTGGTATATTGTATCACCATAGACCAGCACCAGCAAGAAAAGTTGTCTAGACATATTGTCTCCTGTTCCCCAAGGAAAAGCAAGTTGTTTCTGTAGAAGAAACCCACTTTACACTTGAGCACATTGGTATGTTTCTTAAATGAAAGGTCACTGTCAATCCAAATTCCAAGGTATTTGTATGAGAGGGCCAGTTCAATTATAGAACTATCCAAAGAGTGAATATTTAAATTCAGTTAAATCAACTGACAGCATTTTAATATGTATTTATTTTTGCTAATGTTAAGTACAAGCTTTACATTTTTAAGTGCCAGAAATATTGTACAATGCATGTACAATATATATGATCTACGATCAACATAGCTCTTCAATCTCCATGAGCCTGACTCCCCTGGAGCGTATGCCAGAATCCTGTTTGTAGACTACAGCTCTGCTTTCGATACCATAATCTCCAGGATAAGCACTCCACGCATTTTCCCCAAGTTGTTTGAAACACTGAAATAAATCAATTAACACAATGAAGTATATTTTAAATACATTATTTTATGATAGTCTCTCCTGTGAACAATACAGAATAGTCATTCTTATCAAATATAGCAACTTTATAAACAAAGTGTTGAAGTGCAAGTTATATATTTAAACCCTGAAGGTTATCAAAAATACTGCATCATCTTGGCAATAGTCCAAATGAAATAAAAAAAATTCAAAAACAAAATGACAAAGTGTGAGGTGAAAACATCAATGTCAAAGATAGATTATTTTAGAACTTAAGCCTATAGGCCAAAATAATTGCACTATATGTAAAGTTGCCAGATTAATTTTAAAGTAGTCTATAACAGCCTTTGTAATATGAATGACAAACAGAATGAAGTGAAATTAAGTTTGGTGATGTCGGGTTGGTTAGGGTCTCCATGAGAGTGACGTTCTCTGCTTTCTCCAGCAGGTTATGTCTCAAAACAATCGTTTTAGAGGGTAGATTGTATGATGGGGATCCCAATGCAATTGGAATGATTTATTTCAGTCTCTCGTCTTCTACTGTGTTTATTGGGCGGACGTTTCTATCTATTTATCTAAAACATCGGTTAACGGTTACTTGTTTGGTCAAAAGCCTGATTAGGCGCACCGTACTGCAGTAACGGGGATTGGCGAATTGCAACATCAATAATGATCGGGTGTTTCTGTCCTATATACTCTCTAGTAACGTAAATAATGACCATGTGTTTTGCTTTTATATGATAAACTAAAGACGAGCTGCTTCTATGGTATTTGAATTCGGCTTTGCAAACCGATACTTAATAAAGTGGTGCGTTAATTGCGTTAAATTATTTTAACGCGTTAAACATTTGAAATTAACGCATCAGATTAACGCGTTAAATATCCCAGCCCTAATATATATATATATATGCCGTGATATATATATATATATATTTATAATATATATGCCGAACACGACGCGGCTGCAGCTGACAGGGTGAAATAAAAAAACACACGTAACAAACTTTGGCGGATTCATTCATTTACCAAGAAAGTACCTTACGACAGAAAAATCGACAGACGGCAAGATCTAATACACGCTGTCACCAATTACGTTGCCAGAGACATGGTGCCAATTCGGTTGAGATGGTTTTAAACAGTTTTTAAAGCTGTTACACCCAAGATACACACTGTCTGGACGGAAATACTTTAGTAAAACACCGCTGCCTAAACAGTATGAATCATGTCGCTAAACTCTTGGCATGAAGTGCAGAAGGTTTTACATTTTGCCACAACGACCGATTTGTGGTCAAGCAGAACGTCAGAGCCAAGTTAGTAAATTGAGAATACTATGGGCTAGTTTTTTGTATTTTTGAGTATAGAACATTTTACAGAAGGGAGTAATTTGTTTACTAAGGTTTTCTAGTGCTGTTTTTGACAGAAGTTTGCATTTAGATACTATTATTATAATGTCATATTTGTTAGTATACTGCACAGTTCACCTTACAGCTGAGCAGTGATTTGTGTTGTTTCTACATGCATGCTTCAGTTTTAAATAATAAATACCCATTCCAACAATATGTTTCAACTAGTAATATATTAATATACTATTGACATTGTAAAACGGAGCTAGTAGAATATAAGACATTTACAAACACATTTTTGAATAATGCTAAATATCGTCAGAATATCGTTATCGGCAAAATCCCAAAAAATATTGAGATATCATTTTTGGTCAATATCGCACACCCCTACTTACTCTACAACCGGAGGCAGCATGTGAGGTTGGGGAAACACTTGTCGGACCCTGTGACCATCAGCACTGGCTCCCCTCAAGGTTGCTTCTCTTCTCCCAGGACACAAACAACTACACCTCCAGTCATCACTCTGTCAAACTCCTGAAGTTAGCAGATGACACCACCCTCATTGGTCACATCTCTGATTGAGAAGAAACCGCCTACAGAGGGGAAATTGACCGGCTAGTTTTATGGTGTAGTCTCAACAACTTGGAGCTCAATGCTCTAAAAACAGTGGAAATGAGAATGGACTTTAGGAGAAGCTCAGTTGACCTTTGTCCCATTGCCCTGGAGGGCTCCCCTGTCAACATAGTTGAGTCCTTTCACTTCCTGGGCAACACAATCGCCCAGGACCTCAAGTGGGAGCTGAATACCTGATCACCTCCCTCACTAAAAAAGCACAACAAATACTGCACTGCCTGCGGCAGCTTAAAAGGTTATAACTACCAGCGTCCATGATGATAAACGCCTACACAGCTTCATTGAGTCCATCCTGACCTCCTTCATCACAGTCTGGTACGCTGCAGCAACTGTCAAGGACAAAGACAGACTGCAATGCATCATCCCTCTTAAAGTCTCTTAAAGACCTGTTCAAAGCCAGATCATTGGGACGGGCAGGAAAGATTGAGATAGACCCTGCCCATCCGGGTAACGGACTATTCAGAACTCTTCCCTCTGGCAGACGGCTATGGTCGATCAAGGCAAAAACAACCCATCACATAAAGGAACATGCCCCTTGCACTAGTCTGCCCTTTGAGATTGGCATGAGCATGATGATGTCTGGTGAAATGTCCGAGGCGTCTGAAAGCACTGGCGACAACGTTGGTAGTAGTTCTAGTGATGCCGAACAGCAAAACATTACCTCAAAGAATTGTTAGAAATCGTCGGGACTCGTGGAGAATGCACTGCAAACTGTGTGAACCAAAGAACCATGTACTATTGGCTTTCATGAACTCGCCTTCCAATTTGAAGAAACATGTAGAGGTAAGCTGTGTTCTTTGTTATTCTTATATTAATTCATTTTAGAGTAGGCCTAGGCTAATATTGGTCGATTTACAATGTTTGCTTTGGATGGGCTAGCATGCCGAGACTGGGGCTAGCAGTTGCATACTGAAGAGTCCCCAGTTAACAGTTAGCCTGTATTAGTTCGGTCATGTTTGTAAATATTCTGGCGTGTGTTGCTGCAAAGTACTGCGGGAAACCCTGTAATGCTAAGATATGAATATTCAGTATGTATTACTAATACTATTAGGGGTAGAACGGTACATGTATGGAAACCCTGTAATACTAAGATATTAATATTCAGTATGTATTACTAATACGATTAGGGGTGGAACTGTACATGTATGGAAACTCTGTAATACTAAGATATTAATATTCAGTATGTATTACTAATACTATTAGTATGGAAACCCTGTAATACTAAGATATTAATAATCAATATGTATTTTAATAATATTAGGGGTGGAACGGTACATGTATTCGTATTGAACCGAAACGGTACAGGTATGGTTCAATCAAGGTGAGAGCTCCCATTCTTCAGAGGAAGAAGACTTCTTTTCTGCAATCAAACAGACTAGTTCCCAAGAAAATGCTAAACAGCTGGAGACCTTGGATACCCAGGTGATACAGTAGAGATACTTAAGTCTTTCCTGGCTGTATGCAACCTGTCATTGAGGCTTAACACAGCAATACCAGCCTCAGCAGCCTGCGGGAGACTGTTTATTTCAGCAGGACTGATCTTCAGACCAAAAGGGCACGTATTTATTATAAGGACTTTGAAAACCACATGTATTCTTTCTGTCATATACAAACATAGGAAAACTGACGTACACACCCACATGGACTGACATGCACATTTGTTCTTGCAGTCCCAAGTCAAGCATTTCAGTGGCACTAGTGCCATGTGCAAAACTTTGCTTTTGGTAGTGTTTCTCTGTAAACAGTATATGAGTAAATGAGGGGTTTCTTTTGCATAGGTTTGAAGTCTCTGTCTCTCTTTTTGTCCACCCACACTCAAATGTATGCAGTATATTTCTCTCCTTAACACGCACTGACAAGCACACTCCTTAATACACAGACACTCTAATCACAGTCATTTGCTGCTAAAATAATGTTCTGATAGTTTTTGCCGGCCATGTTATGTCTTGAATATTACTACCTCAGTTTGAAAGTCTATTTTCATTCCAATAAAGTTTGAGGAAAACATGCCAATCGGGTTTGTTGTCTTTGATAGCATTATGTTTTTGTTTTGATATGTTTCACCGTGTCTTGGGATCCATGTAGCACTAATGAGCTGTTAAATTAAGCTTCTATTTCTGACAGTTGTGTCAATGATACGAGGTCCAACGAGTCTTGTGTTAAGCGTTTTTGTTTTAGGGTTACTTTCACTTTTTTACTTTAAAGTATGTTTTTGAGCCTGTACTTTTTCACTTTTACTTGAGTAACGAGGTTGAGTTGATACTTCCACTTTTACCAAAGTATTTTTAAACACCAGTATCTATACTTCTACTTAAGTGACAAAAGTGCCATCATATAAAGTTACTCTAATTATTTGCAGATAAAGGTCAGCTGTTCCATTAGGATTTTCCTGACATTTTCTTAGTTGCATCTGAGAGCACAAGCCATGGTCCGCCAAGAGCTTCCAAAGCATAAGATCGATCTTGTTTTTTGTTTAATTTTGTTTAAATATTTTGTTTTAATTTTGCCTGTCTGCTCTCTGGTGTAGGCCTATATTACTCCTCTACTCTGGACTGCAGCTGGAACATCCAGGTAGTGTTCTGTTCTGGCCTCCCCCCAAACATTATTACACTATATAGAGTTCATTCAATAAACAAATTAGATTAAAGACACACCTGAAACTCGATCCACCACATAATTGTTCAGCCGAGAAGAAAATAAAAAGTTGAGGGAGGTTCTGTTCTGAACGGTTCATGCAATCTAGAAAATATGTAGGAGTAAAGATACTAGTATTGCCTTGTTAGCATCTAAAATGCGTTGCAGGCATTTTCTTTATTGCTGTAAAAAACTGATATTACACTTCTTGGGGATGACGCAGAGTGGTTTGGCATAGACATGTTGGTTTTTCTTAATAGCTTAAATTCTAGCCCTTATTCTCTTTCACCCTCCTTTACCCACCTCAGCTTGCTGCCCCTAACATTTTGCTTCTCCCTCTGTCCCTCTCCTCTACGCCACCCTATTTTTTGTTTTGTCCTTTTTACAACCTCCCTCTTTTTTCTTTCTCTTTCTATCCCTCTCTATCATCTTTCTTTTTCTCTCCTCTGTGTTCTTAGCGTGGTATTTTCCTGTTTATCCTAAGAGGCTTTCACTGACATATGAGAGTGTGAGAAAAAAAGAAAAAAGAAAAGAAGGGGAGTTGGGCAAGACAGAGCAAGATAAATAATGTTATGAAATAAGACACCCGAGCAAAGAGATGGGAGACAGAGGAAATTAAAAAAGGAGGAAAAAATTATGTGAACAGCCAGTTATGGAAATATTGATAATAATAACATTGGCACAGGTGGTTAGGTATTTAGGTCAGTAGCCGGTCCTGTGTGAAGATGTGTGTGTGTGTGTGAGAGAGCGAGAGAAAGAAAGAAAAAGAAAGACTGGACATGTTTCTTTGATTCTCAGGTCAGCCTGGGGAACACAGCCCAGCCGGGTTAAAAAAAACCTCTCAGACACTCTGAGGAAACGACTGCCAATTACAGACATGCATTCTTTGGCAGTAGCAGACTTCCACCCACCAACACGCACACACAGCTTATGAAGAAACTCCTGCGAAACTAACCAAAACAAATGGTCACTCAAATAACTATGAAATATGCGGCCTGCCAATCACATATGACTGACAGTAATAATCTCAGTATGTCGAACCAGATGAAAATAACAGTGGTCTATGCCCATGTACATCAAGTACTATCATACACATTCCTAATTGCTCCCTCGTCATATTCTCCCACACTGTTTAAAACTTGTCTAACTAAATATCATTACAATATCATCTCCCAAAAGTATTATTACAAAGAACGTAGTTTTGAAGGCTCAATAAAAGTGAAATCTGGTTGAAAGTCCCTCCCAGTAGATTACTAATATTGAGAATTGGGATACAGTTTATTGCATACAAAAACTTCAATGTTGTGGACTCCTGGGTTTGTGGACTCCAGCCTGTAATCTGTTTGTATTGTATATTGTCTATTTTGTTTGTAAATGGATTTTCCTTGCAGCTCACAGAGCAATATCCTGGTTATGTGTAAAACAGATTGCAAAATGAATGTATAACACCAGTGCAGATTTCATTTCCAGGTGTGATTTTAGTAAACAAGTCTGTGTGTCACTGTATTTTATTAGAAGTGAATGTACTATATGCCTATATATGTGTCTAAGAGGTGGAGCGTGTTTACAGTGTGTATATACACTGACGAGCCAGAACATTATGACCAGGTGATGCGAACAACATAGACAAGTTGACAATAGGCAGTAGTAAAAACCTGAGCTACAAGGGCCAAATTGTTATGGTGTTGACTGGGTCAGAGCATCTCTGAAACCGTAAGGCCTGTGGGGTGTGCCCAGTTGGCAGCCAGACTACGGTTCCCAACTGCACATGGGGACAAACATTTTGGAAAAAAGTGTGTACAGAACTGAAAAAGAACATGCGAGAAATGAGGCCTACAAACCTGACTCCATTACACCAATTCCGTCAAAAGGAATGGGACAAAATTCACCCAACTTATAGATAGATAGATTACGGAAGGTTACCAGAAAAGTTAAACAATTTAAAGGCAATGCTACCAAATACTCATACTAAAATCAATCATTATCTTTACTACTATTCTGACATTTCATATTCTTAAAATAATCCTAACTTTGACCTAAAACAGAAATAATATACTAGGATTAAATGTCAAGAATTGTGAAAAAAAATAGTTTTTCTATTTGGCTGTATGTAAACTTCCAACATCAACTGTATGTATCCTGTTCATCTCCTCCTACAAGTAGTCACAGCTCCTCTGTTTGTTATAACAACCTGTGGTATTTCACATGTTCCATATTTTATTCCATAGCACGTTAACAGCCCCCAGGAAAAAAAGCTGGGCGTTCAACTTTCGAACTCATCCATTTCTCAGTACGCGCTATTGATTCACGAGTTCGCACTTACATGCCAATTAAGGGATATAGGTTTAATGCGTATTTGGCGTGCTGTCCGGAGGGAGGGTTCCGGGCTCGGAATCCGGCCCGGGGCTCCGGGCTCGGAATTTGGCCCGAACCCAGAGTACCCCCCCCGCATGTAAGTGGTTAGGACTAGAATTTGAGCGGAGAAGGGGTGGTGGGGGATGCTGCGAGCTGTCAGCGGAGCGAGGTAAGACTGCTGAGTCTATATGTACCCTCTAGCCGTTAATTGCTGAGGGCTTCCACCTGTAATTAATTAGCTGGAAGTCCTCCTCCCGAACCTTGTTAGTAAACCTCATTTCACGAGTTCGCACTTACATGCCAATTAAGGGATATAGGTTTAATGCGTATTTGGCGTGCTGTCCGGAGGGAGGGTTCCGGGCTCGGAATCCGCCCGGGGCTCCGGGCTCGGAATTTGGCCCGAACCCAGAGTACCCCCTAACGCTAAGGAGCCGAGGACAGCCGCTGGATTATAAACCCCCAGAGAGCCGCGCTTGGCGGACTGGCATCGCGAGGAAGGGTCAGAATTGTTTTATATATTTTTTTTTTTTTTTTTTTTTTTTTTTTTTTATTAATTTTTTTTTTTTTTTTTTTTAAATGTTATTTATTATTATTATTTTTTTTTTTTTTTTTATTTAATTTTTGTTTATTAATCTATATTTTTTTTTTTTTTTTTTTTTTTGTTTGCGCGCGGGCCTGTGAAGCCGTTCACGGCCTGGACTAGGCGGGCCCTGCTGGCCTGTGGACGTGGGGCGTTTGAACGTTTGTTGCGGGACTGAGGCCCGCTTGGTGTTCCTATTCCGACCGCTGGGAGACCAATGCTCGCTGGACGGAACGGGGAAACGTGGGAGCTTTGCTGTGGGACCAATGCCCGTTTGGTATAGATTTATTCCGACCGCTGTGAGACCAATGCTCGCTGGACGGAAAGGAGGAACGTACAGGAAAGTGAGTGCTTGCCCGGGAGGTTCTCACGCGGCATCTGCTGGAGACCAATGCTCACTGGATGAAAGAGAGAACGATGGGCTCGACCGGGGAAGTTCTCACTCCGTCCGCTGTGAGACTAGTGCTCGCTGGACGGAAAGGGGAAACGCGAAGGGGAAAATGAGTGCTTGCCCGGGAGATTTTCTCACGCGGCACCTGCTGGAGACCAATGCTCACTGGATGAAAAGAGAAAACGTTGGAGCTCGACCGGGGAAGTTCTCACTCCGTCCGCTGTGAGACTAGTGCTCGCTGGACGGAAAGGGGAAACGCGAAGGGGAAAATGAGTGCTTGCCCGGGAGATTTTCTCACGCGGCATCTGCTGGAGACCAAATGCTCACTGGATGAAAAGAGAAAACGTACGAACTCAACCGGGGAGGTTCTCATTCCGTCCGCTGTGAGACTAGTGCCCGCTGGACGGAAGGAAACGGGAAATAGCGAAAGTGAGTGCCTGCCCGGGAGATTTTCTCACGCGGCATCTGCTGGAGACCGAATGCTCGCTGGATGAAAGAGAAAACAGGAGCGCTCTACCGGGGGGGCTCTCACTCCGTCCGCTGTGAGGCCAATGCTCGCTGGACGGAAAGAGAGGACAGAAAAGGAACAAGGGGGGTTCTATTAATTAGAACGGAGTTCTATTACTTAGTTGATTTAATTGTCCATTTATCTATTGGTTGATTTGTTTACGAGGGTTTGGTGAGCTATTTTGATATGGGACCGATTTGTCCTGATGTAGCTTTGGAAAGCGTCGGAGGACCATCTCCCTAGGGCTTGGATCTGCTGTTGGGAGAGGCCTTTTGGGCTGCTGAAGTTGCTGCCCCGATGCGGAATGAGTGGCCTGAAAAGTGTTCTGCTGGAATGCCTGACTGCTGGAGAACGGATTTGAGGTGCTTCTGGAACCAGAAACGTGACACGGGTTTCCGGGATTCGTCCATGAACAGGGGTTCCAGAGGAGATCTAGCCTGGGATCTTCTCCGTTGCAGGTAAACCCGAATTGACTGGTACGGTTGGATTTGCGAGGCTAGGTTAAAAATGTAGATAAAATGGCCTTTATTGTTCTGGTCGGTCTTGCTTCGTTTAATCAGAAATGAAATTGCCTCGTCGTCTATTACTGATAGGTCTGAGATGGTGGGGTGGATTTCGGGGTCGAATTTGGAAGTGGTGGTGAGTTCCGAGCACCTGAGGAAG
Source organism: Dallia pectoralis (assembly GCA_029465975.1). Lineage (NCBI taxonomy): Eukaryota > Metazoa > Chordata > Actinopteri > Esociformes > Umbridae > Dallia > Dallia pectoralis. The sequence goes on from CM055739.1 coordinate 18,872,292, forward strand.
CCGAAAAAGGCTAGGATAAACATGGCGTCAAGTGTGCGGGCGGCACCTAGGGGCTGGTAGCCTGTGCGGAGGGTGTAAATGCATTTGGTTAAGATATCAAGGGTTAAGGGTTGCCTGGCGTCGGTACGGGTGGGCTGGGATCTTTGAATCCCTTTAATCAGGAGGGAGGTTTGTGCGTTGCTTATTCCGGGGAGGGGGCGCCGTGCATCAATTTATGGAAAAACTGGATGCCGCTCAGGTACCCTCTAATGGACCCGGCTTGTAAGCCCTTTATGGTATAAAGATAGGAGGTGAAAGACGTTATGGAAAGAAGGGAAAAATCGGGAAGGGTAGGTTGTAAGAAGCGTGGAATGTTTTAAAACTTTTCCAGGCGGTAAGGTAGGATTGGAGGGTCCTGGGGGCGACTGCGTGAAGGATGGTGTTGAGTGATGAGTCGAGCAGGGTTTTAGCGGGTGGTTTACGGGAATATCAACTCTGAATAGCGAGGTACCGGAGTAGGGATACGGTCCGCCTCCGGAGCCAGCGTCCTGAATTTCTGAAACAGAAAGCGAGACAGGGAGTCAGCAATTTGATTCTCCGACCCGGGGATATGCTTAGCGACGATAATGAATTGGTCGCAAGCTGCGATCCAGGTGAGGCGCCTTAAGAGTGGCATCAGAGCGGGTGAATGGGAACGGCCTCTGTTAATGCAGTGCACGGTCGCCTCATAGTCGCAATGCACTAGGATGCTTGTAGAGGACCATTCCTTCCCCACGGGAAAGCTGCTACTACGAGAGGGTAGAGCTCGAATAGCGCCGAGGATTGCGGTAATTGCTGGAACTGGGGTGGCTACGGAGCCGCGAACCAACGACCTTGGTAGAATCCCCGAACCCGATTGAGGGGGCGGCGTCTGTGAACCGTTGGATCTCGGTGGGGACGCGACGAGGTTTTTGTGGAAAGACGATAGGCCGTTCCACTGTTTTAGAAATGTTACCCATAGCCTAAGTTCGTCGCGGCATGCTTGGGTTAAGGAAAATGGGGTCCTCTAGCGAGTGGACGGAGGACGCGAGTTAGAGGAGATGCGATATAAAGGGCGACCCTGCGGGATGATGCGCGTCGCGAAGTTTAAATGGCCGAGCAGGGACAAGAGTTCACGTTCGAGAGAACCGATTTCTCGAGGAAAGTAGAGGAGACGAGAATTATTCGGTCGATTTTCTCCTTTGGCAGGGATGCTTGGAATTCCCTAGAATCCAAGTTAATCCCTAGGAACTCGATGGACGTCGCGGGGCCCATGGTTTTCTCCTCTGCGAGGGGGATTCCAAGCTCGGAGAAGACGTTTTGGACTGAGAGGAGGTGCGCGGCCGGGATGGCGTTGGGAGGCGAGATTATTAGAAAATCATCTAGCAGGTGAATGAGGTGGGGGATGGCGTAGTTTTTGACAAGATCCAGCAGACTGCTTCTGATAGCATGTCGAATATTTTTAGGGCTGCTTTTGCATCCGAACGTTAGACGTACGGCGAAATAGTATTTCTCGAGCCAGCGGACTCCAAAGAGATGCCATGAGTCGGGATGGATGGGCATGACTTTGAAAGCGGATGTAACGTCAACTTTGGCCAGCCAGGCACCCCGACCCGCGATTTTAATCAGGTAGATGCCTGGTCTATGCCGTGGAATTTAAGCGAAGATTCGTCGAGAGGGGACAGGCTGTTAATACTTGGGAACGGGAATTGCGTGGGTCTGACAGGGTGATAAAAATGCGTTTTTATCTCGTCCGGGTGGATGGCCGTTCTAAATACATTGCCTGAAATTTTTAATTAATTAATTTTATTATTTTTTTTTTTTTTTTTTTTTTTTTTTTTTTTTTCTACGGGAGTCGTGGAATAATTTGGATGTTTTATTTGCGGGTTTAGGCTGGACGTACGCCGCCGCAGAGCTACAAATATGCATGGAACGGCTGCGTGCTCTATGGCATCCGCCCGCGTTGAAATTATCACCGATCTGCCTGCCTTCGATAAGAGCGGAGACCTGGGTTCAGTGGGTTGCGCTGGTGGTTGCTGTACGAGTTACGTAGCTGGTGGACAAATAGGGTTGCTCGAACCGGAGTGGGGAGGAGGGGAGGGGAATGGCGGTTGGAAGGATGAAGAGTGAGCTTGCGCAGCGAGCGGGGCGGGCCCGCTGGTTTGGAGCTGTGGGGCTGCGGGCCTGCGGGCCACTGCCGGTGGGCGGGGTTGTGCCGCTGCCAGTGGGCGGGGTTGGCACCTGGAGGGTAGAGAGACTGGAGGCGAGGTTAGCCTGTACTGCTGGCTGGGAAAGCTTCGCGCTAGTGCCCGGGGGCGGAGCTCGGGGCCGCTGGAAAGGGAGAGGGTTATTAGGGGTATAAGGCTGAGCTGTAAAAGGGGAGCAGCTGGGCTCGTCCGAATGCGGCGCTGCGGCGGCAGAGGCATTGGCGGAGCAAAGCGAGCCGTGTCCTGAGCGGGAGGACGACGGAGTTGCCTGGGGCGGTATATTTTGAGCCCTGCGGGTTTTGCCCTGCCTGCGGGCCGGTTTGGGAGACATATAGGTCGTACGGCTCCGCTTTGTGCGTCTTCCTTGAGACCTGTGGGTCCGACTTGCCCAGCGCTTGTCTTAGCCCGGCTACGGTCCAGTTCCCCACGGGAGGGATCGTCGGGATGGTCGAGCGGTAGGAGGAGGCCGGGGAAGAAGGTGGTGGTTTTGCTGGGGGCGGCGAAGCCTGGTACCGGCGTCCGGGTGAACGCGCGGATGGTCGGGCCGGAGTGCGGCCGCGAGAAGCCCTGGGCTCCGGAGTGGCGTACGGCATGACCGAAATGGTCGGGAGACCCGCGACTTGCGGGGGGACATTCCTGGGATTGTTAGTGCCTTCCGCGGAGGAAGCGCTTTAGCGAGACGAGTAGTATCTGGGCGAGAGAAGCTGCTGCGAGCTGTCAGCGGAGCGAGGTAAGACTGCTGAGTCTATATGTACCCTCTAGCCGTTAATTGCTGAGGGCTTCCACCTGTAATTAATTAGCTGGAAGTCCTCCTCCCGAACCTTGTTAGTAAACCTCATTTGGGAACACAGCATTCCTTGCCATTGTTGTTCAAAAAAAGCTAGTGACAGATCATGAATTAAGTTTTAAATTAATAAGAGTTTAGCTTACAAAGTGACGTAGCCCTTTTTTGATTAAAAGCCTAAGGATGGCCTGTATACAATTTTTTTTTGGAGTCGACATTGGAGCTCCAGTCTGCTCACTCAACTTTGAGATAACATTTCACAAATTCCAGCACTTAACTTTAAAAAATACAATGTGTATCCTTAAACAAAATAGATCCAACCTAACATTAACCTTAGGTTTTTTACACGTTTCTCAATCTTCACAGAAACTCTTTCTCCCTCCCTCCCTTTGCACTATGTTTTGTCTGTAGAGAGATCTTCTTACAGTAAGGCTTTGTGTACTGTCCTAGTCTCTGGAGAGGGCAGTCATGTGTCCAGTCGTACTTTGACGTAACACTTACTAATCACAGACTGTCCCACTATCCACCCACATAAATGTGCGCAAACACACGCACGCACGCACACACACACACACACACACACACACACACACACACACACACACACACACACACACACACACACACACACACACACACACACACACACACATATACACACACACACACACACACACATATATGCAAACACACACACATACACACACATATATGCAAACACACAGACACACATGAATGTGCATAAATACACACATGCATGCACACACACACACACCCCTCAATGTGTCTTTTGTTCTGTTTCTGTGCAGTGTGCACTTGTACATCGGTTAGCTCATCCACGAACTGAGGGGTGTTAAGACTTGAGCCATTTTCGAACCATGCATGAAGAACCCCAAGTTCCAATCAACTTATAATACTTCTTGTCAAATACAGTTAGGTCTCTCTAAAGATGCCAATTTCAGTGAATACTCTAAAGTCTGTTCAATGTGTATGACATTAGCCAGAATACTCACATTGTGGTTCACAGCTAAAGCAATGGGAGACAAATGAGGAGGCGGTTAAAACTATCGATGAATCAAAGCCCAATGTGTTTGTTGATCTCTGATGTGTCTAATGAGTCATAACCCACTCAAAAAGTTCATGTTATTATAAACTGATGATGTGATTACAGTTGTTGGGACCTGTCACTTTCCTCTGCCAGGTATCTTTGTGCTTGCTGTGCCAAGCACCCAACACACCACTGGTGACTAGAGGTCGACCGATTATGGTTTTCTTAGGCCGATGCCGATTTTTTTAAATCCAGGTCGGTCGATGGCCGATTATTATGGCCGATTTATTTAGGCCGATATTTGGCCGATATGTGCTGTTTTTTATCCTCTATTTGCAAGAAAGAACTTTTCAATAAAAAAAATATCTAAGTGCACTAAGCTGCATTTAATTACAACACCCGAAAAACTTTAAATAAATCATTTCTTGCGGCTCTTAGAATATACTTTTACGAGTGTACTGATGCATTTTGGGATGAGTATTTAAACATTTGAAAAAGCTATTAAAACACCCATCTGTAATCTATGTTATAGATAGTGCAGCTCTGGGTGTTGCACTTTTACGTTGGTCCCTAACTACTCTGTTTACCGAGCGCTACAGTATTTTCTATCTATGTTATAGTTAGTGCATCTCGGGGTGTTGCACGTTTACGTTGGTCCATAACTACTCTGTTTACCGAGCGCTACAGTATTTTCTATCCGTTTTTCCAACAACACTATGCTGCCCGCGCACGCGCCTGCCTATTAATCGGCTTTATGTACTTGAATATCGGCCGATGCCGATTATGTAAAAAACACAAAAAATCGGCCGATTGATCGGTCGACCCCTACTGGTGACACAGACCGAATCAAATAGGCAAACTGGGTAGGAGGTCCATGCTCATGTGGTGGTTGTAGTTGTAACATAGGATTAGTTGTTACTGTGCTCTAAAGAAATCTGCCATGCCCAGCTATGCCTCTATAGTGATGCCAACAAGATTCACCTCCATGTGGATTCCACCTAGGCACCCGTGCCAAAAGACAATGTGTGTGTGTGTGCACATGTATGTGCACTTGGATAATACTTATTAATGGGGTATTAGTCAATGCATTGATTAAGAGGGCTGGATGAGTTAGTTTTTTTGAAACCCTCACTCATTTAACAAAAGCTGTAAAAGAAACCAGGGAGAAAAGAAATTGAAGAGAGAAAATAAAAAAAGAGAAAGAAAGGAAAATGTAAGGGAAAAAACACGACACTGAAGGCTGGCTGCGGTTTCTCGTTGAGAGAAAAAGTCTGAAATCCAACCAGCAGCTGATTTCAACAACATCCCCTCTACCCGGTTAAGAATGTGCATGCGCGAGTTATCATACTGGCTCATGACTTTGGTTGTCAGGGGAATGGGAGGCTGCACGCAAAACCCGAGACAGGCAGCCTGCCCAGAAAAACACATGCAGAGGAAACATTTTTTTTTTTGGGGTGGGGTGTTACAACACACGCACCGGTACGCACACAAAGAGGAAGGTAAAACGAGGAAAGAGAGAGACACTCACTCCAGCATTTTGGAAAACGTAAAACAATTAAAATCTACTAAGTAACTGAAATACATTTAGGGCCATATGACTCATGGATAACTATAAGGATTGCATGACTGGCTTGTGTTCATTTGTGGCTTCTCAGTAGTGTGTGTGTATGTGTGCGGGTTATCTATCTGAAAAAAATCTAAAAAAGGATGATTCATTTGTTTGTTTACCTGCCTGGTGAAGAGGATGGCGGCGTCATGGTGATGCTGATGATGTTCATCCAGCGGGTTCTGCTGATTCTGCCACTTGCAGAAACTCTTGAGCGTGGCAGCCGCGTTCTTGGAAACATCCAATCCCTTCTCCTTATCCGTGACCACGGCCACCTTGACGGCGGAGAGATGGATGGGGTTCTCGATGCTCGCGTGTCCGTACAACTTGGAGGCTATGGAGATCAGCGTGAGCATGTAGTGGTGCAGGTCCTTTCCGTACTTCTTGGACATGGACTCGTCCGCGACCAGAAGGAGCTCCACGTGCCTGGCACGGGAAACCGACCTCCTGCGCCGGATTCCCTCTGAGGACGGAAAGGTGGGGTAGGAGATCCTGTTCCAACTCCTGCGGTGCGTTCTCCTCCAATCCTCGCCCCCGAGACTGACACCCTGTCGGTTGCGTTTCCCTTTCCTCTGGTCCTTATGCAGGTGTGTTATGGATGAACCTCTGCGCCAGCGCCCTTCTCTTGTCCCGCAGGTGTCGTGCGCAGGAATGGCTTCGAAGCTGAAGCTCTCCTGTGTAAAGTAGTGGCGTGCGTTCTCCGCGTCCTCGTCTCCAAGCGCACGCACGTCCTTCTCGTCGCGTCTCTGGGCAGAAATGGACGAAGTGACGGTGTAGCGCGCGTGTTTCACAGCAAAAAAGCCATCCAGACCCCCACCACAGAGGCTGAACACCGCCAGGGACTCGGGGTCGGAGTCCACTGTCCCCCGATAAACACATCCCCGGTGCAAATGTACCAAGCCCTCCCCCACTCGGATCAGTTCCATCACATAGTGTCGACTGAAGTGATGTGACAGAATGGACTCGTCCATCTCCATGTCTAACTGGAACCTTTTCCCATCCATGTAGATAAGGTAGCCGACCTTTCCATCCCCACGGTAAATCCGATCCACACTCCGCACCACACCCTCTGTCCTTCTGGTAGGTGTGAGGAGCGTGTGGTTCGCAGGTGGAGTGAAAGTCTTACATGTATTCAGATAAGCGGCGAGCAGAGCATCGCAGCCCGTATGCAACTCCACTAGGCACAGGAAAAGCATCCGAAATACCACCATGCCCCCAGAGAAAACACACAAGACCTGGGTCATGTTTATCACAATACACGCACAACACTGCGAAACATTTATATCCCAACTAAACGCGTATCGGAAAAGAATAACGAAGCATTTTCCGAACAGGGTCCCATTTGAAAGTGCCTTGACTCGATATCCAATATTAAAAATGTAAATAGCCAACTCAGAAAAAGATAAGCGAAGAAAGAAAATAGAGCATAGAGGGAAAAAGAAAGCGGCGAAAAACACGGCTCGGGGACTGGGATGAACTTGGAGAACAAAACACAAAGTTTCCTCTTAAAAGAGAGAACAAGTCCGGCCCCTTGCGCTCACTCGCTACTCCACCCAGCCCCTCTCTTTCTCGCCCTCCCTCCATCCCTCCATCCATTCCTCCCTTTCCCCTATCCTCCCCTCTCGCTTCAGCGGTCGTCTTCCCAAATCAATGCAATGTCAAGTGCTGCAGACTTCTAGTGTCCCGCCCCCGTGAACTCCATTATTCTGCCATTTCCTCATCCTAGACGCACGCACAGGAACACACGAGCACATGACTAATAATGCAGAGAAGCCACTCACGTCTTCAGCTTTCCCATAGTTCGCCGCATGGGTCTATTTTTCCATAGTGCGCGTTTGTGCGCGCGTGGGGGCGTGGTCTAAAATATCAGCTTCTCCTGTCCCCAAAAATAATTATTATAATATTATTATAATTTTTTTTGGGGGTAAGAGACTATACAAAATATCCCAGCGCGATGGCACAGTCCCAATCTAGAGAACCCGAGCCATAGACATATAAACTACAACCCCAACCCCCCAGGGTATTCCGAGGCATTCACTCCGGTCTGAGTGTGGGTCTATCATTCACTCCGGTCTGAGTGTGGGTCTATTTCACTCCGGTCTGAGTGTGGGTCTATCATTCACTCCGGTCTGAGTGTGGGTCTATCATTCACTCCGGTCTGAGTGTGGGTCTATCATTCACTCCGGTCTGAGTGTGGGTCTATCATTCACTCCGGTCTGAGTGTGGGTCTATTGCATGTCATCTGGCTTAAGCGTGACGTCATCTCCACTTCAACTACGTCAACAATAACACCAGCAACCAGCACAACAAAACAATCTTCTGCCACTGTAAGTTGGCAAGGCCTAATAGAACGGCACAATTCATCTTACCAGTGTCAGTTTTTTCTTCTTTTTTTACATGTGTCTTTTAATAATTGAAACTATAACAGCTCTAGCCAGTCTGCAGTCAAACTCCTATAGAGATGGATAATTTATGGAATTTGCAGAGTAGAACGTTCCCACAGCTCAACTGTCTCTGGGAAAATGTTTTGTAGTGTAATGTGTGTGTGCGTGTGTTTGTATCAGCTTGAGAGTTTGAGTGTCATATGCGCACAATACTGAGAACATAACTCTCTGTGTGCACAGACTAGTGATTGTTTATGACTCTCTGTAAAACAGTGGGAGGGAGTGTAAGGAACTGTCTGGAGAGTGTGTGCCTTGGTAATTAATTGTGTCTTTAGGGATTTGTCTGTGACTCTGTGCCAGGTGTGTCATCATGCCTGTGTGTTTGGAGAGAGCTTAGGCATACATAGCAGTTTAGGGCTGAACCCCCAGAGGGGCAGTGGTTCTTAAAATTACATATTCATTAAAGTATTTGTTTACTAGTTTACTTGTGTTTGAGTCACAGGCTAATGCTTTCCTATAGAAGATATGCAAACAGGTACAGGCAAAAATATAGGCAAACTTCCTGATGTAAAAAACACCCACAAAAAAACAACAGCTTCATCTAAATAACTAAAACATTATGCAGCCAAATCAATACATTCATATTTTGTGGGGGGGGGGCACCCTCCTCTCTTTAATTTGGGCATTTCTGCTATCTGAAATCCAGTAAAATGTGCACATAGAGCAGAGTGTGATAGATTATAATGATAGAGATGTACAAAAAGGAATACATACATATTCAGTAAACATCATAAGTTTGGACACACCTATTCATTCAAGGGAATTTCTTTATTTTACAATTTTACACATAGTAGAATTATACTGAAAACATCTACACTGTGTGATAGCACATATGCATTTATATAGTAACAGAAGCGTTAAATTATTATAATAATTTTTTTAGCCTTTATTTAACCAGGTGGGCTGATTTAGAACATTTTCTCAGTTGCAACAACGACCTGGGGAGTAGCTGGGATTTGAACCCAGGGCGACATCATTGCACACTCTTAACATTCTCTCAACCAGCTTCATGAAGTAGTCCTCTGGAATGCTTTTCCAACAGTCTTATAGGAGTTCCCACATATGCTAAGCACTTGTTGGCTTAAATTAATCCCAAACCATTTCTGTTTCAGAATCAGAATCACGTTTATTTAAAAAGTCAGTTGACACATACAAGGAATTTGTTTTGACCCATAGCTGCAGCATTTTGAACACACATTTTGTCCAAATGAGACAAAGTGCAAACCAGATGGGATGGCGTATCCCTGCTGGATGCTATGATAGCCATGGTGATTCAGTGTGCATTGAATTCTAATTTAATCACTGACGGAGTCACCAACAAAGCCCCCCACATAATCACACCTTCTCCTCCATGCTCCACAGTGGAAACCACACATGTGGAGATCCTCACCCACACCATTTGTCAAATGTATATTCATGTTTCTTAGCACAAGCAAGTATTTTCATCTTGTCCTTCATTAGTGGTTTCTTTACAGCCATTCGACCATACTGGTGTCAATTAAGTTATTTTAACTTTTCCTAGTGTTAACCATACTTTATTGCTCCACTCACTATCCAGGAGATACATTTTGCATTCAGACACCAGGTTTTGACTGCTGCTGACTCACTTCGCGTTTGAAGTCGCTCTCATGTCAGTATAATTAAACCGTGCATGGAAAAGAAAAACATATAACATAACGAAACATTGCTATTTAGGTATGGTTAATGCTTTAGGTTGCCTGTTAATGATCACATTGGCAAGTTTTCTAGCTAGCTTGTTGGCACTTATCTAACCATCAGTTACGTCCTGACTAGAGGCGCCACTGAGATGATCTTTCAAGGTTAATACAAAAACATTTGCATAGTTAATGTAAAGTAAAGTGCATAATGTAAATTTTTTTATAATAAAAATCATATTTTGTTTCACTGGTCTATGTTTTACTGGTTTTTAAAGTTTTTTCGCTATGTTATAGGGTGAACAATACTTTACTAGATTTCAAACTGGTTATCTTACTAACATCAGTTAGTAACCATGCTAAATATGCGGCAAGCACGTGATTATGGCACATTTTATGTAGTGGAGCTCACCCTATACATTTTGTGTCTAATGTTTTGTTTACAGACAATTAAAAGAGTACTACAATCCAAACCACGGGGGTTCAACGTCATGAAGGAGTATAACAAAACTAAAAGTTTAACTGACCACACAAGACTGACCAAGACATCTCAAGATGAACATACTTGCAGCAGAAATGACAGGGACCCATGGGTAAGTTTATCATTTGTTATACATTTTAGACATAGAAGATACTTAAGTTTTGATGGATATTGCCCGCTTCAATGCACCGGACAAGCCGATGAATTGGTTATGAAGGAGAAGATGAAGACCACTATCACTAACCGGAAGAAGATGATACACAACCTAGCAAAATCAGCCAAAGTTATTGTTGTTTTTACATGATTCCTTGATGTAACAGGCCTTGTCAGTGTAGATTGTAATTTATTGTGTAACTAGAGTAATATGGTACAAAAACAGGTGTTGATTTAGAAATATTGCTTTATCTGTGACTTGCATCACTACACCTGGTGTAGAATACTATTTAAGTCCCCTGTGTTTGGTCTTGTTTTTGTGTGGAATTGTTACATGTTTTGTGTTGTGCTTTTGAGAGACTAATAGATGTGCTGTGTGCCATCTGTATATTTACATTCAGTCCTTGGGACATTGATGCGCTGCGACGCATACCTATTTATATAGATTACCGTACCAGTGAGTACGTTCGTGAGTGTGTTTAATTACGCTACTGCAACATTAAAACACCACACGCTATCGGCTGCTTCTGACTCGGTCCTTCCTCGCCTACACCTCACTACGGCCGTGACAACACCTGAAGTCGACGAGCTCAAACACAACACAGAATCCACAACTGAAGATGATAAAGGTGAGTATATATAACGAAAATGTACTGGGAAATCTGGGCGTTCAATACATGATCGTACTTGACATCTGCTGTTTTTTTTCAAAAAGGAGAATGCAGTGCGCACATTCCTTTACAGGAGATTACAGAATGTTTGTTTATTGCAGATGACATGAGTTAATCAAAATTGGGTAATTAGAAAAGCTTTTACATTTTTATGACCATTTTTCCTCTTTGTTTGGGAGCGCTAGTCTATCAGCCTTCATCCTTCATGTAGACTTTTAATGTTCGGGAGCAGGACTGTGTTTGATTTGATGGAATTTTGTTTGTTCAAACTGGGACTGCGACATGTCATCCATTTTACTCCTTCTCCGTCTTTTGCCTCCAGGGGCCCAAGGTTGGAAGAAGCCAGGAAGGCTGACAGCAAGTCAGGCAGAAGGACGCATAATCACTTTAAAAAAGGTACCCACATTTCAATGTATTCATTGTTAAAGGCGATTTTAACTACTCCAGCCTGGGAAAACCCCCAAATTCTACTAAAATGTCTCCTTCTCGACAACAGGAGACAATACACTCGACCATGTGTACACTAACATTCCGGAGGTTTACAAAGCCACCCCTCCCCCACATGGGTCAATCTGACCACCGCTCACTGCTAATGCTACCAAAGTACCAACCCATCATCAAGCGTGTGAAACCTACAGTGAGGACAGTCAAAGTGTGGCCTGAGGGGTCAGAATCATCACTACAGCTCCAGTTTCAACACACAGACTGGAGTCTGTTTACCACTCAGACTACCACTGACTCTCATACTGACATTGAATCATATGCATCATACATTCTGGATTACATCAACAGCTGCACCAACAATGTCACCACTCATAAACAAATAAAGACCTTAGTCAACCAGAAGCCTTGGATGAACAAAGAGTTCAAACTACTGCTGAATGCACAGGATGCTGCTTTCAGATCCTGTGATAGAGGCCTACAGCTCAGGGCCAACCTGAAAAGGGGCATCAAGATGGGCAAACACGCCCACAAACTGAGGATCAAGGAGCATTTACACAACAACTCTGATCCTCGACGCATGTGGCTGGGCCTTCAAGCTATTACTGACTACTGACCCCAGCACCTAAACACTTTTTATGCCCGCTTCGACAGGAACAACAAATATGCTGTTCATAGACTTCAGCTCAGCATTCAATACAATCATCCCCCCTAGGCTGGTTACTCCAAGACCTTGGGATCAGCCCCTCTCTTAATAGCAGGCTCAGAAACAGTTTATTCCCTACTGCTTTTAACCTACTAAACTCTGAAACCCTTCGGTAACCTTGCTCTTACACTGCTACCTTATTTACTTGATCTGCCATTTGCACAATACATCCTGTGGTGTGCTACCTCTTGCCCTGCCCACTGCAAACCTATTTATTATATTTGCTTTTGCACAATCCTCATAATTTGTACTATTCGTACAAATGCACCACTTGCACAGATGTTCTCCGCTGGTGTGCTCTCTGCACATTTGTAATTTGCTACATTGTTGAACTGAATACCTGCACATTTACTTATACATGTCAATTGCACATCCTCACAATCTACTTCATATATTTTTGCACTGCTCTTTTGCACTTCTGGTTGGATGCAAACTGCATTTTATTTTATTGTACTTGTACTGTCCAATGACAATCAAGTTGATTCTAATCTTGAATATCATTTTATGAAGTGTCATAGAACATAGCTCTATGACACTTGGGCTATTGGCTGTAGACTGGATAATGTAAAGTGACTAAATAATGACCCATCAATTCTGTAGTTAAATGCTGACAACAATTAAACATTTTAAAAATAGTGAAATTCAGTAGGAGATGTTAAGACACCAAGCACAGCCAGAAGAAGACTGGCCACCCCCCAGAGCCTGGTTCCTCTCCAGGTTTCTTCCTAAATTTGACCTCTCAGGGAGTTTTTCCCAGCTGCCGTGTATCAACTTGAATCCACTTGTATCCACTTGTTGATGTGTGCTCTGTTGGATTCAGGCTGGGTGTTTGTAAAAGCACTTTGTGACAACTTTGTTGTAAAATGGTCTTTATACACTTAATTTGATTGACCACTGCTGACCAGGAGCACCCCACAAGCCCGGCCTAACCCAGTTGCCTGGCCATAACAATTTGGCCCTTGTCAATGTTTCTCATGTTTTTACTTTTGCCAAATTCTCCTGCATCCAACACATTGACTACAATAACTAATTGTTTGCTTCCTGTCTAATCTCCCCAGACCTTGACATGCACCCTTGTTAAGAGATGATAAACGTGATTTGCTTTACCTGTGAGTATTCATAATGATCCCCATTGGCTAATCAGCGTATATATTCAATGGAAAAACTGATATGACACATTCTTGTACTCGAGTGCGCCACCACCGCCGCTTGTTGGTTGCATCACCTCTGTGACTGTATAAACACTTAATCATTTACTAGTGAAAAAGTGTAGCCAGCTGCTTGCCAAACCCCCTTACGCAATAGTAAGTGACATTTTCAGCTGCCTCAAACACACACCACCACTCACCTCTCTCTCACCTAGCTGTCAGTGCCGTACTTAGTAGCTGCATTAAGAGACACCTATCACCAGTGAGATTAAGAGGAGAGCTGGCTCAAGGGCTTCTGTGCCTGTACTAAGCCAAGAGAGATGTTTGTTCTGGGCAGAGAAATGTGAGATGGGGCCAGGGTTGTGGGAGTGTGGAGAGGAAGAGATATTGGGTTAAGTGTGTGTGGAGAAAAATGTTTATTGAATGGTGATGATAGAAAAGTGAACCAGGTCTAAAAAAAACATCAAAACTTTGTATGTAATTTAGGGAGAAAAAAACCTTCACTAAAAACCTAATAGAAACCACAAAAATGCATTTCAACTTTTCACATGTAAACAAGTGCTAAATAATCTAGAAAATATGGCATCCTAGTCCCCAAGAAACCAAGGATCACAGAGCTAAATCACCACAAAGCAGTTGCCCAGACCACTGTGGTTATGAAGTCCTTTAAGCACCTGGTGCTGTCACACCTCAAGACCATCACAGATCCAGTACTAAACCCATTGCAGTTTGCTTCAATGCTCATAAAGACAGTGGAGATGAGAGTCGAGCCCAGCTGACCTTTGACCAATGTCCTTGAGGGCTCCCCCATCAACAAAGTGGAGTCCTTCCGCTTCCTGGGCAACAATTTCGCCCCAGGCCTCAATCGGGATCTGAACTTTACCTCTCTCGCTAAGAAAGCACAACAAAGACTGTACTGCAGCTTAGAAAGTAAAAACTGCCCAAGGCCAATGATGATTACGCCCCCCCCCCAACATTACCCACCCTGGACACTATCGGCACTGATAACATTGACCACGGTGGGCATCCTGTACTATAACTGGACATTGATCTTACTTAGTTGTATATATAACTAGATATTGCTATTTTGCACAATTTGATACTTGAACCTGGACATAGCTCTTTCTTTTTCTGCTCACACATCTAAACATTGCTCCTTTGCACAATTCACATTCAATATTTACCCAGTACATATGCCAACTAGGCAGGGTCTCTTGACTGTTTGTGTTAAAAATGTGCATCTTAAAATGTGTTAAAAATGCTGCAGCTAGTGGTCCGGAAAAAATATGTGTGTGTGTAAACGGACTTGGCAAATAAGCCTGATTTGGATTCTGATCAATTTATTCTCTGTTGAATGAATAATAAGGGGAATGTCACACAATGATATGTTTTGTGCGACATATCGAAGAAGTGTTATTGAAGAGTTTTGCAAAAAACGGCTGGATAGGAAAAAGGTTGTTTATATGTGCATATTCTATAACTACAATAACTATCATTCCTCAGTTTACCTTGAAATCTCAAGTTCAAAAGCAGGTGATTTTTATGTCAACATGACATATTTGGTATAAACATGACATGAGTCATTCCACGAAAGGAGTGCCATTTGGAGTGTTTTTTTAAATCCAGAATCTTTATTAAAATCACACAGATATCAAATCTATTTCCATAGACAGCAAGTTTGTAATTCACAAACTTTTTTTTATTTTGTCAGTGGTCTCATGTTTTCAGCAAAAAAACTGAGCTTGCAAATTCAATTTGAATTCAATTGATTAGTCCACTTAATATAAACATAGGGTAAGATTGAATAATATAAATGTTACCTCATTTACATATTTCTTTAACAATATGATCCTGTGGAATCCGGTGGAAACCAGCGTGAAGAGGTGGAAAACATTTGTTAATATTTTCAAAACTCAACAGAGCTCAAAAGTTTTATCTTTGCACTCAGGAGACTCTCCATGCATACATGCTTTGCTGGATGGTTCACAGGTTATCATTTGGGTCAACCTCTCAAGATCTGAAGTTTCTGTAAGCCTTAACTGGTGTAGTTTCTTAGCAAAAGATCCAAGACTTCCATGCATTATACAGTATATAAATTCCCTGTGTTTGGGCATGTCTTTGTTATATGTTACATGTCCATGTTGTGTTAAGTCCTATATATATCGATTGTGCCTTCTGTTAAGAAGAGCCGTTTGGGGCTGAGTTCCTGATTTGTCCCACAACGTGGCCAGCAGGCACAGGTCCCCCTTAACGGAACTATACACAAACACAGGGAAAGGTTAGACACTCTAGTTCCCGGCACAACAGTATAGCAGCACAAGTCTTGAAAGGAGACAGCTGGGAACATACAGACCTGCATCCACTAACCATCTAATCATTTCAACTCACGCAGATACACCACACCCCATTGGCATGGCAGCAGTCCCATAGTATCTTTAATGCTAATCAACAAAACATCATGTGCATAAGCGCTCGTGCACAGACATGTGCAGAGCAGGGACATCCAGTTCCATAATCGCTAGCTGTGGGGTAATCCAATACAGCTAATTGACACTAGCCTTTTACGTAACCAACTAGCTGAGTGATGATGACGGATGGTTTCAGAATTCCCCAAGCACAGCTCTGTGTCTCCCAAATGGCACACTGTTAGTGCACTTCATTTGTCAGAGGTAACAAACAGTTCTCTTTACTTTGTAAAGTGGACTTTTTAGTGTGCCATTTGGGATTTTGACCCTCTTTTTATCACCCACACGCACGCTCTCCCTCTCTCATCACATCCATGCATAATGAACGACCAATGTTCGCTGGGATAAAAATACATACAATAAATGCCAATAAACCCTAACACGCAATTGTTGAATTAATGTAAATGATAATTAAAACAGTTTTTTGTCTGAGCGCCTCCATCTCTTTTATCCCTATATCTATAATGTGTGGTACATTTGTTCAGACGTCAGCTCTCTCTCTCATCATCCATTTTCTCCTCCCCTAGGACCAGAGGTAACGTAGCTACGTCGGCCAAATTGTACTCTCTGAGGAGCACAGGCTTCTGGATGCACATGAACACACACTGTAAATTGCTTGCAGACAAACTGTAATTTTTGGTTGTTTTTTAATCATAATTGCAATTATCATTTAAAAAAGAAACTGGTTTAAAAAAATATGGAACATTGAACATGTCATGTTTCTGTGCAATTGTATCTGAAATTTTGTGGTTGTATTTTGATTCGCAAGTCTGATCTTCAAATCAGTGAGTACATGCTGATCTTGTACATTTAGTTTGTGCTTGCAAGATGTGGGCTTTCAGCGTCCCTCCACTAACTGCTAAGAGTATGATCCCAATGTGCTGTAATGTATCCCTGGTGTCTACAATGACTATTCCCTGTCTGAGTGAAGCGATAGTGTCGCTGAAGATCTGTCCTCTGGGTTCTGACGTCTTAGAGTGTTATGATTTTGTGGGCTTTTTAGAGCCCAACGTGCATGAGACAACTGAACTAGGGGTGGCTCACACTGTGACATCTGTCAAGAATGGAGTCTCAACTGCCTGTGTGCTTAACTCAACATTTAATGACTTAGACACTAGATGCTCTTAAGGGAGTTTTACCATGTGGAAGTGTCAAAGCTCACCCAACTTCCTAAGAAAATGTTAATTGTTACTGCAGCAACCACACACACACACACACACACACACACACACACACACACACACACACACACACACACACACACACACACACACACACACACACACACACACACACACACCAGGGCCCCCTATTTCACAGGAGGATTCTCCTATTACTGAAAAACAGCGAGCAGAAATGTCTAAGCGTATACAGAATTTTTTAGCGCTGCCTAACCAAATACAGAAAATGTGACCTGGTTAAGCACCACATTCGAGAAGCACTGTTCCACCTTTGATAGAGTTCTTCATAACATGTAGGCATGGTGGTGGCTGTATCATGCTGTGGGGATGTTTTTCAGCAGCAAAAACTGGGAGAGTCAGGATCGAGGGAAAGATGAATGCTGCAATGTACAGAGACAACGACCCTAAGCACACAGCGAAGATAACAAAGGAGTGGCTTCTGGACAACTCTTTGAATATCTTTGAGTGGCCCAGCTAGAGCCCAGAAATTTGAAAATGGTTGTGCACTGACACTCGCCATCCTGATGGAGCTTGAGAGGTGCTGCAAAGAAGAAAGGGAGAAACTGTCCAAAAATAGGTGTGCCAAGCTTGTATACTCAAAAAGACTAGAGGCTGTTATTGCTGCTAAAGGTGCTTCAACAAGTATTGAGTAAAGATTGTAAATACTTATGTACATGTTATATTTTTGTTCTTAATTTATCGCAAATCTATAAAAAATATATATTTTTTCTCACTGTGTATAATTAAAAAAATGAAATAAATCCATTTTGGAATATGGCTGTAACATAACAAAATGTAGAAAAAGTGAAGCGCTGTGAATACTTTCCGGATGCGCTGTATACACTTATTAATTGGGACCTGGTGTGAATGGTTAGACAAGGAAATTAGTCCGGGGTTGTGTTCAGGTTTGTAGAGTCAAATCGGTTTGCATGGGGTGAAGACGTTTTTTTTACTTGCCCAGTCCATCATCTTTCTTGTGCATCATCTTAAGATGAGGCTTCCTTCTGGAACGACAGCCATGCAGACAATTTGATGCAGTGTATGGTCTGAGCACTGACAGGGTGACCCCCCACTGTCAACTGCTGCAGCAAAGCTGGCAGCTCTCATACGTCTAATTCCCAAAGACAACCTTTGGATATGACGCTGATCCCGTGCACACAACTTCTTTGGTCGACCATGGCGAGGCATGTTTTGAGTGGAACCTGTCCTGTTAAACCACTGTATGGTCTTGGCCACCGTGGGTCTTGGCCACCGTGCTGCAGCTCAGTTTCAGGGTCTTGGCAATTTTCTTATAGCCTAGGCCTATCTTTATGTAGAGCAATAATTATTTTTTTCAGATCCTTTTTTTTCAGATTCTTTGCCATTAGGTGCCATGTTGAACTTCCACTGACCAGTATAAGCGTGAGAGCGATAACACCAAATTTAACACACCTGCACCTTATTCACACCTCATCTCATCTTCAACCGCTTATCCGGGGTCGGGTCGCGGGGGTAGCAGCTCTAGCAGGGGACCCCAAACTTCCCTTTCCCGGGCAACATTAGCCAGCTCTGACTGGGGAATCCCGAGGCGTTCCTAGGCCAGTGTGGAGATATAATCTCTCCACCTAGTCCTGGGTCTTCCCCGAGGTCACCTCCCAGCTGGACGTGCCTGGAACACCTCTCTAGGGAGGCGCCCAGGTGGCATTCGTACAAGATGCCAGAACCACCTCAACTGGCTCCTTTCTACGCAATGGAGCAGCGGCTCTACTCCGAGTTCCTCTCGGATGACTGAGCTTCTCACCCTATCCCTAAGGGAGAGGCCAGCCACCTTTCTGAGAAAAACCCATTTCGGCCGCTTGTACCCGCGATTATTCACACTTGAGACCTTTTAACACTAACGAGTCGCAAGACACCGAAAAGGAAAATGGGTAATTGGGACCAACTTGGACCTTTTCACTAATGGTTGAACTCACTTTTTTTGCCAGCGGTTCAGAAATTAATGGCTGTGTGATATTTTGAGGGGACAGCAAATGTACACTGTTATACAAGCTGTACACAAAATACTTTACATTGTAGCAAAGTGTCCTTTTTCAGTGTTGTCACATCAAATATTTACAAAATTGTGAGGGGAGTACTCACTTTTGTGAGATACTGTATATATAACTACTACGAACCCTACAAGAACTCCGTTATAATTGTGCATGTGTCACAGTGGCACCTGCGGGCACGCCTCCCACTGGGGAATCCAGATTATGTGGACAGTTGTCACAGTCAGTCAAAACAATTCTCACTCTAAAAATGTAACATCATTTTCTTAAACATCAATACACCTGCTGCTTATTACCCTGGACTCAACATGAAACACACCTGCTCTTCATTACACTACCTACATCTGTTTCAGTGTTTGGACTGTTTTTGTGTTTTTGTATTCTCGTATCTAATATTTGTGTTTGTACCAGCCTGAAGCTGTTATGTTGCACATCCGGTGACAGCTCCTCCCAAAGCCGTTCTACAGCCATCAACGGGCAGGCTTCAGCGCTCCGCCTCCTCATCACATTGTCTGTCTCGTCATTCACACACACCTGGTGCCCCTTATCCCTCGTTAGTCTCGTATATAAGTTCCCTGTGTTTGGTCATGTCTTTGTGTGGTATTGTTACATGTTACTTGTGCCGTGTATGCTGTTTGTTATACGTTTAGATTTCCCCTAAAGGGACTGACGATTTAGCGCTGCGTCACTCTCTTTATTATTTTACAATTAACGCAGTGCATGTGTTGCACTGCAGTTGACCATAGTAGAGTTAAAATTCATTAAAATAACCTACTTGATTGCATTTTCACTCTTTTCTGGATTCCTCCTTCCTATCATCATATCGGCCATGACATGTTAACTCAAAACTAATAGTTTTTCTATTTTACATCATGCGCCTGGTCATCCATAATAAAGTAGCTATTTGAATATGATAATATGAAAAGGTACGTTTAATGTATTAAGAATTTAGGAAAGACTAGCATGTCAGCATGGGATT
Source organism: Dallia pectoralis (assembly GCA_029465975.1). Classification (NCBI taxonomy): domain Eukaryota; kingdom Metazoa; phylum Chordata; class Actinopteri; order Esociformes; family Umbridae; genus Dallia; species Dallia pectoralis. The sequence continues at coordinate 18,892,285 of CM055739.1, forward strand.
CTGCTGTTTCATTAATTAGTTGGTCGCATCGCTCTTACCTTATAACACATTATAGACTGACAGTTACATGATATTATGACAGTGTTCTTAAGTAAAAGAAATACAACAAACATTCATAACCATAAGGAACAGTCTCTTGCACACCTGTTTTTTAAGTGGCTGTTTTTTTTAAACACGTTCTTTTGATTGGGTTCTCATTTTGTAGTTGCTCACTGTATAATTGTGCTCACTGTACATTTCAGTGATCTCTCTAGGCATACCTGTCCATGTGTGTCTTCTGAAATTCTCAATACAAAAATGACTCTCATGAATTTGATTCAACGTTTCTTTTCCAGTAATTTTTGGAATGTTGACCCTTTAAATAAGATCCCATCTTGACTGTATATTTTGTGTAATTCAAGTTCTCTTGCGCTTGTATTGGGTTTTGGCTTGCCTTCTGTGGCCAGTGAGTCTGTTCAAACTCAGTGCCTCTTTGCTTAACGTCATTGGGAAATGAAGAAAAATTGGCCAAGATCACATAAAAATAATTGTTGTGACACTGCTCAGGAAGGACACGCGTTCTGTTACATATCAGTCCCAGAACAACACCAAAGGAAACGGGTACAAAAGTATCTGTATCCACAGTAAAACAAGTGCTATATTGACTTAACCTGAAAGGCCACTCAGCAAAAAAGAAGTCACTGCTTCAAAACCGCTGAGAAAAACCATCCCAACCTTGAAGCACTCGGGTGGCACTATCATGCTTGGTGGGGTGCTTTGTTTCAGGACGGGACTGATGCACTTCACAAAACAGATGGCATCATGAGGAAGAAAAAAAATTATGTGGATACATTGAAGCAAAATCTCAAAATGTTCCATATGGACTGTTACCCTAAGCATACTTTATACCTATGACAAATTGGCTCAAGGACAACGAGCATTGCATTTGTAGTTTCCATCGAGTAAAGGAGCAAACAATCATTGACAATGGGTAGTAGGTGAGGGTAAATCTGAGTGTACTAATTGATCTCTGTGGTTTCGACCACGGGAGAATACCACTAGGGGAGGGTCCTGAAACACTTTGCTAATAGCTGTGTCTGACTGGAGGATGTGCCAATGTTTCTGAACAATTTGCTTAATTTGTTCGGAGCATTTGGAGTAGCGTGTGGTTAAGACACAAGAATGTTTATTCATATGAGGCTGTCTCAAAAAGAGGTCAGTTTTAGGTTTCTTAATTACTTTATCCTTTAAATTTAACTTGCATTTGAGTCATGTTTTTGTCAAAATCAGAGTTATGTTTACAAATGTGTTTAATGCGGCATAATTGGCTGTATAGCAAGCTGTTTTTCAATGGGAGAGGATGATAACTGTCTGCTCTTAGTAAACTGTTACGGTCAGTGGGTTTAGTATAGACATCAGTAAATAGTGTATTGTTCTCACAGATAATTAAAAGATCAAGAAAACTGATTTGTCTTGTTTTAAATTGCATGGTGAATCTCAGATCAGTAGAGTAAGAGTTTAGGAAGGCATGGAACTGCTTTAACGTTTCAACATCACCCTTCCACAACACAAAGATATCATCGATATAGCCACATAATGATATAAGGCAAGGGATTTTTTGAGGGATTCAAAGTGAATCGTTCTTCCATATAGCCCACAAACAAATTTGCATAACTAGGTGCCATAGGGGATCCCATAGCATTTCCCTTTATCTGAATAAAAAAATCATTTTGGAATATGAAAAAGTTGGTTGTGAGTACTATCTCGGCCAGGGTTACAATACATGCACTTGAAGGTCGTATAAGAGGATTGCGTTGTGAGAAAATGTTCCATAGCTTCAATTCCACCATCATGTGAGATATTAGTATAGAGTGACTCAACATCAAACGTGACCAATAACGTGTTCTCGGGAAACTGGGCAGTAGGATCACTCTTTGAGTTTCTTGTAAAATGTGCAATCGAACAGTTGTCTATGACACTCATTAACGTAATCTGTCTTATCTAGGAGTACAATTGAATCTCCTTTATCAGCAGGACGAGTTATCACTGACTTATCAGACTGTAAATCAAGCAAAGCTTGTTTTTCATCCTTAGATATATTGTGAAATGATCTATAGTGATTCGTTTTCTTTAAAAGTGACCCAACATCATGTTCAACAAGTCTACAGTATGTCTCGATGGAGTGACTGCGATTAGTAGGGGGTACAAAGTAACTTTTAAATTTAAAGGGAGACCGGGTGTGTTGTGAGTTAGGTGAGGCATCTGTCTGTTCATGCAAACTTTCAGAAGGACGGCAGTATTCCCTCAAACGTAGGTGTCTAAAGAACTTAAACAGGTCAACATTGACATCAAATTCATTGCACTGTGATGTAGGCACAAATGAGAGACCCTCATTAAGTAAAGAAATATGAGCAAGACTCAGTACCTTGTTTGATAAATTAAAGACATTCAGTCTAGTGGGTTCAGGGACCGTGTGATTGGTCTCCTCTGGTCGTTTCTTCTTGCCACGTCAGGTGAGACGGTACGATGGTGCGTGTGTCTGCGGCCTCTTTGCTGTCTAGAGCCCGATCTCTTGTTGGATAAAAAATGGGCACTGGAGGCTGACGATGTGCTGGTTGTGGAGCGCTGATCAGACGAGAATGAATATGTCAAAGGGTTGGTACCATAGGTCCTGCATAGTTCTTGAGGGCCGGTACTTCTTTTTTCGGGACATCTCTAGTAGTAGACTTTATTCTCAGACTTTTTCTTTTTGTCGTTGTTGAACTTCTTGATTTTAACTTCCTTAATTTCCGTAATAAGTTTATTAAGGACCTCTTTATTAGTTTTCATTATTTCCAAAAATATACTTTCATTGTTGACCGCTATTTGTAGAGTTGTACGTTTCTCTTCAATTAGTGTATCCATTTCATGCGAGTCCTTTTTTAACTGGTCGACAATTAGTGTCATTAAGTCAATGGAACATTTGTTCAAAATGGCACACCAGCGATCACAGAATTCATCTGTGCGTTGGCCCAATGATGGTTCTTTTTGCCCAATAAGCCCTCTTGGAATAATTCCTTGGCTGATTGGCTGACTTGCAACACCGAAATTCATTTTTCCTATTTCCTAGCCTGAAACCTAATCCCAACCTTCTACATTTTGGCTTTTTTTATAAATCATGAAACAGTGTATTATGTCAGGTGTCGTTCATCTGAGGTTGTATTTACCAAATTTCTAGATCTGCTAAACAGATTATTATTCTTATGTGCTGATATGTAAAAACATTTTGAGAGGGTGTACTTTCTTTTCACACAACTGTAGCAATTGCTTAAAAACTATTTTGTGTAAAATTTGTTATTGCTTGTTAGATAAAGCTTAATTTTTCATCTTTCATGCCGCACTGCCCCAGCAACACAGGGTCTATGAACGGATTATAATATAGGTAATTGTCTGGGGAGGCAGCCAGGAGGAAAACAACCATTCCTCCGAAACTACCAGTGTGGAGCCTACCCATGGAGACGATGCACCCATCCACTAAAGATAGAATGGTCTTCTAATTTTTAATTATCTTCTTTGTCTATTCTGTGAATAGAAATTCCTTCTCTCTTAGCATTGTTGATGTGTCTGTTCCTTGTCTCTCCCCGTTACAGCATTTAGTGCCAAAATGAGAAAATATTTTTTTGTTTCTTTGGTATTAGTATTTTTGTGGTTACCAATATAAATACCTGCATTTCCATGTTTTGCGAGCATTGGTCCAACATTTTTGTCTGATGACGATTCTAAGGTTAGTCAAAGAACATAACTTGCCTTGTGGAAACCTTAAATGGCAAGCTAACGTGAGCTCATTTGACAGGTCCTAAGAAAAGTAAACATACTTGTGGTAAATGCGTGTCTAGACATATTATAAATGCAAAAAAACTGTGGGAGTGAAGCAAAATCAGTGTAAGAGAAATTACATTCATATTGTCATCCATTTGTGAAGACGTATCAAATGGGTACAAGAAGAAAAACTCTCAAAATGTATTCTTTAAGATATTATGGAGCCTGTTTTTCTAAATATTGTGCCTACTATTTAGGCCAACACAGACTCTCAACAAGTTAACAAGCTGTGTCATTGGCTTTACTCATTCAGCCAACGTGCATTTTATAGCCGCTGTAAAACCAGTGCCTATAATGTGCTCCAAGTCTACGTTCAGAAAATTATATTACCATTATATATAATGCTGCACAGATTATTTTACCTGAAATAATGTTAAATCTGGAACTAATACATGGACTATCCAAAACCTAAACTATGACTTTGCTGTATAGTAGGCATTTGCCAAAATATGAAAAATAAAGTTAACCTTAGTAGATTACAAATAATCTACTACTGTCACTTAAGAACAGAGCTTTGACCCTATACAGCTCTGTTAATGGCTTGTACTGTAACATTGTTTAGGTGTTCAGGGAACATTTGGATGTCATGAATAAAATAACATCTGATGGGGAAAAAGCATACTGAGTTTTTTTATTCAGATGTATAGTGTGGAATGCCTTTTGCATCTTTGTTTTAAACTGAACAGGTTCAAAAACACAAGAGGCCTGCCTAACAGAAAACATTTTGCTGATTGGTGCATACTATGTTTTACTGTATAAAAAGATGATCTAGGATATGCACCACAGCTTATGTTGACTTATTGCAATTCTATTGCTTGAAGAAATGTTGGCTAACTAGCAGCTGTGCACATGTACATTGTTCCATTTATTAAATTAGCAAAATAGCAGTATTCAAAAGTTCACAAAGCTTTATGCTGACTCTAAACTTTATATATGAAGCTCACAAGGTATGTTATTTAAAAGAATGTGGAATATATAGTCAACCTTGCATTAAGAGTCTGTACAGGTGCTTCCTTGTTACCTAGTCACTATCGAGTCAGGAATGTTGGCAATAAAGTGTATTGTGAAGAGTATTGTAATTATATATTTAGTCTCTTATTTGACATTGTCATGAGGGAGCCAACAAATAAGCCTTTTGTTGTAAGGTTTCGACATTATCTCTCTTTCATATGACACAATCTGACACATCCGCATGCCTACATACAGACATACTGAATCCCAACCTAACTCTAACCCTCACTCTCCCTCATATCTGCATTCCAATCACAAATGACGGACTACATTCTGCAATTCTAGACTGCAGAATGGAAAGTTATTGTAAGTGTAATTTCACACAGTGGTCATTATGCTGTGCAGGACAGATCCTGTGTGCCTAATTCAGCACAGTCCCAGTCGGAAACCTCTACAAGCTTTATGATGCTTTTAATTGGTGTCTGCTGGCAGAGTACTGGGCAGAGCTGTAGTACTCGAGACCGGTCTCGAGACCACTTTTTTAAGGTCTCGGTCTCGTCTCGGTCTCGGTTACATTTGGACTCGGTCTCGACTCGGTCTCGGACAGTAAGGACTCGTAAATTCCTCCGAGACCAGCCGAGACCAGCGTAGAAATTATCGCCCACAATTTTTTCTAGCAAAATATTTAAGTATGACATATAGAGGCTGTATTTCCATTGGCTGTATTTCGTCCAGAGTCAGACTGTTTTTTTTCTGATGTGGCTTATCCCGCCAATGGCTATCTACTTTTGAAGAAAAGCCCACCCCCAGCGTCGCTAGAGCGTGCACCCATTCACGTAAATACTTCAATCTTAAACATATGCTCGATCATGTCTGCACAATCTGCCATTATATTCGTTTTGCCTATATTCAGCACATTGTTTTCGGACAAATTATTTATTTGTGCTCACACAGCGGTTAGTAACTAAAATACATATAATGTTGAAAAGCTACAGCCGACGTCCTTCCATGACTTTTCCTAAATACGTGCATTTTACCTTGTCCCGTTTTCCGAATTGCAAAATCACAAACCGAACAATATATATAACTACTATTTACATGTTTTTTGATACCTAAACTGCCTTCCTGTCGCCAAAATCCCACGCCGCTGGGCATTGGTACCCTAATTACGGTACCCAGACACCGATCACACTTCACTGAGCCTATGATGGCAATGGTTGAATGTGCTATACACAGACAAATACTACGAGAACACATATAGACAATAGTCTGATTGGCTTGGTTGAACTACAAAAAAGAGGTACGTTTATAAAGAAATATGTTTCACTAAATAAACAGAACGAATTCCGCCAAATACATACAGCCCCATTCATGTGTCATGCGCCTATTGTACTCAATAATTAATAACGAATGAACCACAGTGTATTCATATAGCCTACAAGAGACTTCAACAAAATATTGTTTTATATCGAAATTAAACGAATATAAACAATAATTATTAATAGGCTTACTACAAATGGGCGATAATTGAAATTACTCATGCACACAGAAGGACGTGGGACATACATAAGTCCGGGGGGCATACGGCAGAAAGAGCATAAAACTGGAACGGTTATGGTCCGATCTATATGAAACTGAACCCGTTTTGGTCCGATCTTTATTAAACTGGACCGGTTATGGTCCGATCTATATGAAACTGAACCCGTTTTGGTCCGATCTTCATTAAACTGGACGGGTTTTGGTCTGATCTATATGAACACTGTGCGCAGTTCAACCGGGTTAGTTTGCTGCTGTCTCATGTGCACTCGTAACAAGACTAATGAACACTGTGCGCAGTGCAACCGGTTCGTTTGCGTGTCCTGCTCAAGCAGACAAACAACTGAAGCTGCGTGCCGACTGTGGACGGAAAAGTAATTATAAATAGATTTGTTTATCGGCCAATCATGCGCAAATCATTTTATTGCAAGTCGCTTGTGATCTAAAATATGTTAGCATTTACTACATCAACATAGGACATACAGTTTGATGGATTTTCATTTATTCGATTTTTCGAAATTTTAATATCATAGCCTGTGCATTTTAAAATCGTGGTTTTATTTTCGTATTTTATGGTTACATAAAACAATAAATAGGCCTACATACTCTTTTAATAAAATTCATTTCATTCAGGATGACAACAGAGTAGATGATCTGATGCTGTTGGTCAAGTGTTTTTTTTACATTGGTCAGTGGACCAAAAACATGTAATATTATTTAGTGTTGATATGACTGGTCTCGGTCTCGGCCCCCTTCGGTCTTGGTCTCGTCTCGGTCTCGGCCCCCTTCGGTCTCGGTCTCGTCTCGGTCTCGGCCCCCTTCGGTCTCGGTCTCGTCTCGGTCTCGCTTTAGGTGGTCTCGAGCACAGCTCTGGTACTGGGTCACACATCCCACCTCCCCCTGTAATGTATTGCCGGTGAAGGAGTAATAGGACCCAGACGCAGACCTTCCAGTTATGTTTATTTATTTTTTATTTATTTTTAGTACAAAGGCAAGTAGCTCCCAAACATTAAGCAAAATGATATGAAACAAATGGTTGGCTAACACACGGCCAATAAAACACAAACTGTAGTAGAGAGATCGGAGCGACGACCGGGAAGGAGGCAAAACATGGCGGTGGGCAGGACAATGGAGAACTAGCAGGCGGGTCGGCCATACAGTAGCACACAGACTAGGAGACAAAGACAAAACATTTAAAAGCAACATGGTTAGACAAGGCACAGGACTAAAACAAACTGAACTTTGACAGAATCAGAATATTTTTTTTCGTCAAGTCCGTTTATACAAACAAGTAATTTGTTCTGATCTTTTAATGCAACACTTACAGTAATACACACATTAGAGAACCAGACTCGGATCCAGAACAATGGAAATGGGTGGGCATTTAGTTTCCCTAAGGGGGCCCGCATTTACATAGAAAATGAGTGTCAAAATAAGAGCAGACCAACATATTCTGCAGAAAGATGTAGGCCTAGCCAACCTGATATTCAAGTTATAGCCAATGCCAGTAATAACGTAATGTATATTGCTTGTTTCCAAGACTTGAAATGGTTTGCCACCTTTGTATCTGGCTAAACTCTTACATTGCTATACACCAGTCGAGTCCGAGTCGAGACCGAGTCCGTTGGTTTTCAAATACAGTCGAGTCCGAGTCAAGACCGAGTCTTTGAGGAAGCAAGTCCGAGTCGAGATTTTGTCTCGACATGTCAGTTTTGATATTCATGATTTAATATCACCCCAGTTAATAATCAACAGTTAGGCCTAGAGACTAAGCTAGATTGGGAATTGTTTACAGGAGCAGTCTTAACATCTTAAAGAGCCACTTCACCGATTTTGCATTTAGCTTTGTATCAGTAGACAAATTACGATTTTTACGTCATTGGAGGATTTTTTAAAAGAGGCTATGAACTACAGACAGAAGTAGATGCTACTTCCGCATTTTTATCAACCCGCCCATATGGGGTGGGGCCTCGTCAAAGATTTTCAAAACAGTGTCAGCCATCTTGTGTAGCTAAGGACCAGGTAGTGGAGCAATGCGAGTTTTAGACTAAACACAATGGCAGAAAGTAATTTTGAAGACGAAATGGAAGAAAGGGATTTTGAAGATCTGTTGCGCGAATCCGATGTTCGTGGCTGCCTGTACGAGCCGCAATACAGCGAAACACAGTTGGGGTTGACGGAGGAACAAGAGGCTGCTGCTGCAGAGGAGCGAAGCTTACCTGGCGGTCATGAGGAAGAGCCCGTACAGAGTCGAGCTGGGGCGGACTGGTGGTGCCAGTGCTCTCGCTGTGCGCCTATGGACACAGATAGAGTCCCGCTGCTGTTGCGAATTTCAGCGATGCCATTTTCTTCTTGAAGAAATAACTGAATCTGCATTAGAAACGGGACCGCCAGCATGCGTAATAGAGCACCCCAGCTTTGATGCACACGAGTTTTTGAAACTTATTTCAGGATTCCTAAGGTCAATGGGAAACGCCAGCCAAAGCCCGCAGGGACAAACGGACGCTTCAGTATAAGTGAGTATTTATTTGTTGTTCACGTCAGTTAGCTGAGCTATCGGTTATATTTACATATATGCTAGCTAGCCTATTGTAGGTGCAAATAGCTTGCGTTGCTAACGTTCTGCTTATTGTTTTCAGACAATATCGCCTAACAGCCTACCGTCATTTCGTGGAATGGGTCCTGCAAGAAGAGAGACTAGGGAAAGGCTATATCGTCTTGTTTTGCCTGCCTGTGTTGTTCAGGACATCAGACAGAGATTTCCAGCTAGTGACGGACAATACTGTGGCTATCAAGAAACTGCTGAAGCTCTGGAAGAGCTATGAGTGTGCAATTGTTTATATTATGTTTAAAAACAATAAAAGTTCAACGTTTATAATGTATTACTTTGATTTACAAAAGAGTACAGGGAAATATGAAGAAATGTATATACTTTTTTATTAATTACAAATAATCTCGAAACTTGGGGTGGTTGATAGCCCGCAGCCACTGTTTGCACCGCTCTAAATGTTCAACGGGAAAACGATGGAAACTAACTACATGTCCTTTCCTTGTGTTGGATGTACATCCCGGTACAACGCAAGGCTAGTATTTAAATTACTTTATCAAGAAACTCGTCACGGAGACTCATGTTAACCGGTGTCTTCTGTTTTCCAGTCAATTAGCTAGTAGCTAGCCTTCCCTTCTGCCCTCTCGAGCCGGTAGGCGTGGCTTGGGAGTGCATTCGTAGAGCAGCGAAACAAGGGCATTCTGGGATTTGGTGTATTTCATCCACATGAGCCAAAAACACATTTTAATCTTTTTCTCTGCCTAGAAGGCACCAATTTCAAAAATTCTTTCACATTTCTACTACATAAGTGACCACGATAAGTGAGAAAAAATATGTTTTTTCGGTGAAGTTTCCCTTTAATATGGACTATGCTTTTACTATCATAAAAAAATAGTAGGGCCAGGAATCGATAAAAAAAAAAAAACTAATTAATCGCACAATTTTTCCCCAAGCTTGTTATCATCATGTAATACACTGAATTAAATCAATTTAATTTTTGATAACCTGCAACAGAACAATGGGTATCCCGATGCAATTTGAATGATTTATTTCAGTCCCTCGTCTTCTACTGTGTTTATTGGGCGGCAGTTTCTATCTATTAAGATAAAACATCGGTTAACTCCTCGGTTACTTGTTTGGTCAATAGCCCGTCACTATTAGGCGAATAGACTTTACTGAATTAATGTGGATTGGCGAGGCAGAATGGTGTTTCTGTCCTGTAGCCTAACGTCAATAATGACCGGGTGTTTCTGTCCTGTAGCCTCGCTAGTAACGTCAATAATGACCGGGTGTTTCGGTCCTGTAGCCTCACTATAGTAACGTCAATAATGACCGGGTGTTTCGGTCCTGTAGCCTCACTATAGTAACGTCAATAATGACCGGGTGTTCTGCTTTTATATGATAAACTAAAGACGAACTGCTTCTATGGTATTTGAATTCGGCTTTGCAAACCAAAACCAAAACTTATAAAGTGGTGCGTTAATTGCGTTAAATTATTTTAACGCGTTAAACATTTGAAATTAACGCTTCAGATTAACGCGTTAACTATCCCAGCCCTAAAAAATAGTGATGGGGACGAGACCGCCTATGCCGAGTCCGAGTCAAGACCGAGTCTTTGAAGGGTCGAGTCCGAGTCGAGACAGAGACTTTGAAGGAACAAGTCCGAGACGAGTCAGAGAAAGCAGAAATCGGTCTCGAGACCACACTCGAGTACTACAACACTAGCTCAAAGCACACATAATTACAATTGGGCACCAAGGCTGTTATTTATATTAAAACATGGCACCAATGCAAAATCAAACAAAGTTTGACTCAGCATTTGTATAGGGTGTCAACGTGTGTCAGAATGGAACCTCTTCAAAATAATGTCTTTCCACTCATTTGTGCACTTACGTTGGTGCGGTTTGGGTATTGCTGTTACAAAACTTGGTTTGGTTTGTTTATACCAAGGAAGGGTCATCTAGGAATGAGGGGTTCGGGCCGGCTTCAGTCTGACCCATCATTGTAGCTCTAGCTGGCGCTGAACTAGCTACATCTATATGGCTATCATGTGCCCCTCCGATTTTGTTGATCAGGCTCAGCGATGCTGCTGACCTCGAAAAATCTCCTACAGCATCTCCTCCGTCTTTTGTTGGGAGAAGTTTGGTTGGGTATGTGGCAGATAGCGATTTTCAGATATCAGTTTCTCTTTTCAAATTCCCTACTAGAGTAATTGAATAACAGGCATGTTCAACCCCAACTAAATTAGCTGTCAGTTAACTATCACATCACTGCGCATGATTGCATTCTGCCCATTCACGTCAGTTTCAAATCGTAATAAAAAAAACTATTAATGTTTTAATAAAATAAGTGTTTTTAACACTTTTTATTATTGAATGCATTCTTATTATTATTTTAAAATGGCTCAAACTGCGTCACAAATATTTTCACATTGACAACTTTTGATATTTTTTTTGTTCGGGCACTGCAGTCCTTTTGGGGGCACATTGCCCGCCAATGCCTCCCTTGCAGCCGACACTGCAGTGAACAAATACATACAATACGAACAATTAAAACCAAGCAGAGCTGGAATATGTAAATATAAATGTAATTTAAAATACATGTATATGTATTTGCAATTGTGCAAAAAAGCAATGTCTACTTAGAGTCCTGATGTCCATTTGAGATTGTAACAGGGTGTGTAATCAATGAGAATGTGGCTGGCAGATTATGGACAGTTTAGTGCTGAGGCATATTCCTTAGACCTACTGCTGTAAGAAAGAAACATCTCTTGTGGCAGAGGTTTTTCGTTTTGATAGACCTTACCAGAGGGGAGAGGTCTGAATAGTCTTTCTGGATGGGCGGGTTCAATCTTTGCAGAGGATAAACTCGGGATGGCTGTACAAGAGAATATCATCATGCATCATTAGCAGTTTTCTGTGGAACTTTTAAGCTGTATTTGTAAATATATCCAGCCAAATCAGAGTTTTCTTTTATTGACGATATGTATCTGCGAAGAATACCCAGGATTCTATACTTGTGCATCAGCACAGCTTCTCTGCTAGCATTAAAAAGATCCCAGTTGTTGTCTCTTTCCAATGCCTTAACCGACATATGTCTGGCTGTTTTACTGTATGTATTGAGAAACCAAGAGGCAATGATTTTGGTAATCTTGTTCCCGTTCCTTTAAAACGTGCTGTAAGCTACAAAAGCTCCAATACATTATGCGATGATCTGATTTGATTCACCCCTGAAATACAAAGTCCATAAAGGGTAAAAAATTATTCAGTTACATTTTCGTAGCCTTCTCAGTAAAAAAGATAAAAATAAGATCTGGGTCCTTTCTGCAATTCCAGACAATTTGTTATTATCAGAAAACATTCTGGACTCTGGAATTGTTAACTAGTTTACAGGGCAGATAGGAAAAGGATGGTGTTGCTATTTATGTAAAAGATCATCTTTCAGTCACAACCTGTTATAATTCAAAAGAAATTCACATTTTTGGCCTACAACTTGTTATTATCTTGATTATTGTAATCATGAGAGTTTTCATCCTCCCTCTTCAAAGAAGTGTCAAATAGTTCAACCCACTGATCTAATTGCCTCCTTCGCCACCACTGAAGTCTTAGGCCCAATCCGAATACTCCCCCTTACCCCTTCCCCTTAGCCCTACCCCTTAGTTTTGCGCGTTCGCGCGACACCAAGTGCTGTCCGAATACTCATTTTGATCAAGACGAAGGGGTAAGACGTAGGGGTATATACCACTTGAAACCAAGAAATTCCGAGAGCTTACTTGAAACCAAGGGGTACCCAGAACACATTGCGAGACGTCAACAATGGCTGCTAGATCAGCAAAAGAGACCCATAAATGTAGTATTTTCGGATTAAATAACGAATTTAAAAATTACGACACAATTGTTTTGTGATCTACGCAGTCCTGTACATATATATTTTTAACCATTTTAATAATTGAAGGTTTTTCTAAAATCGCTACTTTTCAACGCCAAAAAAACATTGCTAATTTGCACTAAAAGTCCCATATTTCTCTGACTAGCCTTTACGAAATGCATGTTTGTCTACAGTTAACTCTTTCAGCAGATAATTCATATCAGTGCATAACATAACCTGTTGTTTTTGGAATAGCGATTAAAGTGCTTTACATACCGTCCCGAATCACACAGGGAAACCCGGCAAATAATTCGCTTTCGGGCAGAAAATGAACAGAAGTTTCATGCTGTACAACCATAAACTGTATGAAGATTAGGTGTACAACATAATTTGGATATGATACAGGACACTGGTGAGGCCAAGACAGAGAGGTTATTGGGCCTCTTTGAAAAAATTGTTGAAAAACTGTAGTTTGTTTGTTGTTGCACTTTGCACATTGTTGTGAGTTTTGCACATTTAATTTAAATAGTACTGTTATTTAACAATTGTATATGTTTTACAATGTTGTTCACTAAATACAGGTTTTTGATTAAGGGTTTCTGAACATCGATCAATGACATTCAAAACAGTGATCACTGAAACAGATATACAAAACACCATGCAGTGTGGATGAAAATATTTATTGAAAACAGCCTTCAGTAGTAAGCAAGCAGGTTTATTTATATAGAACGTGTGCTTTACAAAAACATTAAAAACAATAGTACACAGAAGAACATCTGCATCCATATGCACCGCCACCAAAGTAAACATAAAATAACTACTAGATACATCAAACCATATGCGCAGTATAGGCGTGTTGGGGTTTATGGCACAGTATCTTGTTGGACCACCAGTCTGGAAAATAAAACAATTTTACACCATTAATGGCTGAGTTGGGAAAAATTTCTGATTTCTGCGATTTGTTGCAGATAATCGCAAAAACATAACTAAAATCCACGCAATCGACACTTTTCCAGACTGCATCTCGGAAGTTTGAGATAAACATTTGTGTCGCCTCTGGTGACGTAGCAGCCAGCTAGCGACGATGTATGATGACGTAGCCAAAACCGAGTGGTGTCCCAATTCCTAGGGGAACGTAGCCCTTACCACTCGGTTTCGAGGGCCAAGAGGTAGGGGTAAACTAAGCGGTAGGGCTAAGGGGAAGGGGTAAGGGGGAGTATTCGGATTGGGCCTTAATTCCCTTAGAAGTCTTAATTGCCTTAGAAGCTGATACGTCCAAATCTTAATGACCCCTAAAAATCCACCACTATACACCTTATATTTAGGAATTCCTTTGATAAATATGTTGCAAGTGGGGAGTTCACACTAGAGATAAGTGATAACTGTCCTACTGTGTTTGTATAAGCCTTATATAAACACATTAGGACAGTAATCACTTATCTCTAAGGGATGTGTGAATACCTAGATCTCAACCTTGTCTTAGCAGATGGGGAACTTTAGGCTGTTTAATGAACAGGCATTTCTGTATCATTTACGATGAAGTGATATTGAATGTGTTGTTCCTGAGCTGGCCCTGCATACATTCTGTAGTATCTTCAATGCTATTGTGGATAATAATTTTTCCTTAAAAACACTGAGAAGTCAAAGAAAGTTTAAAAGAACTATCCAACTCTGTAGGGTAGTTCAGCCGTTTCTTTTAATGAACATTCAATTAGATTTTCGTTTGGGTGCCTTGGTGTCCCTGGGTCAATTAATAAAAAATGAGATTATTTAATGTGTTTGTTTTAGTTGACTGATATGATTCATGTTCCGTCATTGTATCTGTTTATTGTTTGTATTTGTCCTTAATTTGTTATTGTATTTGTGAGTTTGTGTTTCCAGGGCACACTTGCAAATGAGACCTCAGTCTCAATATGTTTCCCTGGATAAATTAAAGTGAAATAAATAAAAAATCCACCTCGACCGGCATGTTTAGCACACAGCAACTTCGCAGTTAGTCTCCATTGTTGCCAGTGATAAACCAATTCAGGGCTCTAGAGTTCGACAATTATTTTTTAATGTGCAAAGCATTTTTTTTAATTTTATTAACTTATATTATTCATTTTCCTGTTGTTGGAAAAACTGTTAGACATTTTGCAGCTGATATATTATTTTACTCTTCTCATAGTTATATGTTATTTTGAATTCAATAATCAAACAGTCACAGACAATCTTTAACTAAAGTTAAGTTAGCTTTTTAATATGTTTAATGTTTTAAGCTCTTTTAATTTTTTACAACTCTTTATCCATAATATTGATTGTAAATGGTAAAATGTGGCAGTTTTCTTCTGGTTTTTATTTCCTAAAAATGTTTTGGGGTTTTATTCCCCAGCGATGATTTGGTGGTGGTTCCACCTTTCCTTATAACAAGCTGTATTTTTTTGTCTTCAGGGCAAAACCGCCAGGGTTTGTTTTACATACTAGTTTCATACTAGTTTGTAAGCTACTGGTTATGGTTCTTTAAGGAGTTAGTAGGGGTCAACATTAAAACCATCTGGTCAAGAAATTGGCAGGAATGCTGGGAATATTCTTCATGAGGGATTGGGAATGGAGCACCATCGACATGAATTAAATCAGCCCTCCTGTAAATGTGTTTCAAAGAAAGAGCTGTGGCCTACAATCCCATAGCAGACTACAGGAAACATTGGCAACCACACCCATCCCCAGGCATTGCACCCCTCTACTTCACCTCATCCCAAACTCTGTTTATTGTGGTATATGCACATTAACAGTTGGGTATGTAAATAGCCTGGGGTGGGATTTATCATCAAACAATCTTACACACACACACACACACACACACATATACTGGAAGAAGTTCATTGGTGAACACACTCAGAGAGTAGGGAACAACTTACCTAAAAAAAAGTAATTACCAAAGATTTTTATAGAAAATGTATATAAAATTCAAAAGAGTTTACCATGATATAGTATTTATTGGATAACATACTTGTTGTGACTGCCATATGGTTGTTGTGACTGCGGAAACATTTATTACACTGTAAATCTGCATTTAGATTACAAACAAAAATCATCTGGAGTTGCTTGTGGCTTTCACAGAAGGATTTTGCTTAGTTTTTTTATGTCTTAAACATCAAAGGACATGCCTAGTTCCTTGGACAGACCCATTAGTCACAGAAAGAGACCAAAGATAACTAAAACTCTCCAACAACGACAAGGTGTTGTTGTAAAACTACAAAAGTAGTAGCCGAATTCCGAGCACAATCCAAAAGAAACAATCAATCTTTGAGCTTTGTCAGATTTCACACAAATTCAGTTGGTATAGAAAGTCACCACCATTTGAAGGTGTTCACCTTTTTCCCTTACAGCCTAAATTGACAACTCACAAAATCTGCAGACCTTGCATAGTTTTGGCCGTGAAATTGTATGACCTGACAAAGGTGAGACTAATCACAGAAGCTACCAAGAAACCAACCAATGGCAACTTTGAAGGAGCTTCAAGTCTTTAGTTTCTTGATGTTCTGCAAAATACTTAGTAAATCTATTACCCTTACTTCTGGAAAACAAAGCATATGGGTTCTGCAGACTTCCACTGATCTAACCATAGTTTCCAACTATGATGCTAGCTTTACGTTGAGCATTCTGATATGAAGCCCATGGCATCTGCATAGCTTTGCCTCTCCAGGGGTTCCTCCAAACAGTTGATTTCTTTCAGTAATTCCATTTAAAAAGTGTATAATGTATACATTCATTCCACACAGACAGATATATTTCAAGTGTTCCTTTTAATTTTGATGATTATAACTGACAACTTATAAAAACCCCAAAGTCAGTATCTCAGAAAATGTGAATATTGTGAAAAGGTTAAATATTGAAGACACCTGGTGCCACACTATTCAGCTAATTAATTCAAAACACCTGCAAAGGCCTTTAAATGGTCTCTCAATCTAGTTCTGTAGGCTACACAATCATGGGGAAGACTGCTGATTTGACAGCTGTCCAAAAGACGACCATTGACACCTTGCACAAGGAGAGCAAGACACAAAAGGCCATTGCTAAAGAGGCCGGTTGTTCACAGAGCTCTGTGTCCAAGCACATTAATACAGAGGCAAAGAGAAGGAAAAAATGTGGTAGAAAAAAGTGTACAAGCAATAGGGATAACCACACCCTGGAGAGGATTGTGAAACAAAACCCATTCAAAAATGTGGGGGAGATTCACAAAGACTGGACTGCAGCTGGAGTCAGTGCTTCAAGAACCACCACGCACAGACGTATGCAAGACATGGGCTTCAACCATCGCTTTCCTTGTGTCAAGCCACTCTTGAACAAGACACAGCGTCAGAAGCGTCTCGCCTGGGCTCAAGACAAAAAGGACTGGACTGCTGCTGAGTGGTCCAAAGTTATGTTCTCTGATGAAAGTCAATTTTGCATTGCCTTTGGAAATCAAGGTCCCAGAGTCTGGAGGAAGAGAGGAGAGGCACAGAATCCATGTTGCTTGAAGTCCAGTGTACAGCATCCATATTAGGAAGCTTTAAGTCCTCCTCAAGTCAATCGTCACTCCTCCTCTAGTCAATCGTCATAACCACAAACTGTCGCATTTATTAGAATACTGTTGTCCTAGCTAAATATGTAATTTTTCGTAATGCCGTTCTATTGAAAAACGTGGTTTATTTTAATCCCATTAGTGCGTTAGCTAGTTAACAGCTAGCAGGCAGCAGCAGTTAGCTAGCTGGCTAGATATATTATGTTTCATAATGCCTATGACGTGTAATAACATACAGCACAGTAGTATGTTATAATACAGATTATAGTATTGTAGCATATATATTATGTACTTCTAAGTAAATATGTTGGTGTCCTTGTTATAGCCATTATGCCACTCCCGATTGATAACCCTGCAAACAAGCCTGCACTGACCCTTTACGGGCCCACTTAGGGCTAGCCTAAGGGCCCCCAGTGGGCTGCCAGCGCAGGCCCCATGAGAATTTGCTCATTGGCAAAACGTTGGCCCCTTAGCGCTGGCCATGCACGGGCAGCCCTCACTAAGCCCGCACAGGGCCCACACTAAGCCCGCACAGGGCCCACACTAAGCCCGCACAGGGCCCACACTATTAATCTACAACAATAAATCTGTTTCACTATAAATACTTTTTAGCTACTATAACTATCTTTGGGAAAAACAATTATTCTATACATCTGAAATGGATGCAGTTACCACTTAACTAATGTCTTTATTGTCAAAAATGTACAGTAGTCAAAGGGATTTCAAATTAATGTATTTATTAATTACAAAATATAAAACATTCAATTCAGGTTAAAGGATTAGTTCACCTCAAAATGAACATTTCCATTTCCTGATAATTCACTCACCCCAATGCCATCCAAGATGTTCATTTCTTTCTTTAGTGGAAAATAAATGAAGTCTTTTGAGCAAAACATTTCAGGATTTTTCTCAACACAATTGGCTTCAGACAACCAAAATGTTGAAGTTCAAATCAATGCCGTTTCAATGGGCTCTGAAGTGTTTCAAAGGGCTCTGTACGATCCCAGCTGAGGAATCGGGTCTTATCTGGCAAAACGATCGGCCATTTAAAAATAAAAAATTATATACTTTTACCACAATTGTTCGTTTTGTGCTGGTCTGCGATGGGCCACGTATTGCGTCATCACTTTGGAAAGGTCACGCGTCACGTCATCTAAGTTATTTGTCTGTGTACTCCGGTTCAAAACGGAAGGGAAGGGCGAAAAATTCCATCTAATTTTCTCTACCATCTTCAAAATCGTCCGATACCTTTCTTTTAATATATAATAATTTTTTTTCGTGACCTTTCCAACTTGATGACGTAATACGTGGCTCTTCGCAGACCAGCACAAAACGAACAATTGTGGTTAAAGTATATAATTCTTTTTGTGTGGAGAAAAATCCTGAAATGTTTTCCTCAAACTTAATTTATTTTCCACTGAAGAAAGAAAGACATGAACATCTTGGATGGCATTGGGGTGAGTTAATTGTCAGGAAATGTTCCTTTTGAAGTAAACTCAAAGGGACTAAAACTTCTCTATACAAATATAAAATTAATTTAAATAAACATAAAAAAAAATACAAAATTATTACTTTGAGCTTTGCCAATGAATAATTACCACATTAAACATTTTCAGCAAAGGTCACTCTTCCCCCGAGGTCTCTTGACTAGTCAGCAGACGGTGGTAGCGCTTCTTTCGTCAACCCGCTCTGTCTCTTGAATTCCGCAGCCACGCCTTTATTTCACTCTCAATTTCAGAATCAGGAGGACTTGGCTGAAAGGAACATTTTCTTACAGCCTCTGAAAAGCAAATAAGCATGAAACACCGAAATTGAATGAGTTCGCGAGATCAGGAAGGTCTCACCAGGCTAGCCTCAGGTACCTCGTTTGTCAGCATTTTAGACCTCAAGACAATCATTGAGTTGGAAGCCTGTGCTATAATGTGAATTCCAAGATTAAATGTGATCTTTATAAAATACCTTTGAATGAACTCCAGCGTCGACAATCCAGCGGCAGAATACTCAATATTGAAGACGTAATAGCTGCTCTAATCCGTGTAAAAAGGAAGGGTGCGGGCCCATCACGACATGTCCCTCGATGGATATAAGCCATCCAGAGGGCTTCATCATGACACCTAAAATGAACAGATATAACATTATGTGTTAAGGGAACTTTGCGATCTGCTTAAGATACAAAGGGCTATACAAATGTAATTCTTATTATAATTATTATGCATTGTGGTCATGTAGATTTCTAGAATGAAAACAAAATAATGAGTTAGAAATTTCGATACTAGATCAAAATAAGATTACATTGAATGATCAAGCAGGGGGTGCAGGGGAGTTATGCAGTATTGACGTCCACAGAGTGGCACATGGCTGTAATATAGTTAACAAACAATAGCATGGATTTAGGATAAAGGATAAATACTGTTCATTGGCCAGAGGTAGTAAATCATGCAAGGTAAATGTTGATAATGTAATCCCTCATTTTGCATTTTAAATATTTGAATAAAAAATTGTACATCAACTTTCAAGCATCAGCTTGGTCCTCTTGAGCTTCCTCTCTGCTGATATCCTGTAAAATATATGTTGAATCCATGTTCAGGTGCATAGCACAGCGTAATTTTTTATTGATAGACTAGTGTAAAAAATATCAATATTTCAATTCTCATTGATCCTAAACATTTAAAATCTATTAATGCATCATACTCAAAGTAAATTTGAGTAAGAAAATCTGGCAAAAAAAAGCAGTGGCGCATAGCTGGTCTAGATTCAAGTTGCTCTATAACCACTAAAAAGGATGGTAAATGCGACATTTCAACAAGTGGTGGTTATTTTAGTTGAAAAATGACACAAGTATTTTCATATATAGAATAAAACTATAAAGCCACAGTAAGAAACGGCAAAGAAAACTCATTTTGGTAAACCCGCAACATCCCACATCATCTAGTGAAGAGTTACAGATACATTGAGTATAGTCAGCAAGTGAAAAATAAAAAGAGGTTATCTAGCTGATACATGTTGAACTGGCCACGTTAAATAAATAAAGAAAACCACCATCAACTTTACTTTAAAACAACTTGCTCGACCGCTCGAAAGCTAATACGTTTCATAAACAAAAAAATCCACTAGTTTTAACGTTTTTTTTTAAAATAAAAACGATGGTGGAGCTCATAACTTGGGCATTTACCAAGTGGACACAGCAAAGTCTAACTGCTGTTTGCCCGGGGTGCACGAGCCAAGTTCACATATACGTTGCGTTTAGTGACCATAGTAAAATAAGCTACAGTGATACCTGATGTGTGATAATGGCAAGTGGGATCCTATTATATTTTAACTCTGTTACATATGCAAGAAAAACCCTTTATGACTTACCTTGACGATTTAGCTGCTCCTGCCTCCATTAAACCTGATCAGCTTCGTCGTCTTTTCGTGTTTTGGCGGAAAACGAAGCGCATCCGTACTGTATGCGCGTCACAGGGCGCATGCGCGGATTCAAAACACCCAGCACTATTTAAATGTACTTGGTATTTCTAAGTTCATGTGCAATGACTATGAAACCTTTGAATATTATGTGAAAATACATAGTAAAACGTACTGTTCCCACACAGTTTATTTATAAAATGAATAACATATTTAGTTTTACTTGAATAATTTCCTGTCGGGTGCAGTATGTTGGTCTACCACCTGATGATCTCCCGGTCAACCAAAAATCGATGGACTTTCAATCATATTTCCCGGTCAATTATAGATCAATGTTGTTCCAATGTTGTTGCCTTCAACATTAATAACGTCGGGTTTCATCGATATGGTAATGATGATTCAACATTTATTTTGCATTTAAATTTCAACATCAACCATAATGATGATTCAGATGAAAAATCTATCTGATCTATAAATCTATCTAATTTATTCAATGCTGGCTTCCTGTCTGGGAAAGAAGTGAGAAGTTTAAAATGTAATTGAAACTCAACTAACTCTGCCAGAGTGATGGATATCATAATAACTAGTTATAACTACTTAATATCTCTGTACCATCAATAACTTTAGATTTTGACCTTGTAGGTCTCATTTAATTTCACATTTTAATTTTAAAAAGCAGCCAAAACATAATGGAAGTGGTGGGCTACCTAAGCAAAACCTGCATGGGCCCAAAGGTACAATATCTGCGCTGGGCCCGTACTGGCTGGCCCGCAATGGGCCATCATGGGCTTAATGTGGGCAGCCCGCTAGTGTGGGCTGCCCACAGATAGCCCGCAGTGAGCCCAAAGCTGTGGGCCTCGTCTGGGCAAGCCCGCACTGGGCCTGTTTAGGTTTGGTGTGGGCTGGCCCTAGCCCACTGTGCCCGCAAAAAGCCCGCATGGGCCCCGCAGGGGCATGTTTGCAGGGAAAATATGTGGCTACATGTATTTTGTGAAACCAGTAACAATGTTGGACCAATTTGAAATGCACACTGCTGAAGTCATGTTAACATTCTATTAACTGGAATTTTTCAATTTAGGAACATGGGAGATCCAAAAACAAATTATGAATCCTTAAAGAAAGAGCTTGCGGATGGTAGGTTAAATTCCAGACTTATCTCCCAAACCTGCACCTCAAACCCATCTCAGCAACCACCACACTCACTAGCATGTAAACTGGTAACATACGTGTAATGCTAGACCAAATGCCAATGTCCTTATTATGATGGAAGCTGTTTTATATTATAAGGGCAGGACGCCGAGACAATTACAGATTGCAATAGGTCTATTTGAGGAATACTATTTGAAAGGGCAAGTTGTCATAAAATCTAATGAAATACAGAAATACAGTTTAATCTCTGAATTATTTACTGATGTTTGGTATTTGGTCACACATTATTTGCATGGCAATAACTGCCTGATCCCCCCAGGTGCTAGGTAGCCAATCTCCCTTAGCGATGCAAAAAAAAAGTTTTGTTCTTTTAAAAAAAATTGTATAATAGCATATATATGCAATTGAAAACAAAGGAGGATTTTTTGCCAGTTAGTTAATTAGTAATAAATAAGTAACGGCAAATTGTTCTACTTAAAATTAAACTTCATTCAAAACATTATGTTTCTTATTAATATAATGTGGTCTACAACTATGAATGGCGTTACACCTATGTAGTGTCCTCTCTAAACTTATAAATGTTTTCATTCTTACAAGGTTTAATCACACAGAAGGGCTTTGATGCAAGGGTCAAAGAACTTTTGCAGAAACCACCACAAGAATGCCAAGGTAATACAACACTGTGACATCTTTATTTGGGTGTAGTTTATGTACACTTCCATGTGTTGGACAGTGTATTGTCATAGTCTGAGTATAAACAATTTGTTCATTTGGTTCATAATGATTGAAATACCTTTCTATATGGTAAGTCATCAATTATTCTTTTGTAATAACAACATGTTGGTATATGTTTACTGTTACAGATGCTGCATCCATTTTTAAAGTGGCAAAAGAATGTCAACTGAGGGGGAAAAGTTAAGAACAAACATTTTCCTCTTTCTAAAGGCACAGAGAAAAAGTATTTGAAAGTAAGGATTCGTCCAATGGCATGGAAAGAAAAATCCAAGGTAACCGGGGGGAAGTACATTAGAGTTGTGGCAGAAGAGGAGCCGTCCAAATTTTTAATGGACTCCCACTGATGGATATGATGAAATTGTGGCAGCCGCCAAAGATAAGCTTTGGGCAGACTCAGAGCTTTCAGGGGCAGCATTTATGCTCTGCCACGATGATGGGACACCATGGCCAAAGGGGGGTTTTGAAAGGGAGCATGCAACCCTATCCGAAATAAAGGATGTCTGGAAGAAAACCTTTTTTGTGGGAAGAAGATCCATGGGTGAGATTTATTTCAATATCATGGTAATTGTACTTTTAGGAGAGGTTTATTTTTTAAATGAATCATTGCATGTTATCTATTTTTATACAGCAGGACACCGCAGGACTCACCTGGATGAGGAACAGGTAAGAAAAGTTTATGTAGCAATAACTAGAACACTGATGTCAATAATAATCCAGCTGTCACCAAAATTATGTATATAAATCAGTTCAAAACGATTTTCAAGTAACAGTTACATAAAATATTCAATCTGTTTCTAAAATGTTGAATTTAATTTATGGTTTTGCGTATTGTCAGTCCTCCCCTTGTTAATCATTATATATTACCTTCGTAGACCTCTGACTCTAGTCTTCCAAAATTAAATAAAAGTAGTAAAAAAAATGTAGTGCCTTAAAAATGACGTTAACAGCTTAGGTTTTTTTTGTTGTCCAGGTGCTCCCAGGTACTTCAAACAGAAAGTCTCTTTCACCACTATTTCCCACTTTTGAGCCAATTGCTTCCAGTTCCAGCATCCAATCAATCCCTTCCAGTTCCAGCATGATCATGAAGCCCTCGACTACTTTGTCATTTTTATTTTTTATTTAACCTTTCTTTAACCAGGTAGGCCGATTGAGAACAAATTCTCATTTACAACGGCGACCTGGTCATCGGTAACTTATTCTGTCAAAATGATATCCAATATCTGTAGATATACTTGTTTTTCAGTTTGATTTTAGTCGACGAAAACATTTTTCTTGGAATAGTTGTTCAGTCAATCAGTTGTTGTGTATTCTGTGACTAATGTTAAAGAAAATTCTATGTTATAATACTATACTTTCTTTGAACATTTTTCAGTTTACCTGCAACGTTTGCCATATGTGCCATTGGAACAAATCACATATGATTCCAAAACAATAGTTGGGAAAGGATCTTTTGCAGTTGTGTACAAAGGAATGTACCAGCAAACCCCGGCTGCAATCAAGCGGATACTTCTTGATTCTGACTCACAAGACGATGTGGCACATGAAATTTTTGTCAACACGTACGTAATATTTTCTTTTAAAAATGTTAAATAGTTTGACATCCACTGATGCATTCCTACATACATCCCTGGAGTACAATTGATGTTCATAATGCTCTTAACAGACAGCTGAGCCATCCATGCATTGTGAGGATGATGGGAGCATCAAGGACAGCAACCGAACTGTTGATAGCCAATGAAACAAACAATTAAAACAGGTATGTTGTTAACAGTAAACATACTGTACTAGCGAATTAACGGAAGAATAAATTGTTCTTTAAGGCTAGGTCTACGCTCAACACCACCGATTATCCGCAAGAATGATTATGTTTATGAATCCTCATTTTGTTATTCGGCAGTGGCTCAGTGGGTTGAGTCGGTTGTCTATCAATTGGAAGGTTGGTGGTTCGATCCCCGGTTCCTCCTGGGAAATTGTTGAGGTGTCCATGAGCAAGACACCTAACCCCAGCTGCTCCTGGCGAGCCTGCAGTCGCCTTGCATGGTAGACGCGGTCGTCAGTGTATGAAAGAGTGAATGAATGGGTGAATGAGACGCAGGATCTGTAAAGTGCTTTGGATAAAAGCGCTATATAAAAGCGCTGCATTTACCATTTATATATATTGTATTTTGGGCCAAACATATTTAATATTCTCTTTGAGATGTAAAATGGTAGGCACTAATATGATACAGTCTATTTTTACTTTATGTCTATAAATAAAACTCACAGTGTTACCTATGCTTAACCTGTATCTTCCATATTTAGATAGATGAAGAGGCAAAACAAGCCATTGGATTTCAGATTTGTCTGGTTGCAGAGTACATCCATTCCAAAAACATCATACACCAGGACATAAAACCAGGCAACATTATTGTAAGTGGGCTGGGAAATCATTGTAATATACATTATTTATAACTTGTTTTTTATAATACTGTACTGTAGTAATACCTATACAGTACTACCACTAATATGCCATTGTTACAATATGAGTGGGAAAGGTTTAAGTGACTCTCTGGCAACTGTTCTTCTGTAGGTGGAGGAAAAAGGCATGAGAGCCTTTTTGACAGATTGGGGAATGGCAAACATCCATGATGTCATTTCCTTGAAAATAGGAAGCCAGACCATTGTTCCACCTGCTGGTCCTCTCGGTGGAACGATCTTCTACTGGGCTCCTGAATGTGAGCTGCACTACTGTGCTGCCATAAGAGAGTCCGATGTGTGGTCTGTTGGTGCTACCTTCGTAGAGCTTTTTACAGGGTCCCGGCCTTGGAATGTGAAGCAACCTCGGGAGGTCAAGGCACTGCTTTCTTCCAGGACTGAGCCCCATGCTTTGGCCATGCTTTCCCCAACATGGAAAGACATTATATCCCAGTGCCTCAGGTATGAACCGGAACAACGACCCACAGCAGGTACCCTGGCCAAGGTTTTCCGGTCTGGGCTTGACCTCAATTGTCTTGGTTGGTAGTTTTTTTTAATATTCAGAAGATGGATGCACACAGTTCTACAGACCGTGCAGGACACTGAAGCCAAAGACACTATAAATAATGTTCATAACCCTATTTTTTTATCATGCTATAACACAAATGTTATTTGCCTGTTTCTAGGGCTTTTTTATTTTATTGTTAATATTGCACATATTGTTTTTTTCTACTGTTTTATCGCCTGTTGTTCATGGGCAACCTATATCAATCTTGTTATGGTTACTGGTGTGAAGTGACAATATCCTCAGTGCATGTTTAAATTGCACATCGTAACCTCTTCTATTATGGGTTGCAGTACCAAAAAACAAACAATGTGCCTTTTCAAAACAGAAGTCATATTACACAAATATTTTTTTTATTATTTATTTTAAACATATAAAAACATTTGAAGAATGCTTACGAATCACTTTGTTGGTGTAAATTTGTATATATAATAGGGCCGGGAATTGATTACATTTTCTTTACTAATTTCTCGCACAATATGCTGTGATTAATCGCAATTAATCGCATTTTCCCCAAGCTTGTTATCGTGTAAAACACTGAAATAAATCAATTTAATTCAATGTAAATCAATTTTGATAACCTAAAGGTTACCAAAAATACTTGATCAACATCGAACTTCAAGCAATAGTCCAAATGAAAGACAATTTTTTCAAAAACAAAATGACAAATTGCGAGGTGAAACCATCAATGTCAAAGCTAGATTATTTTAGAATGTAAGCCTATAGGCCAAAATAATTGCTTTATATGTATAGTTGCCAGATTAATTTGAAAGAAGTCTATAGCAGCCTTTGTAATAAGAATGACAAACAGAATGAAGTTTGCTGATGTCAGTTTATCTCCAGTGAGAGTGAAATCCTCTGCTTTCTCCAGCATGTCCATCCATTCTCTCACTGTCAGAAACATTATATATTCTCAAAACAATAGTTTTTTTAGAGGGTAGATTGTATGATCGGTATCCCGATGCAATTTGAATGATTTATTTCAGTCCCTCGTCTTCTACTGTGTTTATTGGGTGGCAGTTTCTATCTATTTAACTAAACCATCGGTTAACTCCTCGGTTACTTGTTTGGTCAATAGCCCGTCACTATTAGGCTGTACTGCAGTAATGTGGATTGGTGAGGCTGATTGGAGAGGTGGATTGGCGAGTCGGATTGGCATGGCTGTCCTGTAGCCTCACTAGTAACGTCAATAATGACCGGGTATTTTGCTTTTATATGATAAAGTAAAGACAAGCTGCTTCTTTGGTATTTGAATTTGGCTTAGCAAACCGAAACACAAAATTATAAAGTGGTGCGTTAAATTATTGTAAGGCGTTAAACATTTCAAATTAACGGCCCAGATTAACGCGTTAACTATCCCAGCCCTAATATAAAGTTCTGATGACTATGAAACACATGCATTACTTATCAGTTATTACATTGTTAGTACCCTAAATTTGTACATAAAAAAGACAAGCCTCCTCAAAATTTAGAGAGAGATGAACTAACTTTTCTAAGAAAAAAGTTTTCAAGCACACATACGCAGCCATAGAGTGTTCTGTACAAATGTGGTCAATGGTGAGAGCAGAGAAAGCAAGAACTCTCTGGCAGTGTGTGTGGAAAGCTTCATTAGCAACCAGCAGCATTGCTCCATTTTCACACACCTGTGTCCGGGCATAATCTGTCAGGTCTGTGTCCACTGGACAAAGCAGATTCGGTGTTCCTTTGAGAGATGATGCAAGAGAGGAAATTAAATTAATAATCAAAGTTAAACATTTATTAGCAACATTTAAATATAAGGGAAATTTATTAGAATCTCTGAATTACCAGGGGTCGGTGTGAAATATATTACATTTGGTTTCCCAAAAGGCCCAGCTGCTCCAACTTGCTTTCTGATCATGTGGTCATTCCATTCATTCTGTTCAGTTTGAAGCTGCTTCTGAATAAGTGTCAGGTAGCAGTATTGGACCAATTGTCTACAAAGTGAAATACATTAAGCAGCATTTACTGTAACGGCGGTTTATTACCATAGTAAATGTTTTTGATAGATACTTGTCTTTTTGATCAGCAATATACTCACACGTGTATAGGACTAGAGATGTCCAACAAATCTGTAACCTACATGGACTGCAAAAGAAAAAGAATAATATAATACAAATAATGCATAATAAGTATTCGTATAAAAAGCTTATTCAGTATGATTAGAAAAACAAGAGATAAGTGACCAAAATCTTAAGACTTCTAAGATGTATAAGATAAATGTGACATCTTAATAATGTGTGTTTAATGGTCAGTTTACTGGTGTTTTTTAAACAAAAAGGTAAGAGAAGATAAGCACACAGAAATATGAACCTCAAAGTAACTTTGCCAGTGAAAAATCCATGATCTTTTCAGCACACTGTTGAAAGCACGCTGAGAATAATGGTAAGGTAAAGAGTGAAATAGGTTAGTGTGCAAAAAAAGATACACTTCTTCTATACTGTACATAGTCTTTTTCTCCAACTTGTACAGAGAGAGATGTAGAAACTTCCCATAGAAATCGTAATTTTGGCAATTCCTATAAACCTCTGTACATGGTTCTCCAGAGGAAAATTATCAAAAAAACTTTAAATTAAATTTCGCTATGAATGAATCTCCCAAAAAATCTTCAAGGAGGTTTCTTTTTTTTTTACAAAAAAAGCTTTGTGGTGCATAGGTATAGCATAACACGGTAAACTTCCTACCTCAAAAAACAACAGTCAGATGTACATGACATAGTATGAGAAATTATTTGTACTGGGAATTCCAACATGACTGCATCAATCACCAGTAAAAGGTCTAATGAAATCAGCTACAAACAGTTTAAAAACCTACCTGGTTGTGGACCGACTTCCCATACCTGAAGCTCTTGTCACGGCTCAGACTGTCCGTTGCACGTGAACGAAAAGCAATCTAAACTAGATAGCGTACAATTTCTGCTGAAATTGTGATGATGTGTGCTTGCGGCCACCCGTAGTCGGCTGTGTACTGATATCAACTGCCAAACTGAGGTGACACTGCTGCTGCTGCGCCATAGTATGCAATGTGTTAAACCTATCAGTCAATACTCATGAATACACACTGCCGCTGCAAGCACCATAGTATGCAATGTGTTAAACCTATCAGTCAATACTCATGAATACACACTGCTGCTGCATGCAACATAGTATGCAATGTGTTAAACCTAGCAGTCATTACTCATGAATACACACTGCTGATGCATGCACCATAGTATGCAATGTGTTAAACCTATCAGTCATTACTCATGAATACACACTACTGCAACATGCACCATAGTATACAATGTGTTAAACCACCATAGTATGCAATGTGTTAAACCTATCAGTCATTACTCATGAATACACACTACTGCTGCATGCACCATAGTATGCAATGTGTTAAACCTATCAGTCATTACTCATGAATACACACTGCTGCTGCATGCACCATAGTATGCAATGTGTTAAACCTATCAGTCATTACTCATGAATACACACTGCTGCAACATGCACCATAGTATACAATGTGTTAAACCACCATAGTATGCAATGTGTTAAACCTATCAGTCATTACTCATGAATACACACTACTGCTGCATGCACCATAGTATGCAATGTGTTAAACCTATCAGTCATTACTCATGAATACACACTACTGCTGCATGCACCATAGTATACAATGTGTTAACCCTATCAGTCATTACTCATGAATACACACTACTGCTGCAAGCACCATAGTATACAATGTGTTAAACCTATCAGTCATTACTCATCAATACACACTGCTGCTACATGCACCATAGTATGCAATGTGTTAAACCTATCAGTCATTACTCATGAATACACACTACTGCTGCATGCACCATAGTATACAATGTGTTAACCCTATCAGTCATTACTCATGAATACACACTACTGCTGCAAGCACCATAGTATACAATGTGTTAAACCTATCAGTCATTACTCATTACTACAGTAGTAGCTAACGCTAGCTAGCGCGCTAACGCTAGCTAATATGCTAACGCTAGCTAGCGCGCTAACGCTAGCTAACATGCTAACATGTAAACAGAGACCCAGAGAAAGAACTTACCCATTCATTCATTCATTCATTGCTGCAGGCATATGTCTGTGGCTGTAGCCAGGCAACTATGCCTTTGTCAGGAAGAACACCTGTTCTCATCCATATCAGAGAGCGCTGCCTCCTCCCCCGCCCCTTCCAGAATGTTCTTTCATTAATGCAGCTTGTCTGTCTGTGATTCAGGCATGGTCGTATACTTTTACTCACACAGTTTAAACAATTACATCATGAGAATCCTAAGAACCAGGCGGACATTTTGATGTATAACATGTATCTGTAACCCCAGAAATGTAGGCGCTATCACAATTTACAAACGAACAAATAAACACCAAAAATCGCTTTCAAATTAGAGTGGAGAAAATCACAGTTTCTTTGGATGTCTATGGGGAGGCGCAAGTTGGAAACAAAAGGACATAACGAAATAAATATATATGTTACAGCTTATATTTGAACATTTTGAGTGACAGCACAAATAGATGAACGTTTTGATATGCCATTTGTGTGTAAAGGGTTGAAACTCAGGCAGCAGTAGCAGTTTACAAATGTTCTCTACATTTTCTGCTGAATGGGCTCTCACACTCTAGTTTTGAAGATTCTGTCAATGTATTTCAATGGGGATTAATTAGCGACATTATCGTTAATATTTCGTAAACTACATAACGAAACCTTCTACAAAACAATGCCAACTAAATAGAGTTCGGGACGCACATTTTGACACCTTTTTTGTCCATCTAGTGCAAAAACTGTGGGAGGAGTAGGGGTGGACAAAAGTGATATAATAATAATATATATGTGAGATTACAATATGTGTCCTTGACCATAGTCAAGCACACATAATAATATATATGTGAGATTACAATATGTGTTCTTGACCATAGTCAAGCACACATAATAATAATAATATATATGTGAGATTACAATATGTGTCCTTGTGAGAACTCCCTCAGAAGCCAATCTACCGCCACCTGCGGGCAGGCTTCGGCAGTCGTTCTCCCCGGTCTTCTGAGCCATCATCGTTATCTCCTCCCCCTGCACACCTGGTTCAGTTTCGTCATCACTACACCTGGTGTCCATTACCTCATTAGAGGACTATTTAAGTTCCCTGTGTGTCGGGTTGTCTTTGTGTGGAATTGTTACATGTTACGTGTGTTATGTGCAGCCCGAGTCTCGTTGTGAGCTCGGGGCTTCTTGATTATTATACCTCCGTGCGAGGAGTTGTTACAGTTTGTGCGCTGCGTCGCATCCTCTACTTTGCCTGTGGGCTTTGAGCAATACTACGGGTTTTCCGTACGGTATTAAAAGAGACTTAGTACGCTACCTGCTACTCTGCCTGGCTTCATCCTTCCGTCCACCTACACAGCGTGACAGTCCTTGACCATAGTCAAGCACACATAATAACAGCCACAAGGGAGTTCTCAGTGCCTCGGTCAGATCGAACGAGAGTTGGACACCCTTTTAAAATGTAATATCTAAAGTTCTTATTAATATATACAAATATTCTATACACATTTCTTTCTCTAAATTATTGCACATTTTCTGCAAACATTTATATTCAAAGTGCCATGTCAAGTGTATTAATCTTGTTGAATTCAGAAGTCATCTCTGGAGATTCCTTCCTGTTTATAGTTTGTGCGGTCACATTTTCATTCAGATTATTTGCCATAAAAAACTTCTTACGTGTTTTATATATTAATACTTAAAATTTGGTGGCTCTTATTGTATCCCAAATGTGGGTTTTATAACAACTCAGTAAAAGCAATGTTTTTATCTCTTTTGCTCAGTGATAGTTGCGTCCAAAAAATATTTCCCAACAAACTCAGGAAAATAAACATGATTGATTATTATCAGAAAATAAACATGATTGATTATTATGTGGGGTCATAGACACATTTTGCAACATCAAACCAGCAATGTTAAAGCTAGTTGTGCAGTATTTTGGAAAGCTATGGTAAATAATAATTTTAAATTTCAATAATTTTGGAGTCATTAAGAAATAAACTACAGTGTCATTACATGTATTCACAAACCAATCTCTAAAGTGCAATTTTTACATAAAGTTATAAAAAAAAAGTGGAGTAAAACTGGTTATTGTTTTAACACAAAATCATTTTCTATAATGTTTTTATTAGTACTAACCCATCAATACAAAGGTGAAGCCATATGCCGTAGAACCTCAACTTGTCATTGCCGGTAATTAAATAAAAATAAAAAATGTAAAATTGTACATTTATAAATGTAAAAGTGTACTTTACTTACTAATGTAAACAACAGAAACATTTGACTAATGCATTTCTTATGAAATTTACCAGCAATGTGCGAAACATAGTTTGGTCCTCTTCTCTAATCCAGAAGCATCTAATTCACGCATTACAGCATGGACATCCTCTCTATACATAAACATCACATACTTTTAGATTCCACAATTGTTATTTTGTCTAAAATGAATTATGTTAATACAGTACAATTAATAAAGAGATAAATATGTAGTTATGTTATACAGTTATGCACACAATACCTGTAACAGGGTCTCACTCCAATACCATCTCTCACGCGCCTGTGCATTGCTCGAATGCCTTTCGTTTCTGGCCAGTTTTTAAGCTCTTTCTGGACAAATATAGTAAGATAAAAAACAATGTTATATACAATCAGGCAATCCCTGTATTGGCTAATAACAAAGCAAGTACCTGCACTGCTGCATGAATTGCTTCAAATGGGCGGTCATCCCCCCGTCTTCTTAACTCTAATCTCTGAAGATGTTTCCGTATCTGACGATCCCTGCAATGTAAAAAAACAAAGCATATCATTCTGAGACACAGCATCCATTTTGAGACAGTGTAGATATTTAAAATAAATGAGGGTCTGGAAGGTGATGACTGGGAACAATATGCAGAGGATAACATTAAGTAATTTATATGATTCACAAACTTGCTATTCAGGTTCTATTTCACTGATACATATTCAACTTTTACCTGAACAACAAGGTGCACACGCCCAAACAAATACCAACAGGACAGAATTGTATCAATGTATGTTGTAATAATATGTCAATGTGTTTAGGGGTGTGTCTAAGATCCTAATTCATTTAATGGCCCTCAAACTATCAGCACCACAGAAATAAAGTGTACCTACTGTCACGAGTGGTGAGTAAGTGTACTGCACTGTCTGGTTTCGGGTGCACCCTTTCCTGGTTTGTGTTGGTTACAGCTGTTGGGGATTTGTAATCACTGGGCTATAAAGGGGATGGCTAGTTGTCACTCGTTGCTGTTCATTGTTTCATGTCACGGTTGCCATAGGGGTGAGTGTTTGTGTTTAGCTACTGTTGTCATTGTGAATGTTTGTATTAAGTCGCTATATGCGCATTTTGATTTCACGCAACTAGTTAGACGTTTTGTTCGCCGTTTACGGTTTGTTTTACTTTGTATATTTAATAAACATACCGGACGGATAACTGGCTCTGCACATGGCTTATTGCACTACACCTTACACGGTTCGTGACACCTACGTTATATGTAGAATTCCTGCCATTTCTTTCTGAGTGTATCCTTTTTCAAAAAGGAACTTCAGTACATCATCCCCTAAAAGAAAGACATCTTCAGTTAGGCTAAAAGTGATAACGTGAACAAAGTAGTCCATACGAAATTCTCTGTGAAGTAGCAGCAAATATCAACTCTGACTCTCTGGAATATAGTCTCATAACATGTGTAACTAACATGTATATTACTAAAGCACTAGTATAATAAATATTGAATTAAACAGCAGTGTATATCACAATGTTACAAGCATACTGCCTAAAACTGGTTACATGAGAATAGTAAACAGTGTTAATAAAAAACTACATATTACTTACTAGTTAATTCTTCTGACTTGTCTTTCTCCTCCATCAATGCTATCAACTCATTGTCAAAACCTTGTTTTGACAGAACTCCTTATAATGATATGTCCCAAAAAAGTTTACAGTGTGCAAAAGGTGTATGTTTGTAAAAAGTAGATCATGTTTAGATTATCCATGCAAATGTTTGCGTTTAGCTTTATGTTACACAGTAATTACAAACCTTTTTCTAACTCCTTCTTCAAGTGCTCATATTTTTGTACTTTATCACTTGATGCATTCATCTTGTGTTAGTTTTGCCTGCAGTTAAAATGCATGTATGTGAGTCTTTAAAACATTGAATACAATTCATACCCAAGTAGCAATGATATGTTTGCCCAACGTTGGGCTTCTGTCGTGCGATCCGTTGGCATGACGTTGGCAACTATCGTTGGGCCAATCGAGTTTTGTCTAGCGGCCCAATGTTGGCGTTACGTCGGCGTTGGCATAGCGTTGTCATGTTGCCCTTTTACCGACCAATTCATAGTTGGTTATACGTTGGCTAATAGAAACTGCCAACGTTGTTGTTGTCATGGTGCCCTTTTCCGGACCAATTCATTGGCTAATATAAATCCCAAAAATTACACAATGAAATCCAAGTCAAATGTATTTATTTTGAATGTATTTATAATTGAACATGCTCGTTTAATAGCTTCTGTGGCCATCTTCTAATCTGTAAAAGAAACAAACGATTACATGTTTTCCCAAAATACTAAGAATACCTTTATTGTACAGTTAGATACTGTACCTATATGCTATAACATAATTACATCGTATAATTAATTAATTTTCCAAATTGTCGAATGTCCGTTGAATGTCTGTTGAATGTGAATGTGCGAATATATAACCAAGTTTACCTCGGTAGGCTTGCTTGACTTTTGAACTTGATCAAAACTAGCCTGCTCAAGGTTATTCTTGATAAACATTTCACTGTTTAGCAAGTCGTTATCAATACAGTTGGAAATACTTTAAGTTATATACTAGGTATTGCCTAATATTTATTTTAAGTATACGACGAGTGTAGCATCTATGACATACCTAGCAACAATTTAACTTTAGTCATATATAATTACGTTCACGATTATGGACACTTCTAATACAAACTTAACCCCAAACAACTTTGACATTAAACTATAAACCTATGTAATTATTAAAAAACAGTGAATGAATACATACCAACAATGCTGTTGGTATAAATGTAGGCAACTGTAGTTGGCTTTGCTACACTACAACCCTAAATGAACCGTACGTTTGTAATTCGTTTACTTCACGCGTTATACCAGCTGAGAATATTAAAGTGACAGCAACACCAATATTTGAGGCAAATAAACGTTTAACTTTTTAACATCTTCTTTATAACAAAAATAATGTACATTATGGCAAAATAGTATAGGCCAGGTAACGTATTATAATTTCATGTGATACAGCACTTTGTTCATCGCTGCATGGGAATAGCGTTGTGGACAAATACAAGCTCCAACCGATCAGTACAAATGCCGACTTAAGCTTAGTCGGGCCAACGATGGCGAACAAGCTGATTTCCAACTGCGACTAATACAACCAATGCCAACTTACAGCCAACGTTGGGCCAACCCATCATTGCTACTTGGGTATATATTCCTGGTGTGTACAATATAGTGGTGCCAGAAGCAAATATATAACATTTGTCCATATACAACAATAATTTTTTTGTCAGACAGTAGTACATTAAATGTATTTGATCATATTATGAAAAATGAATATTACCAATCCTAGCAGGTGCCAGGAGAGCTAAATAGCTATCTATCCAGCTAGCTAACTGCTGCCGGCTAGCTGTTAACTAGCTACTAACGCACACATTTGATTAAAATAAACCACGTTTTTCAATAGAACGGCATTACTAGGCCAACATGTGACAGTATTCTAATAAACGCAACAGTTTTTGGTTATCTTTTGCAAGTTAGCAACTCATCTGTAGTTGACAATTGCTGCAGTGATTCTGCTCGTTTTCTTATCGGGAAAAGTGCTACTTGGGAGACAGATGACACCATTTCAAGCGCGAGGGGGGGTCCAAAATGTATATGGGGAGGAATGACGATTGATATGGGGAGGAATGACTAGAGGAGGAGTGAGGAATGACTAGAGGAGGAGTGACGATTGACTAGAGGAGTAGTGACGATTGACTAGAGGAGGAATGACGATTGAATAGAGGAGGAGTGAGATTGACTAGAGGAGGAGTGACGATTGACTAGAGGAGGAGTGACGATTGACTAGAGGAGGAGTGATGATTGACTTGAGGAGGACTTAAAGCTTCAACAGGTGATGTTTGAGAAAGGGAGAGCTGATACTTGACCAAGCGAGGGGTGACGTTTGACTGGGGGAGGGATGATGTCTGAGGAGGAGGGAGGACAGAGTTTCTGGGGAGAAAGGATAGAGTTCCTAATATGGATGCTGTACCTGTGTAAAGTTTCCACAGTCAGTGATGGTTTGGGGTGCAATGTCATCTGCTGGTGTTGATCCACTGTGTTTTCTGAGGTCCAAGGTTAACGCAGCCGTCTACCAGGAAGTTTTAGAGCACTTTATGCTTCCTGCTGCTGACCAACTTTATGCAGATGCAGATTTCATTTTCCAACAGGATTTGGCACCGGCACACAGTGCCAAAGCTACCAGTACCTGGTTTAAGGACCATGGTATCCCTGTTCTTAAAGGGCAACTTCACAGATTTTGCATTTAGCTTTCTATTTACATATATGCTAGCTAGCCTATTGTAGGTGCAAATAGCTTGCGTTGCTAACGTTGTGCTTATTGTTTTCAGACAATATCGCCTAACAGCCTACCGTCATTTCGTGGAATGGGTCCTGCAAGGAGAGAGACAAGGGAAAGGCTATATCGTCTTGTTTTGCCTGCATGTGTTGTTCAGGACATCAGACAGAGATTTACAGCTCCTGACGGACAATACTGTGGCTATCAAGAAACTGTTGAAGCTCTGGAAGAGCTATGAGTGTGAAATTGTTTATATTATGTTTAAAAACAATAAAAGTTAAAACTCATCTTGGTTGTGGTTAGTGTTGTAGTCCTTTTAGTGTTGCTCTATTAAATTATATATTTGCCTAGAGTAATATTGACTTGCAATTGTAGGAAAGCACTTCATATAAGGAGCTACTCTGTTTCCATGGTCCTGTCTTGCATTGTCTTTTTAAAATTCCAGTCTAAATTGTGTAGTATACATAAGATTTCCCTTTTTAACACAAATTAATTAACACAAGGGAAATAATCCAGTTATTGTGTACAGTAAGTAGTTACAGCTAAATCACATTGAGAGTAACCAGCCTCCACAAGTCTATAATGTATATACTTTTATTAATTACAAATATTCTCGGAACTTGGGGTGGTTGATAGCCCGCAGCCACTGTTTGCACCGCTCTAAATGTGGCCCTTTAATTGGCCAGCAAGCTTGCCTGACCTTAACCCTATAGATAAGCTATGGGGTATTGTGAAGAGGAAGATGCGATACGCCAGACCCAACAATGCAGAAGAGCTGAAGGCCAATATCAGAGCAACCTGGGCTCTCATAACACCTGAGCAGTGCCACAGACTGATCGACTCCATGCGACGCCGCATTGCTGAAGTAATTCAGGCAAAAGGATCCCCAACTAAGTATTGCGTGCTGTACATGCTAGGGGTGGAACGGTACATGTACTCGTACCGAACCGAATCGGTACAGGGGTCACGGTTCGGTGCATGCATTTAATTAATTAATTAATTAATGTAATGCAGTGTTTCCTCTATGTTGATTTGGTAGTGGCGGCTCGCCACGGCTAAATTTCTGCCGCCACGGTATCAGAATAGGGCCGTACAGTACAAAAGCGAAAAACCGTCTATCAGCATGTCGGAGCCACGCGCTTCACACAGCTAGCGGGCACGCGCACCACCCGTCTGACAAGGGAGAGAAAGGAAAAAAGAGAGACCGCAGCTTTCTGGAGAAGAACTTGAGTGGAAATCGGGAGGCTGTTGGGCCGTTGACGAGGGAAGGGAACGCAATTGTATCTTTGGTTTACTTGCCTCCATGTGGAGTTGGCCACAATGAGCAATTAGTGCAACTCTTGGCATTTATGTAGACCTTTTGGATATATCTGCTTTGGTTAAAACAATACAAAAACCTAGTGCGCTGCGGCGTTTTGCCACTCTAAATTGATACGATATGAAAACCCATATTATCAAAACCCGGGCTAAGGCGCAAGACGGGGCAGTGGGTGGAGCAGTGCGCAGTGGTGTAGTGGTGCGTATACGCAAGTATACGGCGTATACCCACCTCTGAGGAGAGGGATTTACAGTATAATTTAAAACCATTCCCGCAAGGTTAGTTTTTATAGTGCGAGAAATTCCCGCACAAATATATTTGCTTCATCTCAGACCGAGGTAAAGTCGGTTGGAAATTCGATATTGGATATTCAACGGATAGTCGGAAGCCAAAATTAGGTCCGGTTTTCCCGCAAGCAGACACAAACTTCCGTCTGCTTATAGTTAGGGACCGTCTATAAAGTACAAGTCTCTACGTTATTAATTCAATAGCTGTTTAACCATTTGGCCATGAAACTTCAAATCACTATCAGATTATCACCAGTAACGTAATCGCGTGTTCCTACAATAGTTCCCAGGGAACGTAATTGTTGAGATATATTTTTTTTTTTGCATGCGTTGCTAGATGGGCTGGCATGTGAGAGAAGTTCCTCCACACTAAAATGTGTTAAGCACAGGCCAAGAAGTGCTCTTATTTGTATTTATTGATATTTGTCTAATAAAATGGTGGTAAAGATTATAAAGACAGCATACGTTTTAAACAGTACATTAGCCCCCCCCACCCCGAAAAAATGGGCTGGTTGACTACACATTTCCCTGGCTGAAAATCAGTCCCCCTAATGAAGACCAGGTATGCGAAGGTCACATTACCTACACAGTGTTTAAGGGAAAGACAACGCTTAGGCTATCTGTTACGTTCCAGCTCCCCAAAGGGAGGGGAACCAGATAACCCATTGCTCAGGCCCACCGATGCCAGCAAAAAGAGTATGGTGTTGTGGTGCGAGAAAAAGGACAACAACTTAAAATACCGTAAAACAATGCTTTTATTCAGCCACGGTATTACGTAAATGAAAATACTAAACAATAGTAAAAGTTCTTGGGAAATTGGGGAGGGCTGGACAGACCAAAGCAAAGAAATAAACAAAACACAACCACCACCAGCAATACAAAAATCACAATAAAACGAACCCAGAACTCTGGGGACGTAACACGCCCCAAAAAAAATGTGTGCGAACCACTGTTTGCACACAATTCATCCGGGTAAAGGCACGAGCCAGCGGCAGAGGGAATAAAGACAACGAGCTCCCGCAAGAGCAGACACAGAAGTAGCTCCCGCAAGAGCAGACACAGAAGTAGCTCCCGCAAGAGCAGACACAGAAGTAGCTCCCGCAAGATCAGACACATAAGTAGCTCCCGCAAGAGCAGACACAGAGCTCCCGCAAGAGCAGACACAGAAGTAGCTCCCGCAAGAGCAGACACAGAAGTAGCTCCCGCAAGAGCAGACACAGAAGTAGCTCCCGCAAGAGCATAATGTGGTCATATTTTAATTTTTTTGATTTCTTAATCTATTTATCTTTATTCTGAAGTTACCAAATTTGCCAGTTGGCACAGGTATGCCTGTCACACTTAGCATATTTTTTCTTGTTATTATTCTAAGTAGTTGACACTCAGAAATAAGAGATGCTGTATTTTCTGTTTTATAGCTGATTGTCCTAGTTTGTTTACAAGTTACTGATGGAGTCTGGAGATGATGTGAGGTAGTTATTGTTTACCATTTACATCTTACCTTACACACTTCAGGCTGTTGAATCTATAGCTAAGGGGAGAGACTGTATGACCACTAGGAGATACAGCTGAGACGTACAATAAAAAAAAATTGCCTTCTCTTGCTTTTCCCTCCATTGTACCGAAATCGTACCGAACCGTGAAGTCTGAACCGAGGTACGAACCGAACCGTGACTTATGCGTACCGTTCCACCCCTAGTACATGCTCATTCTTTTTATGTTCATATTTTTCAGTTGGCCAACATTTCTAAAACTCCTTTTTTGTATTGGCCAACATTTCTAAAATTTCTTTTTTGTATTGGTCTTTTTGTATTTTATGGTTACAAGACAATAAATACATACTATTTTAGTAAAATGTTTTACATCATAATTCAACGTAATTAATTTCATTTAGGATGATAACACAGTAGATGATCTGATGCTGTTGATGGATGGCTGGTAACGCAATGAATGGATGGTGAAGCTGCGGAGGAGAATGTTGGTGCTAATTGGGATGATTCGCTAATATGTTAATGACGCCAACGGGCCTGGGGGTCTGGCGCTTAAAGGGGTGAAAATGGCTCTGGCGCTCCTAGTGTTAAAAAAACCTATTTATGTATGCAAAAATCTGAATGTATTATTTGTCATAAGCATTTGGAAAGATGTGATTAATAAAATAAATGATTACCACTCAAATCATTGTCACATTGTTCGCTTGTGTATTGATACAATTGATGTGTGCCACCACCTTGCAAGCGGGTACTCATTCAGAACAATCACATCATTGTTGACATTCGCTAATTAATTATTCAGTTAACATTTTCATTTACCTAGCTACAACGTTTTTTCATAAAAATTACAATGTCTTTCAAACTGAGATATCTCACTAATGAAGAAAGTTCTTTAGTTGTTTTTTAACTCTGATAATGAATCAGAACATCAAAGTGACGCTTCAGACTCAGACAGTGAAAAGGAGGAGCTTCCGGCCAATCATGTGGCTATTGAGGGCCCTGAACCTGAAGGCCAAACAAATCTCTGTTGAAGCTGCTTATGAGGATGAAAAAAGCCAATTGTGGATGATGTGGTGGAGGTCAGCAGCAGTGACTGGAAGGCCACCAGTTATTTCAACCCCCATGTCCCTGCTATTGACTTCGAATGCGAGCCAGTCTGGAGTGCAAACTTGTTTACCTTCTCCCACTGAGATGTCGTGCTTCAAACTCTTTATGACAGACCAACCGCTATGCATTGGAGATGCAGGTGAAGATAGAGCTAGGTGTAAGGTGGAAAGCTTGCCCATTGGGTGTCAACAAATGTTGGGAATATGTATATCTTCCTGGTGGCGGTCCTCATGGAAATAGTAAGGAAGAATTTTTGCTACACCCTTCTTTGTAACACTCTTTTCTCAGACCGCTTCCTTGTCCTCCTACTATGTCTGCATGTCGTAAATACACAGCAAACCTCAAAGACCTCTTCATAAAATAAGAAGTGTATTATTGGCACTGACAACAGCATTTGTTTGGGTCTTTGTCCAGTACAAAGATCTCTGCATTGATGAATCCCTAATGTTGTGAAAGGCTAGGTTGGCATTTCAACAGTATATTCCCTCCATAAAGCACAGGTTTAGGTCAAATTCTTTGTTCGCTGTGATGTCAAGACAGTATTTGTCCTGTCCAGGACATTATTATCTACACAGGATCCACTAATGCCATCCAACATTATGAGGGGCTTGGTGTGTCCGGTTCTGTGGTAATGACCATGCTGCCTCTTCACCTCAGCTTATACAGCAGTCCAACTCTGTTTTAGCTTCTCTTATCTGAATGCACTGGGGCCTGTGGCACAGTACCGTGTAACAGGAAGGGGATGCCCATATTCAGCAGCAGAAAGATGCAGAAAGGGGAGGTTGAATTCCTGGACAATGGGAAACAACTGGCAATGAAGTGGCATGACAAGAGAGATGTTCATGTCCTCTGACAACTCAGTACACAGCACTTACCGACTGAAATGCCACAAAACAACAAACAGGGCAGCTGAACCAGGAGGTCTGTCTGTCGGGGACCAGGAAGCAGATAAGTTGTAGTTTTGTTTTGCATGGTCTTTTTGTTATGGCCATAATATGAATAAATGCATTTAGTTCAACAACAAGTGGCTAAGACTACTGAATGTTCACTTTATGCCTTTATGTATAGTTCTAATAAAGGAATTGTAAATACGTTTTTTATATGGAATAGTTGGGTGCAGTGCCGTGCCTTTTGTTGGTTATAATCTGCATCGATACTCTCCAGAGATCTAGATACGTTTAGAAAAAAATATATATATATTTCTAAATTAAAAAAGGTGCCAGGAATTTTGGGGTTTGGTTACTCTTAATAGTGTTCAAATTGAATATGTCCTTGCATATAATTACTTGAGCATATGCATAGATGAAACTAATAATATTGCATTCAGCTTCCAATTTTTGCAGTGTTATGGGCATTGTGTAACGTAAATGTCAAGAACCCCTACTTCCAGCTTAATAATTAACCTAAGCTCAATAATGACTCAAGATACCTTTTGTGTCTACACTTGCACATTAATCGATAACTGGAATTAAGGAACAATTACGAATTATGGATGGTTTCTTACTTAGACCTCAAACAGGCAAACATGCCAGAGTTCCACCTCACTTGATGGACCCCATAAAAAAAGGGACTGGTTCTTTCGGCAGAAGAAGTTCACAGTGTGTAAATGTAGAAGAATGAATGATGAAGTGCTACATTTGGTGTTCATTTAACTTCTCCGACTCCACCCAGTTCTTACATAAGAAGTCATCGTAACTTGGGCGAGGGTTCAATAAATTCATTTCAGGGGTCAGGCCTACTCAAGATTTCCACTGACAAAAAATGGTTTCGAGAATAGTTGCTTGATGTGAAATAGACAGGTCAACAATATTATCTCTATGTCTAAACCTCATTGCAAACGTTCAGAGTTGTAAGAGCATGTTTTTTAGTCTGTTTGAAGCACAGCTTGTATTGTTTATTAATCTAAGTGCATAAACATAACGTAAAGTAGAATAATGTAATTGGGGCATTTCATCACACATGATGTAATTATCTCTGTACATAGGTACGTAGGATTTGGAGATACATTTATTACTGCAGTCTATTAACATGTTTCAATGAAGGTGAAGAAAAATAGCATTTGGTTGGTTCAATTTAGATTTTTTTTCTAAAGTACATTTAGCAAAACCACCTATAGTAACATGTCCCAACTGTCGTGGGTGAGCTTTCAACAAGTTGTCTTGGCAAACTACATTATATAATCACCTATATCTCAATAATGTTGTTGTGCAACTTTGGATTTCTTAAGTTCCATCATGGTAGTCATTGTTCCTTCCTATGTGCATTTGGAAAGTACTAGGGGCGTCTGTACAGTTTGGAAGGAATATATATATATAACCTTGGAAATATGAAAATCAGAACAATTGTCATGACACTACCCTGTGTTGTTCTCTCTATTGTACTCATGTCTTCACCCAGTGTAATCTGGTTTTACTTTGCAAACATGAACACACCCCTGGACTAACTTCATTGTTTTGTCTTGTCTAACCATTCGCACCAGGTCCCAATCAGTAATTACTAAGTGCATGCTCCCTCAGTTCTCTATATCTTTGTGCTTCATTGTTGAATGTCTTGAGTCTGTATAGGTGAGTGTTGACACTTGTGGCTGTGTGTTCATTTAGTAGTTGGTATTTACAGGCCCGCATTAACCTGCTGTTAGGCCCTGGGGCTGAGAGGTTTTGTATGCCCACAATAAAAAAAGTCTAATGATCACGTTTGTCAATATACAACAAAAGCAGAAAGCACGCTGGTCACTGGCGTGGTCAGGAATAGCCGTAGAGTTATATCTGTGTTGGGAAAC
The DNA here is from genome assembly GCA_029465975.1 of Dallia pectoralis. NCBI lineage: Eukaryota > Metazoa > Chordata > Actinopteri > Esociformes > Umbridae > Dallia > Dallia pectoralis. The sequence continues at coordinate 18,935,537 of CM055739.1, forward strand.
ACTGTATGGAGTTTTCTACTTCTTAATACTTTCTGTAACTCCACTGCCGACTTGCTGCCCAACTTGTCATTCTGTACAAACTCCCTGAACTGCACCGCTTCCTCCAAAAATGTCTGCATCCAAATCACAGTGGTATGTCTTTGATTAATGATATTTGTTTGATTAATATTAAGTGTACAAACGGCATTAGGTTTATTACGCACTGTCACTTTAAGACCGAGTGTGTGCAGATCCAATTGCACTGATGCACATCCGATATTCTCACAACTGTACGTTCTGTAAAGACATAAGTTAACCGACTGTGTTTACCTGAATACTCTCCAAAACGGACATTTAGACATAATGTTGTTTGTATTTGTCCATTCAGATGCGAAAGAGAGCTCAATTCAGTCCTCGCGCGCTGTCTGTCTATGTGCAGGGCTGCACCACGCTTCGAGTCGGGACCGTATCGTCTCGTTTTCGTCGTTGACGAAAATAATTACGAAAATTGTAACGAAATAAACACTGCCCGCCTGTTTGCTTGTCCTCTCCACTGTTTATCGGTGCTCCGCTTAATAAGCTCGACTCACCTTCATTTGCAGGTTTAAAAAATCCTGTTAGCTTTGGAACCTTTTTTTAACAATTCCTTCTCACTGTTTTCTTTCAGTCACGATATTTTTCGTTTATGAGCACCACTCTCAAACTTTTTCTTTCTCAACATTTTGATATCAGCCTCTGTGACTAGCATAAATTTGAATAGACTACTAGAGAAGATCACGCAACTGTTTCTCTACATTCTGATAGTGTAAGGGTGCCATATCCCTACGTAAGTCCGTTTCTCTACTGTTTCCTGTACCTATTCTTAGTGTGTGTTTTCAGTTCAGTGTTGTGTTTTATTTTGGCCCACGTGCCGTGGTTTTTTCCACACGAGTGTGTGTAGTTTTCAGCTTTTGTCTTTTCAATAAATTATTAGTTTATTATCATCTCTGCTCCTGTGTTCTGTTACCTGCCCGAGCCCGGTCGTGACAGATAGGCTGTCATATCATGCTTCCCACGTGGGCCACTTGTAAATTGGATCAATCAGCAGCCAAAAACATGAATATGAAGTGATTGACAGTTAATTCGACAAATTACAAAACAATGTGATTTTTTATTGTCTTGTCTTCATAGGCCCTGTGGCTTCAGCCCCAGTAAGCCTGTGCATTAATGCTGGCCTGGCTATTTAGCACACTTAATTTTCAGTTCCCTATCAGGGAACTTCGACCCTGCGTGAAAGCGCTATGGGAACGCTTTGCGTGAGTGCGTCCTGAGGCACCTATAGAATCAGTCCAAAGGCGAGATGGCACGTCATAGACGGGTGGCGTCGCGACCCGGAAACCTTAAAAGCACTCCCCGGAACACCGCAAATCAGCTTTTTTTGCTTCAGCAAGTGCCTTCAATCGACTCTAGTCCTTTTTGTTAATCACGGGCCGACTGTGGGTACAATGTCTTTCAAACTGAGATATCTCTAAACACAAATCTATGTGTTTAGGAGTTCAGCATGCCCAGGTGGCTCTTGAGGGATCCGACTGTGGGTATTGTGAGGAGGGCGATTTGGTGCACGCTCCCTGTGGCTCCGGTCCCGCTTTTGCAAGGGCACAGCGGCATCCGTGGGGTTTGAGACGGCCTCCGCCTTATCTCAACCGGCTTCGGCTGGGTTAGGTATCTCAGTCCCGGACCCGGAAGCATGCTATGCGTATTCTTCCGCCCAGGCTGAGGCGTCTCTATCTCTTGCTATCCGGCTCTGAGGAGCTTGATGTTGAGAGTATTGACGCAGTGGAGACCGGGGGTTCGTCGCCTCGCTCTTCGGCTAGTGAGGAGCTATTGGAGGCGCTTACTCGAGCTGTGGAAAAGCTCAATATCGAGTGGTCACCGGAAGTTTGCGAATCTAAACCTGACAGTAAGTTAGATGAAAGATTTCTGCCTTCCCGTATTATACCTCCACGCCGGTGTCTGCCTTTATTCCTGAATCTCCACACTGAGGTGTCAAGATCCTGGAAAAAGCCTGTTTTGTCTCGGATTTTTACTCCGCAGACTTCGATGTACTCTAATATCGCTGAGGCTGTATCGCATGGGTATGTGGCGATGCCTAAGGCTGAGGAGATTCTCGCCAGCCATTTATCGCCCGAGGCATTATCCCTTAAAGCACCGGCATTGCCCATTAAACCGCTTAAGAGTACTTCGGTATTAGTGGGCAAATCCTTTTCGGCGGCAGGTTATGCATACGATGGCCATATTACAGGCGTATCAGGCCGATCTGCTGTCAGGCGTAGGGGGAGGAGGGGGAGGAGTTAAGTGCTGACGTCGTTCGAGAACTTCGTCAGGCAGCAGACTTATCTTTCCGGGCTACCAAGGAGGCTGCCAGTTCGGTGGGCCGTTCTATGGCAGCCCTGGTGGCCACGGAGAGACACCTATGGTTAACTCTGTCCGATTTAAAGGACAAGAAGACTTTTCTGCTTGATGCCCCGCTTTCTTCTGCTGGCCTCTTCGGTGACTCAATTGATTTGTTCATCGAGAGGTTTCATGAAGAGAAAAGGCAGGCGGCGACGTTTAATACGTTTCTTCCCCGCCGCGAAGGTTATGCCTCCGGGGCTGCCGGACGGGGGCAGTCCTGGCTATCGTCAAGCTCCTCACCTCGGGGGCGCCCCAAAAGTGGAGTGTCGCGTCTCGTACTCCTCCCCAGCCTAGCTGGGACGAGGCGCGGCGCTCTCAGTCGCGGCCTTCTAGGGGTAGGACCAACCTGAGGTCATTACCTCCAGGAGGGCTTCGGCTAGGAAGCCCAGACGATGAGATGACCGGTTCTGCCAGCCCCGTCATTACGTGGGGGGGCATGAACGGTCCCGGCGAGCATGTTCCCTGAGGGGCGCTCGCCCCCCCGATGGCTGTAGGCTATCTGCATTATACCCTTAGGGGTTAGTATGGGGGGGTAGAACGAGTTCTTCCTCCCAGCAGAGGGCTTTATACTACAGCCGGCACTTTATTGTACCGAGATGAATGGGGGGCTGCGTCCATTTAGATCGGAGAAACCGTCAAACTGTACGGTTAGGGGCTCTGTTGAGATGCTCTTTCTCTTACGAATCGTGAACGCCAAGCAACCAGTCCGAGGACCGGTTTGCCGCGATAGATCTCAGGACGCTGACCTCAGTCTGTTTTCCCTCTGTCACTCAGCGGTGAAAGAGTTCAGCCTGTTAAGTCTGGTGGCAGCAGTGTCCAACGTTAATCCTTGTGGCCTGTTGTACACGACACCGTTATGGTAGTGACTCAGAGCCAAGGAGGGTTTCTTTCCCTGAGGGGTGACCCGGTCTGCTTAGTCGCGCCCTGGCATAGCAGTCTTTACCTTGACTCTTATTCGTTAGGTATAGCCCTTCACAGGCTTACCTTCACACCCTTAGGGGTTTATTTACAGGCCCGTGGTGCCAGGCCCTTGGTGGCATACCTTCAGGGGTTTATTTACAGGCCCACGCTGGCGGGCCCTTAGTGGCATACCTTCATACCCTCAGGGGTTTATTTACAGGCCCACGCTGGCGGGCCCTTAGTGGCATACCTTCATACCCTCAGGGGTTTATTTACAGGCCCAAGCTGGCGGGCCCTTAGTGGCATACCTTCATACCCTCAGGGGTTTATTTACAGGCCCACGCTGGCGGGCCTTTAGTGGCATACCTTCATACCCTCAGGGGTTTATTTATAGGCCCACGCTGGCGGGCCCTTAGTGGCACACCTTCATACCCTCAGGGGTTATCTTAATGGCCTTAGTGGCTTACCTTCGACCTTTACAGGGTTTATTTACAAGCCCTTAGTGGCATACCTTTTACCCACACGGGTTAATTTACTAGCCCTTAGTGGCATACCTCATACCCTCACAGGATTTATCTACAAGCCCTCAGTGGCAAGCCCTTAGTGGCATACCTTCATACCCTTACAAGGTTATTTACGAGCCCTCAGTGGCGAGCCCTTAGTGGCGTACCTTCATACCCTAGGGGTTTATACTAATGGCCCATTGGGGCAGGCCCATGGTGTCATACCCTGTATTCTCAGGGATTTATTTCAGGCTGTGTTGGCCTATTTTGTAGGCCGTAACGGCACACTATGTGCTCTTAGCAGCACACGTACATGCCTGGTTGGCAAGCCCGTAGTGTTCTATTTTTCAATCTAAGTTTGTGCCTATAACCTAGTGGAAACCAGTTTAGAGCAAAACGTTTTTACCATAGAATATTCAGAAAAAAATACAATTTAAATGTGTTATACTTTAGTGTGTTCTGTGTAGTACTTCAGCTGTTATCTTGAGAAAATAATTTTTTGACATAATGAGCAGAACCAAGGCTCCCATATAACTAAATAGGTAAAACATGTGCTTGCAATAACAGGGTGGTTGTCGATTCACCGTAGGGCAAGGATGAAAAAGTATACTAATACAAAATACTGTATCTGTGTACACAACTGAATGTTTGACTGGTTAAGCAAGCAAGTTTATTTATATAGCACAATTCATACATAGAAGCAATTCAATGTGCTTTACAGAGGAAAATAATAAAATGATAAAATACATGCTTTTATCAGAATAAAAATAAATAATAAATAAATAAAATACATGCATTTTATAACAATCTGTAATGCTGAAGTGACGGCATATGCAACCTAAGGCTCCCCTGTGGGAGAACGCTGGGCAGAGCCATCTACAAAATTACCACCAGGGTCGCTACATTACCCCCACCAAACGGGAGAGCGTGTCCTCATGCTTCACTTGTCCAAAGTCCCTCACGGAGACACGCCTCTCCGATGGCCTTCTGCCAATCCCACACCAATTTAGCGTCTGGCGGGGGGAATTGAACCAGTGCCTTTCTCTAGAACATATAGGTCTTTTTGCTCCGCTGGCCAAAGGTATACATTACAGGTTTTCATTTATGCCATGCATCAGAATAAAAACAAATAAAAGCATAAAAAGATAATTAAAATAGACATAACAGTGTGATAAAGTTTAAGTGCTCAGTCATATGCTTGCGAAAAGAGAAATGTTTTTAGCCTGGCTTTAAAAATAGATACATTTTGGGCACGTCTAAGATCTTCTGTTAATTTATTACAGTTGCATGCAGCGTAACTGCTGAATGCAGCTTCACCATGTTTAGTTTTGACTCTGGACTCCACTAGCTGTCCTGAGTTCAGTGATCTGAGTGCCCTGCTTGGTTTATAATCCTCAAACATATCAGAAATGTATTCAGGGCCCAGTCCGTTCTGAGATTTATAGACTACTAGCAAAACTTTAAAATCTATTCTGTAACTAACTGGAAGCCAGTGCAAAGATTTAAGAACCGGTGTGATGTGTTCTGTTCTCTTAGTTTTTGTTAACATTCTAGCAGCAGCATTCTGAATGAGCTGCAGCTGTTTTACAGTCTTTTTCGGAAGTCCAGTTAAGAGCCCATTACAGTAGTCAACCCTACTGGAGATAAATGCATGGATAAGCCTCTCGGTCTTTTTTCGACACCAGATCCTTGATTCTGGCTATATTTTTAAGATGATAGAACGCTGTTTTGGTGACCATTTTGATATGACTGGTGAACGTAAGATCTGAGTCTATCATTACACCTAGATTACGCACTTGGTCCCTGGTTTTTAAGGCTCGAGAATCAAGTTATTTCCTAATATTAGTTCTTTTATTTTTGTTGCCAAACACAATAATCTCTGTTTTATTTTGGTTTAATTGTAGACAATTTTGGTTCATCCAGTCATTGATGTGCTCTATACATTGATACAGTGAGTCAATAGAGCTGCAGTCAGATGGTTCGAGAGCCATATATATTTGAGTATCATCTGCATAACTATGGTAGTTAATGTTGTTGTTCTGTAAAACTTTGCCCAGAGGTAGCATATAGAGATTAAACAGAAGTGGTCCGAGAATGGATCCCTGGGGAATTCCACATGTCATAACCACCTTATTAGATTCATAATTGCCTATGGTGACAAAGTAACTCCGCCCATCTAAATAAGACCTGAACCAATTAAGGACTGTCCCGGAGAGTCCTACCCAATTTTCCAGCCTGTCCAGAAGTGTTATATGATCCACTGTGTCAAATGCAGCACTGAGATCTAATAGAACCAAAACTGTAATTTTACCCGAGTCAGTCGTATATCATTTAAAACTTTTATCAGAGCCGTTTCAGTACTATGGTGAGGTCGGAAGCCTGATTGGAATTTGTCTAAAAGACCGTTTGAGTTCACAAATTTGCTGAGTTGATTGAAGACCACCTTCTCAATAATTTTGGCTATAAAAGGTAGATTTGAGACTGGTCTATAGTTGTTCAAAACAGTTGCATCCAGTGTTCTCTTTTTTAATAGCGGTTTAATGGCAGCTGTTTTTAATGACGTTGGGAAAATCCCTAATTGTAATGAGCTATTAACTATTTGCTGCAGATCTGTTGTTATGGAGTTAAAAATTGTTTTTAAAAAGTCTGTTGGTAGTGTGTCAAGACAACATGTGGAAGCTTTAAGACGTCCAACTGTTTCTTCTAGGGTTTTTGGGTCAATTCTATCAAATTGTGACATAACGGACAAGTTATTTCTTGGTGGTTAAGTGTCTGCTAAATAATTAAGGTGCTGGCAAGTAGGCAGATATAATATAAGTTCTATACAATCCTGCACAATCATATGTTATGGTAATGTAAGCTTCGTATATTAGTTGTTTGGTGACAAGAATCTGTAAAATACTGCAACTTAAAAAATCAATCAATAATATTAAAGTTTCTCACAAATCTGGATTGAAACACTGTGAAACGATGAACTTAGAACTTTAGCTTTCCAGCACAAGTGCTTTAGCATTTTGAATTGTCCTGCATTAAATGAAGCACACCACCCAGATGTTTTGACCAATGGTTCAAGTACAACTATGAATCATAGGTGGTCAAAATACTGTAGGATTAGGTGAGTATCCTGGAAAATCCAGTCCAGAGTCCAGTCACATCAAAATCCTTGAAGAGACTGTGGCGTTCTACTTGCCAACCATATTTTGTACATAGTGCCCTACATTTGGCCAGGGTCCACAAACGTCTGATTGAAAGGAATGCACTGGGTGGATGATTTCCGTTGGAATCTGCAAGCAATTCGCAGCTGCACCGTTTACTCCTTACAGAATATGTTCTTCAAGGACCTTGCACTATCCATTCCTGAACTATGTTGTCACCACATCAGCCCAATATGAGGGATCCTCTGTACTCCCACAAACACACGCATGCAATTACACTCCCTTAGTTTGTGTGTTGAGAGTGTGTGTTACAATGAAACAGTTAACAAGGAGAACATTGCATCAGTGTGTAAATTAGCTAGAAATATGTGTTAACACCGAGTTATTGCCTCTGGCACCGTCCCAGTGTGGGATAGTGCTGAGATTTATCTGACACACAATCCAATCGCTGGCTGAAAACAAAATCCTGCCCATCGCAGGAGGTAGTTTTAAAGATAACAATCTCTCTACCAGCCAGCCTTTTAGCATAGTGAGATTAGTTAGTAACCTTTTCTTATTGAAGCTGTGACTCAATCCTGATGAATTAACCAATTACCATGAAACTCCTCACTCAAATGTTCCTCACCATTTTTTAAAAAGTATTTAAATGATTAATTTCCTCAAATACAAAATGTATTTAAACCAAATTAATTTAGAAGTAGTTAAGTTTACATTTCCGCGGTGTATTTGTGTGGTATTCTGTCAATTGGAATCAGTCATTAGGCTGAATTTCTAGTTTCTCAAGCCATTGACCCAAATTGTCAGTTTTACACTTGATCCCAGGAAGGTTCCAACATGGCAAAAAAGCAACACTGTTTTTCACACAAGGCTTACAAAAATATCTATCACTATTGGCTAAATTAAATTATGCTGAGTAATTTCTAAATATTTTTTAATTGTTTGACAGCCCTAATATGCCGTCAAGGACACAGAACACTCAGATAACCAAGAGCTGTGTTCCTGCATATGTAAACACTTGACCATGCCAGCGCTACCAAAATTATATGTTCAATTTTTATATGTGCAGAGATGTTAAATATTTTAATAAAGTATTTTATTAATTAAATTCTTATAATACATAATGTAAGATTTCTTGCTTGATTCTGATTTGGGCAATTTGATTTTCAAAGCGACAATGTCTAAACAAAAACTCAGAGATATCATGCGCAATCTGTGTTTTGATGACAAAAGCACAAAGGTTCTTGAGTTCAGATTGACAAGTTTGTTGATATTCCCTACTTAAGCTCGATGTCGATTCACACTGTATGAAATATGAAACTGAAGCACTCAAATTATTTTCAATTAAACCAAATTATTTGACTTATTCTATGAGTATAAGTATAACATATATTTCTCACCATGTGTTTAGCAAGGCAAAAATGCCAAGTTTTTGTGATGTGAAAAAAATTGACAAAGATTAATTATGTCAACTTTTCCCACATTTAATATAACCTTTAACGTCCATAATTTAATTGAAAAAAACAGAGAGCTTTGGAAGCTCTCTACGGACCATGGCTTTGCTCTGAGATGCAACTAAGAAAATGTACTGGAACAGCTCTATTGGTGATAAATCAGAGTCACTTTAAATGATGGCAGTTGTGTAGTGACTTCTATTTAACATGAGTTTGAATGTGACTGGTTAATTCTTAACACAGCCACATCCCCAGTTATAAGAGGGTGTGCACACAACAAGGTAATTGTAGTTTTTTATTTTAAATTCTTCTCTCAAAAATGTCAGTTTGTTTTTCAATTGAATTGTTCCCGTTATAGGCCACATTAAAGGTGGAAATATTTCTGGGTTGTGTAGACTTTTTATATCCACTTTTAGTAGCGAGTTTGTGGCTGGTGTTCACTGTACAGTTCACTTGCACGCTTTGGTCTGTAACGTATTCTTTACAATGTCCCGGCGGCTACATTATGCGTCTAGGCAAGTTTTAGACTTGTTATAGAATACGGATAAACTGGAATCAGATGGCAAACAACATTGTGTGGATATAGAGGGAGAGAATGAGGGAAGGAAAGACAATCATCAAAACACAGAGCTATTTTTAGGCTGATAGCATTATACAGTATGCTGTTGATAAGCCACGTTTCCCTAAAAAACATGACGTTGCAGTCCTTAATCCTATTTTGTACATTTTATTCTCCAGGGTGTCAGGAACTGTCCAAGGTGTAGTGCAATAAGCCATTCGCCGAGCCGTATGATCCGTTGAACAGGTTTATTAGACAATCAAAGTTAAACAAACTGTAAACGGCGAAAATGCTAACTTGTAAGGGTGTGACGAGACACTTACTCCACGAGACGAGACACGACATTGGGTTCACAAGAACGAGACAAGACGAGATTTTTACAAAATTTCTAAGAAATCCTTAATGATGATATATGAATGGGAAATACTCTTTTATTCAACTGAAAATCACAAAATGCAAAACAATTTAGGTGCATTTTGAAATCAACTTGTAATGAATATTATTTTAATGAATTCTATGCAGTAAAAGACATGCAAACACTGCAAAATATCTTTCTATAAACTACCGACTGGCTTCTCCCCTGTATTTCACATAAAAAATATAACTCCTTTCCACAAATCGAACATAAAAAATATAAAACTGTATAAATAAAACAAATATATAAATAACAGAAATAACACATTAAATGCAAACAGTAAGTGTATCCATAACCAAAGTATTGTTCTCTCAAAACTACAAGTGCAAACAGAAACAAATGTTTTGAAATGTCATGAAAAAGATTCTATCAGCTCCTTAAAATACGCATGCGCTGTAGCCTTAAAAATGAAAATGAATGGTGCCAAAGTCTGACGAGTGTCTGAGAAAGACATGACAATTACGAGCGTCTGAGAAAGACTGACCAATTACGAGCGTCCAAAATTAAAGACGTAAACGACTAGTGTAAAAATGACATTACACTTGAAGTAAGCGAGTGCAAAAAACATGTAGATACACTTGAACAGATCAAGTGAAAATACATCATTACACTCGTTTTGAACGTCTTATTAGACAACGTGCGTTGTAGAACAGGTGTTTTGAACGTCTTATTAGACAACGTGCGTTGTAGAACAGGCGTTTTGAACGTCTTATTAGACAACGTGCGTTGTAGAACAGGCGTTTTGAACGTCTTATTAGACAACGTGCGTTGTAGAACAGGTGTTTTGAATGTCTTATTAGACAACGTTTGAAGTGTGTCACGTTTTCAGCCACTTGGCGTTCCATACACACTGACATCACAACTCACGAGACAACTTTTCACCTCGATGAGAAATCTCGTCGCGTTTTAATCTCACACACCCCTACTAACTGGTGTAATGAAATCAAAAGTGTGCATATCGCATGTCTTATAATTATATGTTTCAATACAACAACAGCAATATAAACACACACTCACCTCTATAATACTGTGTGACATGTGAATACTATTTAACCGCAATTTATAGCCCCACTAATGGCAAACCAAACACAGTTGTGACTAGAACATAAACAATGAGCTGTGCACCACCAAAATATACCCGTGTAGCAACACAACCTCACCACTCGTGACAGTATCCCCCACTAAATGGCTAGCTCCCAGATAGCAAAACAAAAAAGGGAGAAAAAGGAGAGGACCGAACGTCAAACCCAAAGGGGAAAAGAATATAGGGTGGGAAACCGCGGGGCGGCAGCTTTGCCGGAGGCCGACTAATGTTCTTAGTCCGACCCGAAGGAGGCCCGGGACAGTGGGTCCAGCCCTTATTGGGCATTGGTGGGTCGGCAGCTTTCTTGGGTAGCGTAGCGGCAGCCATCTTGGGTTGCTATTTATTTTTTATTTAGACCAATTACCTTAAAATTATATTTCTATATGACTACCAAGAAAAAAATTACGTAAAGCAATATTAAAAGATGACCTGAATAATATCTGGAAAGTTGTAGGGGTTTACGTCTTAGCATCAACTTTAGGTCGACACTACTAGTCAGCGTGTAGCACTCAATGCATCAACTCATGTAATGGCTAAAACGTTTCGTATGTTATTTGCATTGCATTGCTCGTTGTATATTGTAATATGATGTTTTTGCAGTGTTTACCACATTTTACCCAGTAACTGTAATCATTTACCCAACCCCCATAATGTGATATGAACATATTTTTTCAACAATTTTTTTTGTGAATGTTGGTTGTTTAGACACACTGTATTGATGCATTGATGTTAGCTAGATTGGTTAAATCTAAGGTTAACTGTATGGTCTGTCAACTTTTACGTAATTGTGAAGATTATTTGAGACAGAAGAATTAGCTGAACGCCATCGGGACTGAGTGCTCATTCCTGACTACGGATAATTTTCCGACTAATGAGGGACTGTCAAAGATGATGTGAATTTTCTGAATGAGTACTGGCGCGAAAGGTGCACTTGTATCAATTAACAAGCTAACTGTAGGCGTTCTCGTCTCCATCAGAGATTAGTCCAATGAGGGTGGTGGCATCTGCAAGCGTTAGAAGTTTGACAGAGTGATGGCTGTATATGCAATTATTTGTGTACATGGAGAAGAGAAGATGGGACAGGACGCAATCTTCAGGGGAGCCAGTGCTGATGTTCAGGAGGTCTGACAGGTGCTTCACCAGCCTCACGTGCTGCCTCCTGTTGGAAAGGAAGGCTGTGATCCACCTACAAGTGAACTCGGGCACTCCCATTTGGGAGAGAGTGTCGTGAAGTAAGGCTGGGATTATGGTGTTGAATGCAGAGCTGAAGATTCTGGCATAGGTTCCAGGGTAGTCAAGATGCTGGAGGATGAAGTGGAGAGCCAAGTTGAACGTGTCTTCAACAGATCTACGATGACGTCACCAGCACCCCACTTGCGTGAAGTCTCAATCGTGTGTGCAGCGTATTTGCTGGTTTGTGCCGTTCTATGTTTTGTTTTTGCTGCTTCGATATTTTTATATTTGACATTACCAGCCACCCACCTGCTCCTAATTAACTCAAAATAGTCAAATCGTTTGTGCTGGTAAAGTTTTAGTCTTTGCGACGGTCATATTTACTAATAACAAGTAACATGGTAAAAAATCTGCATGTGGGCATTTTTTTGGTTTATCTGACGCTCCCGTCACTTAACTTCTTATTTAGTTGTACATCTCCCAGACACATGGAGACTTCCTGCAGTACACCACATAATGTCATAAAGCATCCTGCGTTAAGGGCCATTGGTTCCCAAGGAGGCTTGAGGTAAATGTTTCTCCTTGAAGCACCAGACTTGAGGGAAATTCACACAATGGAAATTCTCTTGAGCAGGAATTCCTTTGTGTTGGAGTTGCTGTGACCGTTCAAAGGTCAGCATCAATCCACATAAGTTCACCTACAGTGTAACTGTGAGAAACTTTCCCTGTACAAAGCACTTTTCCTGAGGAAAATTCTGTCTTGAATGCACAGAGACACTGAGACAGACTTGGATTGGCCTGAGACAGGGGGACTCAGGAAGGTTAAGTCCTTGTTCAACTGCGGTCTGAAGATGAGCCCAGCCACAATCCTGTAGTACAGAAACAAATGGAATTTCCCTTGAGACTTGTGTGTTGAGGCTGAAATACTGTGAGGAGCACTGTTTTTTTAAGTAAACACTTGCAAGTTTTATCATTGCCTTTTTATTGATGGCAGAGATGTGGCACTGTGAATGGATTTGGAGAGCACCAGAACTCACTCAGACAGAGTTATCCACTCACCCACTCTGCATTCTGAATGTAGGCCTGTGGGGGGAGTCTTCATTGTGTACAATATTTCCAAAAGTGTTACTGTCACAGAAAGCACAACATAGCCAGTGACAAAAAGCTTTAAATGCACACGTGTTAAGCACTGAATATAACAGGATGTTGATTCTTTCCATTTCCCCCCTCACAGATGGATTTGCATGGAGCCATTCAGAACAAGGAGAAAGGTATGAATTCCTCTTCCTCTTCTTTGGTGGATCAGCTAGCCCTCTTCAGTTTTCAACAGCATCTTCATCTGTTGAATGGATGTTATGAAGGTAAAACAGCGACATAAGTTTTTTTCTTGTAATTGGTTTTTTTCTTTTGAAACTCGTTTTGTACAAAAGTTTTTTTTTCTTGTAATTCGTTTTTTTCTTTTGAAACTCGTTTTGTACAAAAGTTTTTCTTTCTTGTAATAGGTTTTGTACAAAAAACCAACGCGCAGAGTTTTGTCACTAATATTCCACCAGCACTGTGACAAAGGTTTTTCTTTCTTGTAAATCAGTCTGTGCCCAAACGTTTCACTGCGTTTCCAAACAGAAACCCCAAACGTATTCTGACCAATGAACGGATAGCTATCTTAGCGTGGCCCTTTGAACTTCAACTAATCGTTACTCCTTGCAAAGGGTAGAAGAAAAGCCATGGCTCGGCATGGTCAGCATCTGTTTGCTCCCCTGGACCCCTGCTTTTTGCTATGCTTCCCAATACTTTTGGTGTTCCCTACATTGACTGTATCATAACCTGTATAGCAGACCATATCCCGGCCTACCTGGGACTGCGTCGTTGTTCGGTCAGCGCAGGTATATCAATGGTATGTTGTTCTACAAAGAAAAGGCAAATTAGCGTGCTTTTTAACAAAAGCTATCATCCCATGCACTTACACGCATCCATTTGCGTGCGCCTATTTTGTGTGTGTGTGTGTGTATGTGTGCCACTAACAGTCACACTAACGGTACTTAGCTAGCAATCGTTATACCCTCAGAAAATAAGTTTGCTAAGGGTAAATAGTTACTTACTAACTTACATAGCAAGGCATAGTTTTATTTCTTACTTAACCAGATTTCAGTGAGAAACGTAACATCTAAGTTGTGTGATATTATAAAGTAATTTACCAAGACAGATCTCTCAGATCTCTAATTAACACAGGAATCGATATACTGGGTCCTAGCTTTTCCTGAGGGCAGTCGGCATTGCAATGTTAACAAAAGCAGGGACCCAAAGCACATCACAGAGTATATTGTGTGCTCTGTGGAGATAACGGACAAGGTTGTGGATGATGAGGCAGTTGTCTAAGCATTTGTTTCAAACGGGGGGGAGTGGGATATAGGGTATGTGGTGGTGAGGGGGAGGGTGGGTGTAGTAGAGGGGAAAGTAGGGGTGTGGTAGAGGAAGAAGGGGTGGAGGGGGAGAGGGAGTGTGGTGGAGGAGCAGAGGGTGAGTGTGGTGAGGGGGTTGTTGAGCCCACATTCGGGACGAGGACAAGTTCTGGAAGGAGTGAGTTATTTGGGTTACAGAGTCAGGTGAGGGGGGTTAGATCCTCTGTTTATGTGCACTGTTCTTCATGCTAATCCTGTTTGAGAATGGCATTCCAACAGTGTGACAGAGGTTGGCACCAAGCAGCCGGCATCCAATAATGTTTGGATGAACCCCATCAGGTCTAAAGCAGTCTTTACAGTTCCAAAAAATATTGAAATTATCAATGAACTTAATCTCGTATTTGAGACACACCAATGTCAGCCATGAGTTCAGCCCAAGGAGTCTGCTAAAAGATTAAATTCCTTTTCCCAAGGTGGGAATGGGCCCTGATATACAGTTGAAACCAGATATTGACATACACTTCAGAAAAAAAGACAAAAACGTTTATTTCTTTACTGTTATACATTAAATCAGAGTAAAGTTTTTCTGTTTCAGATCAATACATATTAACATATTTTTTTGCATTTGTTAAATGTCAGAATCACTTTCATCAAAGTCCGAAGTATACATACACTTCCTTAGTATTTGGCATTGCCCCGAAACTGTTTCACTTGGGCTAGGGACTTGAGTGGGACTTTTGGCCCACTCCTCTTGACAGAACTGGTGTAAGTGGGTCAGGTTTGTCGCCTTTTCAGTGCCGCCAACAAATGGCCACTCCAAAACCTTGACTTTGTTGTCCTTAAGCCACTTTGAAACTAATTTGGAGGTATGCTTGGGGTCATTGTTCATTTGGAAGACCCATTTGCGCCCAAGCTTTAACTTCCTGGCTGATGTCTTCAGATGTTGCTTCAATATATCCACAAAATGTTCTTTTCTCATGATGACATTTATTTTGTGAAGTGCACCAGTCCCTTCTGCAGCAAAGCAGCCCCACAACATTATACTACCACCCCCATTATTCACAGTTGGGATGGTCTTCTGAGGCTTCAAAGCTTCGCCCGTTTTCCTCAAAATATACAGTTTATCATTATGGCCGAACAGTTCAATTTTGTTTCGTCAGACCACAGGACATGTCTCTAGAAATTCAGATTTTTGTCTCCATGTGCAGCTGCAAACTGTAGGCTGGCTTTTTATGGTGGTTTTGAAGTAATGGCTTTCTTCTCCCAGAGTAACCTTTTAGCTCATGGTGATACAAGATTCGCTTTACTATGGATTATGACACTGTCTTACCAGTTTCAGCTAGCATCTTCACAAGGTATTTTGCTGTTGTCCTGGGATTGATTCGCACATTTCCTCTCTGGGAATCAGAATCCGTCTCATTCCTGAGCGGTGTGATGGTTGTACATTCCCATGTTTTTATACTTCCTTATTATTGTCTGAAAATCTCACCCAAGGATGAGCCACAATTGTGGAGGTCCACAATTATTTTCCTGACTTCAAGCAACGTCTTTACACTGGACTTCAAGCAACGTGGATTCTGTGCATCTCCTGGATAGTTTTCTGAGATACTGATTTTGGGGTTTTCCTTAGTTGTCAGTTTTAATCATCAAAATTAAAAGGAATGAACATTTGAAATATATCAGTCTGTGCGGAATGAATGTATACATTATACAAGTTCTTTATTATATGACCAGCACCTGTATATGCATCCACAGGTGTGCCACCAATTAACTCAAATGGAATCAATCGACCTATCAGAAGCTTCTTAGCTTCTCAGAATGGAATCATCTGGAGTTTTCTTTTTGTTTAAGGACACAATAAACTTTGTGTATGTATACTTCTGACTTTGATGAAAGTGATAAAAAAATACATAAAAATTCTCCCTTGCTTGATTCTGACATTTAATGTATGACAATAAAGAAATACAAGTTTTTGTATTTTTTCATGAAGTGTATGTACATATCTGGTTTCAACTGTAAAAACATATTGTGATTGAGAATAACTTGTTTTTTCCATGTAGAATGTCAGTTGACCCAGTGTGAATAATAATTACTATGTGGCTTGGATGTGTAGAGAGAATAGCTGGCAAGATATCTGTTAGCCCTCTTACCGATGTATTAGACATGTTAGGGTTTCAGTCTTTGCCATTCTGAAATGCTTGGTTATATCATCCCGAATTAAAGTTGTGTCAGATTTATCAAATGTGGATTTAGCTGAGTTTCTTCTAGCAAATATCCTAGCAGTGGTTTTGGGGCTATTTATTGGGTTTAGGTTGTGGTTAGCTTCCCTAGGTTAATTTACACCCATTTTGTTCTGAGACAGTGGGTCGCACCTGTTTTGCAGTAAGAGTTCAGGTGTTGGTGTGAGCATAGGTGCTTTCTTGTTTAATTTCTTGCTGGATTTCACTCTGCGGCGGACTACCTCTGACCATGTCCCGGCTGGAGTTGATGCTTTTGGTCTAGCACCCGTGCTGTAAGACGTGTCATTAGGGAAGACTGGTTTGGAAACTATGTGGTTAATCCAGTAGCGTAAGGACACGTCCAGGGGAGCGTGTCAGCCAGGTCCGTGACAGTGTGCTCTAGATTTGATGTAATGTGTAACAATCTGTGTCTGCCTGTTAGCGATTGGTTGTTCAACACCTAAAGTAGCTGCTACAGAGTCAATGTATTGTTCACATTCCTGTATCATCAGTTTTGCAAGCTTTCTGTCAAGCTTTGAGACATCTTTTGGGCTCTCTAGCCTCAGCATCTGTAGACTCACGTTCTGGATAGCACCGATAGTCCGACCGGAGGAGCGCTCAGGTCACTAAATTTTGGGTGATCAGTTCCTCCAACAGCTGTCGTAACTCCTCCATAATATAAAGAGCTACACCCATTTTGTTCTGAGCCAGTGGTTCGCACCTGTTTTGTTGGAACTGATTTCACAGATAATAGGTTATTTTTATGAGCTATGCAATTTAGCACTCAGCTGCCCCGCTCAGTGTGGTCTACCACTTGGTGGCTGGGCTGTTTTGGTTCCAAGATACTTCCACTTCACAATTATTTCAATTAGAGTTGCAGATCTAGTAATGCAGGCAACTTAAATACTAGTTGGTTACAGTATGGTTGACTTAATGCTTTGACAGAACTGGATTTGGGATTAATTGAATAAGTAAAAACAATGCACAACTGCATCAAAGATATCAGTTATCCTGAGATTTAAGGTTGCAACAGTAAGAGGGTACAAGCAAGGAGAAAGCATTTATGTCACTCTTTTATAACTCCACATGCTGTGTTTGGGTGATGTTTTACAAATTAGTTAATATATATATATATATATATATGTATAGTAGACACATTCCAAACTATGCGATCCTAAGCAATGTCTGTACAAGCCTAAAACACAAATGCATTACATTGGGACTTGGACACAGAATAAATAGGACAGAAACATCCAATAGTATTCAAATTACATGAAAAGGGGAGCGGGGGAGTACATGAGATAGCATTTATATGATACTTAGGATGACCATCTGAATGGATGTACTACAAAATGAAAGCTCATTTAATGTATAGTAAATAAACATATAATTTAAATTGTTCAGTTCCATGAACTACTAGCATGTCTAAACTCACTGACTAAAGGGAACAAGATGGGAATCCACTAATGACTCTTTGCTTTGAACAGGAGCAACCTCAGTAATGTCTGATGGGCTAGACCAGACCACCATGGACTGTTAAACCAAGGGCCAAGGCCAACCAGCCCCAGCCACCCAGCTGTGGAGTTCTTTAACAGTTGCTTGCTGTTCTGGACAACCAGGGTGTGCAAATGCACACTTACCTATACTTTATACAGGCTATACATATGCTGTCAGTTGTAAGCAGTGGCGTCTGGCCAATAGAGGGGACAGATCCAGCATGGACAGGTATGTATGTTGTTTTGTATCAATTAATTGTTGAAGTTCTGGAGCACATTAACAATTAGTTACATTTAGTTTGATCATAAAATACTGTATGCTATTCTTCCAGTCAAAGGTTTTAGTTCAGCCGCTTGATATCCATTTCTATATTATACATCCTTTATACAGTGTAAGATTTCCTATAAACATAATATATATATATATATATATATGCGCAAATGAAAGGCTTGTGTTTGTGCAATATGATGTTCATGTTTTTGTGTAAGAATGCCTCCACTTTTTAATATTGGCATTAAATAATTAATGACTATTTCACTGAGCACTGCTGTCCTGCAGTTTGTATTAAATTGTATTGCTATGGTAACAGAAACAAAAAAGTATGTCACAGCCCCACCGAGAATATTTTTGACCAGCCGCCACTGGTTGTAAGTGTGAATAAGTGTTGTATGTCTGCGAAAGAGGATCTACAGCACGGGTGGCCAACCCGCGGCTCACGAGCCGCATGCGTCTCTTTGTCAGGTTTGTGTTTTTTTAAATGCCGGTGTTCGCTTCGTTGAATTCAATTAAGGAATTTTTGTCAAACACGCATGTGTCACAAACTAGGGGTGTAGTGCAGTCAAAAGCCATTTGCAGAGCCTATATTTTAAATACCATTTAAACCCAACACGTAACAATAAACGGAAATAAAACGATGGCACTGTAATTAAATCAAATTGCGCAGTCGTGACTTATAACATAGCTGCCACAATATCTCTTTTGAAATAGTTTAAAAAAAAAAAAAAAAAATTGAATAATTTTTGCCCATGTGTATGATGTGGCTCTTTGCAGTAACACAGTAAAAAATGAGGCTCTTAGTCTCTGATTGTTTGGCCACCCCTGATCTACAGGCTTGTTAAATTATATGTGTTGATGTTAGATTTAGTTTTTGTGGCTGTGTTCAGCTTTGTGAATTCTGTTTGTTTTTGGCCATTTGTGCTTCTCATACATTTTACACTTCCATTTTAATAATTCTGCATACACTCTTATCCAGAGAGACCGGAGTTAGTGCATACAGTATACCAAAGATGTTATAATAATAAGGACATTTTGCCCAATAAGGTAGACATTGGCTGAGTCAGTGCTGGGGAATAAATACAGTCATGATCATTATAACAATCATATGTTTATATCCAGGTCTAAAAACAACAATACATGATATATTACATCGTGTAATGACTTTTTAACAGAAATAAAGCCAAAATGGAAAAAGCATATACCAAATGATTGTTATTATGTGCTGATATGTATAAACATAGAATTCTGTGAGTGTACCTTATCACATTAGCATCTGCATATTTATGTTGATGAACTGAATTAAATTAAAAATGGTTAAGTGTATGAGAGTTGATTATGCATTGTGTGTCAAAGTGTGTGTGCTATGGTATTACTATGACGTTATGCATAAGAGGGAGCCAGTAAATGCATGGTTGGTCGTATATATGTGTCTGTGTACTGTAGAGAGTCCTGTGACTACTCCTGTTTCTGCATGTCTGTGTTATTACAGCTGCACATACCTCCTCCCCACCTCCTCTCCTCCCCTGACTCAGACCTCAGGTGCATTCTAGCTCCACCTGGCTAAACATCTTTGAATGTGAGCTTCCTCCTTAGTTAAAGTCATTTGACAAACCTATTTCTTGCTCTTCTACTCTATTTATGACCTTTGGTTCTTCCAATTTCAGCAATTTCCCATTTTAGGGCCTTGGCAGTTCAACAGGGCAGTTCTTGGAAATGTAAACTTCCTTCGAATAGTCCAGTGTCTAATTCTCTCCTTAACTTGCCCCCTTTCCCATGGTCTAATTTAACAAGCAGATACTACATTTGCTAAGGGCATTGCCATGGGAAATCCCTCCATTCCCCTGCCAAAGCAAAAAGGAGTTTGATAAAGCCCCACGTTTCTACATTTGTGTGTGTGTTAGCGTTCCTGTAGGCTGAGTGTAGTCACGTGAAGAAGTTAGAGTGGGAGTCTAGGGGAAGGCTTAATCTTTAAACATTCAGAAAATCCTAAACTTACAATGTTATTTCACCACCACAATGTTTTAACCAACCAAAGGTTTGAAAAGCAATACTCTGCTTTGTGTTTTATGGAATCGTGGCTGTTTGAACCCAGACTCAGTGCTGCATTTGATGGTATCTCAATCTTTCAGGCAGATCGGGACACAGAACTCTGTGTATGTATCAGCATTAATAATGACTGGGGCAATGTTACAGTAATATCACAGTACTGTTCTCCTGAATTGGATTTATTTTATTTTTTAATATATTGAAAGCCAACCCCTATCCAGGAGTAAGGTTCCAGAGCCACGGTTGTGCGTAGAGGTAAGTCCCACCAGATCCAACTGGTATCGCTCCACCTCACGCACAAGTTCTGGCTCCTTCCCCCCCAGTGAGGTGACGTTCCACGTCCCCAAAGCAAGCTTCTGCCGCCCGGGTCTGATCTGTCGAGACCCCCCACCTTCACTGCCACCCATATGACAGCGCACCCGACCCCTGCGGTTGTTCCTGTGAGTGGTGGGCCCACAGGATGGAGAGGAGAGAGATGCCACGTATCTCGTTCGGGCTGTGCCCGGCCGGGCTCCGTGGCAAACCCGGCCACCAGACGCTCGCTTTCGAGCTTGCCGTCTGGGCCTGGCTCCAGACGAGGGCCCTGGGCTTCCTCCAGGCAGGGTCTCGCTCCTTTTTCCTCGATCTTTCATGGGGTCTTGGTGAACCATTCTTAGTCTGGCCCCTCGCCTGAGACCACTTTGCCTTGGGAAACCCTACCAGGAGCATGAAGCTCCAGACAACCCAGCCCTCAGGTTCATAGGGGCACACAAACCTCTCCACCACGTTAAGGTGATGATTCCCGGGGAGGGGCTGTCAACTGATCACCATCTGGTAGTGAGTTGGATCAGAGGGTGGGGAAAGACTTTGGACAGACCAGGTAAGCCCAAACGGGTAGTGCGGGTGAACTGGGAACGTCTGGAGGAGGCCCCTGTCCAAAAGATCTTTAACTCACACCTCTTCACACCTTTTCAGGCATCCCTGTGGAGGTTGGGGGCATTGAACCTGAGTGGGCAATGTTCAAAGCTTCTATTGCTGAAGCTGCGGCGGTGAGCTGTGGTCTCAAGGTCCTAGGTGCCTCAAGGGGTGGTAACCCTAGAACACCGTGGTGGACCACGGTGGTCAGGGAAGCTGTCCGACTGAAGAAGGAGGCCTTCAGGGATATGCTAGCCCTGGGGACTCCGGAGGCAGTTGCAGGGTACCGACAGGCCCGAAGGGCTGCAGCCGCTGCCGTGTCAGAGGCAAAGCAGCGGGTGTGGGAGAAGTTTGGAGAAGCTATGGAGAAGGACTTTCGGTCGGCACCAAAATGCTTCTGGAAAACCGTTCGGCACCTCAGAAGGGGAAAACGGGAACCATCCAAGCTGTGTACAGTAAGGATGGGACACTGTTGACCTCAACTGATGATGTGATCGGGCGCTGGAAAGAGCATTTTGAGGAGCTCCTGAATCCGACCTACACGCCCTCTAGTACAGAGGCAGAGCTGGAGGCTGATGGAGGGTCATCGTCAGTTTCCCTGGGGGAAGTCGCTGAGGTAGTCAAACAACTCCACAGTGGCAAAGCCCCAGGGACTGATGAGATTCGTCCAGAAATGCTAAAAGCTTTGGGTGGGGAAGGGCTGTCTTGGTTGACACGCCTCTTCAACATTGCATGGAAGTCTGGGACAGTGCCAGAGGAGTGGCAGACCGGGGTGGTGGTTCCCCTCTTTAAAAAGGGGGACCAGAGAGTGTGTGCCAATTACAGAGGTATCACACTCCTCAGCCTCCCTGGTAAAGTGTACTCCAAAGTGCTGGAAAGGAGGGTTCGGCCAATAGTCGAACCTCAGATTGAAGAGGAACAATGCGGTTTTCGTCCTGGCCGGGAACCACGGACCAGCTCTTTACTCTCGCAAGGATCCTGGAGGGGGCCTGGGAGTATGCCCATCCAGTCTACATGTGTTTTGTGGATCTGGAGAAGGCGTATGACCGGGTACCCCGGGATCTTTTGTGGGAGGTGCTGCGGGAGTATGGGGTGAGGGGGTCTCTTCTCAGGGCCATCCAATCTCTGTACGCTCAAAGCATGAGCTGTGTCCGTGTCCTCGGCAGTAAGTCGGATTCGTTCCAGGTGGGGGTTGGCCTCCGCCAGGGCTGCGCTTTGTCACCAATCCTGTTTGTAATATTCATGGACAGGATATCAAGGCGTAGTCATGGGGGAGGGGTTCCCGTTCGGTGGGCTGATGGTCACATCACTGCTTTTTGCGGATGATGTGGTCCTGATGGCCTCATCGGTCGGTGACCTTCAGCACTCACTGGATCGGTTCGCAGCCGAGTGTGAAGCGGCTGGGATGAGGGTTAGCACCTCTAAATCTGAGGCCATGACTCTCAGCAGGAAACCGGTGGAGTGCCTACTCCGGGTAGGGAATGAGTCCTTACTCCAAGTGAAGGAGTTCAAGTACCTCGGGGTCTTGTTCGCGAGTGAGGGAACAATGGAGCGGGAGATTGGTCGGAGGATCGGAGCAGCGGGGGCGGTGTTGCATTCGCTTCACCGCACCGTTGTGACGAAAAGAGAGCTGAGCCGAAAGGCAAAGCTCTCGATCTACCGGTCAATCTTTGTTCCTACCCTCACCTATGGTCATGAAAGCTGGGTCATGACCGAAAGAACTAGATCGCGGGTACAAGCGGCCGAAATGGGTTTTCTCAGAAAGGTGGCTGGCCTCTCCCTTAGGGATAGGGTGAGAAGCTCAGTCATCCGAGAGGAACTCGGAGTAGAGCCGCTGCTCCTTTGCATAGAAAGGAGCCAGTTGAGGTGGTTCGGGCATCTTGTACGAATGCCACCTGGGCGCCTCCCTAGAGAGGTGTTCCAGGCACGTCCAGCTGGGAGGAGACCTCGGGGAAGACCCAGGACTAGGTGGAGAGATTATATCTCCACACTGGCCTGGGAACGCCTCGGGATTCCCCAGTCAGAGCTGGCTAATGTTGCCCGGGAAAGGGAAGTTTGGGGTCCCCTGCTAGAGCTGCTACCCCCGCGACCCGACCCCGGATAAGCGGTTGAAGATGAGATGAGATGAGATATTGAAAGCCATTCAAGTGCCTGCTGGAATTCTCATTTATCCTGGTTGGGGTTCATTGGGGTTGGGGTACATTCTACCGGTAGCCAACGTGCATGAGGCTCAACAGCAGCTAGCTGAATAAATCCTTGGGGCGGAATGGTCATACCCTTAGTGGCTTTAACAAAGGTAACTTAAGCCTCAAGCTCCCGAAATACAAACAGCGTATAAAAATCCCGACCTAAGAGGCGAAACATCTAGACCACTGCTACAGAACAATCGTCCATTCTTACCACGCTGTGCTCTGTACTGACCTGGGACTTTCAGAAAACCTTATGGTTCATCTAATACCACCATACAGGCAAAAATAATAACTTTCTAAGCCCGTTGTTCTAAGTGTGTGGTAGTGGAGCAGTGAAGCAACAGAGGCTCTGCGTGTGTGTCTGGAGTGCACTGATTTGGACATTTTCTGATCTGCCACTGATGGTCTGAATGAGTACACTGATGCTGTGACTTCATACATCAGCTTATGTGAGGACAGTTGCATACCCACAATTGAGTTAACATGAATGACATGAATATCATCCTGTTGCTTTTGTGTAACGAGGCGACATCAGGGAAGTTCTGAACGACAAACTTATGTAGGCTACACTTCACAGCCAACAATATTTTGCTTTTCAAAACTGCTTTTCAAAGAATAATGGCCTACTGAAACAATAGGCAATTAATAATAGTTAAAATAGGTCAATTATTAATATAATGACACAAAAGTAGCAGACCATTAGACAATATACCAACTTTGACAATGTGGTAGATGTGGTGCTCAATTATTATTATTTGTGAGAGCTCCCTCCGAAGCCAGTCTACCACTACCTGCGGGCAGACTTCAGCGTTTGTCCTCCCCGGTCTTTTTTGCTGCCAACGTCCCCCCCCCACACTGATTGTCTGGTCTTGTCACAAACACCTGGTGTTCTTTCTCTCATTAGTAGAGTATTTAGGTCCCCTGTGTTTGGTCATGTCTTTGTGGGGTATTGTTGCATGTTACGTGTTTTGTACAATATGAGAGTGGTTTGCTTATTGATGTGCTGTGTGCCATCTTTCTTTGATTAATTCAGTACTGTGGAATTTTTTTGCGCTGCGTCACACCTTTTCATATTATTGCACCAGTGCGTACTTGGACGATTGCTGCTAGTGTCAATCTGGGACATTAAAACACCACAACGCTATCACTGATGCCTCGGACACTGTCCTTCCCCAACGTCACATATCACTACAGCCGTGTCTTTATTATTTTCATTTCTAGAAAAGTCACGGTTTTGAAGACAGGTTTCCCTTCACAGAGACAATATAATATATTGTAAAGAACCCCTAACACTCAATGATGTTGCATCCTGTAAAGACCTGGGCCCGTATGTATAAAACTTCTAAGAAATGCTCTTAAGAATAGTCTTAAGCTTTGACTTAAGTGTCAGAAAATACATAGTAAAGAGTAGGACTTCTCTAAGAGTAGGAGACTTTTATAAAGCAGCTAAAAGCAACTTTCAGTATAAGTATAAGACTGATTCTTATGTGCTTTCTGAAGTGGGTCTTAAGTGCTGTGAACTAAGGACAACAATGATGTGAACCCACAATGTCCGCCCTGAACCTCTGAATCAGCCAATAGTGAGCCTGCAAGGGTGAGGTCACAGCAGCATGACACAATTAATTCATTATTTAATTTAGACAACAATTATTTCAATTTATTTAGAATAATTCGTTTTTGCTTTGTGCAAAAAAATTACAAACAAGTACATGCATTTATTTCACATAAATTTAATAGAGTTTCAACACATTAATTAAATGGACAAATGTGATGCTATTTAAGTAGTTAAGCTTATGAATCACATAATTAAAAATTGCACTCACAGGTCACAGCTGTATATAAAGGAAAGACAAAAGTTGCAAATTGTTAAAAATGGATGCAAAAAGAAAACCCTGACGATCAAGCCTGTATTGTTTTATCAAATCTCTGTCATCATATAATTCCAACACATTCTTACATTGTTGGAAACTGCGCGGCCTCCACCTCTCTGCGGCCATCTTGTTACTCCTAACTGGTTAGGAGACCTCTCCAGCTCTCTTAAATAATTTAGAAGCTGAGACTTAGTCTTAACACTTAGGAACCTTTATGAATCACACTTATTCTTAAGAATAAGAGTAAAATGACGTCATTCTTAGAATTTTGACACACTTAAGACAAAAAATGTACTCTGAGCGGCTTTATACATACGGGCCCTGTACTAAACTCTGAACACATACATCAAAGTTTATTAGCAAGACATTACACCGTCCGTAGAACAATATGCCCGATGGCGTCGCCGCCGAGATGGTCGCCGCCGTCACGCCAGCGCCCAAGATGGCCGCCGCCGCCACGCCAGCGCCCGAGATGGCCGCCTCCGCCACGCCAGTGCCCGGGATGGTCGCCGCCGCCATGCCAGCGCCCGGGATGGCCGCCACGCTAGCGCCCGAGATGGCCGCCGCCGCCACGCCAGCGCCCGAGATGGCCTCAATAAACTTGTTTGAAACGGATTATCGGGCTCTGCAAATGGCTTGCTACACCACATCACCATACAACCGTGACACTAAGTAGCCTATAAAAAACTAATTTCAACAGTAGGATGCTTCGGCTACATCGATATTAACTTGGTTTAATGTTAACAATGCAATGCATTCAAGTATTCTAACATAAGTCTGTCTCATACATTTCACAGAAACAACAATATTCAAGTCAGGAAATTGCGCACTGACTGACTCAATATTATTGTCTGCAATACGTCTAAATTAATTTGGTTTAATTTAAAATATTAAGTGTGATAATATCACGTTACATTTTGGTGAACAATTTTCATTTGCAGTCTATAATAGTCTATGTAAGTTATGGCTCTTTTTACACAACATACATCATATACAGACAGAATTTATTATATTTCCTTTACATAGTCTAATATTGTTTATGTATCAACTTTTATTAATTGTCAATTGTTTCAGTAAGCCATAGTTCTTTAAAAAGCATCTTTTAAAAGCAAAAATTTTGTCTGTAAAGCGTAGCCTACAGAAGTTTAAAATATCACATTACATTTAGGTCATGATATTTACTTGCAGAAAATTTGACTTGGTTTCTCTTTTTCAAGCGCCAACCAATGACAGACAACAAAATATACAGGTGAAAAAAAATACAAGCAAAAAATTTCCAGTGATTATTTTATCAGAAGGAAATGTAAGGGGGATAAAGCATATCTAGGAGCATTCCTAAAAAGAGATTTGTGGAAGTGTATAATAGTGCCATAAAAAAATAATTGATGTGCTTCTGGGTCAAATGACCCACTTCCGGTGCTTTCAGTGTTAGAGACAAGGCAGTGCAGCTGCCTATAAATGGGAGCCACTTGTCCTGCCCAAACTTTTAACAGAGTATATTACAAAAAAATTGTTTAAGTACATTATTGGTTTATGAAAATGCTATTACATAAAAAATATATATACATCAATATAATATGCAAGTGAACAGTGAGCTTTTTCTGGGTGTTTTTAGCATGTTGATTAGAAATGTAATTAAGACCACGATGCTCTCTAACATTTTCAATGTGGACCCCCATTGAAAACTATTGTCCACCCTTGCTCTATATTGTGCAATCCTTGGCATTTGGATAAATATTTTTTGCATTTCACTAACAAAGACACTTTCTAGTCAAGCTAACCCAAGTAGGATGAATATGTAATATTACATGAGATATGACATTGTTCAATTGGCCTCCTCCTATCCCATGTTCAATGTTATTTTTTTACCGAACTGGTACCGAACATAGAAACATACTGTGTGCAAGCTCACATACTATAAAAGCGGATACAAATACAATGGTGTTTGAATGAAGTTAAGAAGCAGGGCAGGGCAGAGATTTGTGTGTTCCTAAGGAGCTGTGCACAGTAAAATCCTAGCCCACACACCCAGTTTTGGAAAAACTGCAGTTCCCAGGCAGTTACTCTGAGCTAAAACCCCCAAGTCGCCCACATTGACTGGGCTGCAGAACAAGACTAGGCTTCAAATTCCCAGGCATATGATCCAGCAGTTTTAATGGAGAGATGGATGACAGAAGGCGGAAAGATCGAGAATAAAATGTGGTAAAGGGTAGAAAAATCAAGGGAAAGGTTTCTGAGTTTGTTTGTCTTCTGCGGTCTTGGTAAAATATGAACGCAGCTGTAGGATATGGCAATCTACTGTCGGCTTGCCACCCATGTGAAAATTCCCAAATATCACTACCAGTTTTGTATTGTTGATCCCAGACACACTGTGTATCGGGTTGAATGTTTTCCTTTTTCTAGGAATACATCTGGTCATATAGTGGAATTAATAATTATGCAACCCGTTTTGACTCGAGGGAGAAGGCTGCACTTTTATTGTTTAACAAATAAAGCTTATTGATCGTTATAGCCAAGCTTTTTTCCAGAGTTATCTCAAACACAAAATGTCTGCAAGCTGTTTAGCCACTAAGCCGTCTTTAAAGAAGTACCCAGCGCCAAAAATGCCAAAGTGTCAATGTAAGGATTACATAAATAAAAACACACATTCTGTCTTTCCCCAACTAATCCCATATTTTTTTAATAATTAAAACCCTGAATGAATGCTCATATTCTACAATTGCAACTAATTTGGACTGAACAGTACACCTCTCCTGCCTGACCATTACACCGCTCCAGAACTGAATGCAACATCTCTCCTGGCCTGTACGTTATAACTCCCCCGGCAACCTTGTCCAGACTGAAGGTTACAACTTTCCCACATGTTACACCTTTTCTATAATATAAGTAACTCCCAGATTGAATGTTACAACTTATTTAATTATTTTTCTGCACTTCTGCATGCCACAGTTTTGTGTCAGGTCCTGGGGATGAGGATTTCTCAAGGTGGCTCTATGGTGTCCCTAGAGTTCTACCAGGGCATGCCCTCTAGAACAGGGATGTCAAACTAATTTTCACCCTGTGCCACAACTGCATTATGGTGGCCCTCAAAGGGCCGGATGTTACCGTAAGACTGTATAAATGTAACTACTCCTGAATTTATTGGCAAATAACTGCCTCTTCATTTGATTATTGTTTACTCAGGTCTATAAATAATGTACATGCATTTACACAAGTGTTTAAATAATGCAACCACATGTATCTGTGTTATTATGACATGAATTCCTTTAATGTGTCAGCTGCCTTTTTTAGTTGGCTGTTTGGTCGATTTGTAAGTGTGGCAAATAAAACATTAAGGTGAATGTCCAGCAGCTCTGCGCCTCATGTCCTTCAAGGCAAACGCGACAGGAATGTTTAAGTAAAAGTTTAAAATGTGTTAGTCAACAAGACGCTGTTATTGTTATGGGCAACTTATTCAGGATCAACATGCTGAAAATTCTTATGAGTGAGGACGGTCCTCACTCACTCCAGGGCGGCAGTGGCTCAGTGGGTTGAGTCGGTTGTCTATCAATCAGGTTCGATCCCCGGTTCCTCCTGGGAAATTGTCGAGGTGTCCATGAGCAAGACACCTAACCCCAGCTGCTCCTGGCGAGCCTGCAGTCGCCTTGCATGGTAGACGCGGTCAGTGTATGAATGAGTGAATGAATGGGTGAATGTGACGCAGGATCTGTAAAGCGCCTTGGATAAAAGCGCTATATAAAAGCGCAGCATTTACTCCATGGTGTTTTGAGTTGGCCACTTTTTAGTTTAGGCTTTGGGTTGTTTAGATCAGGCACACCAGTTTTTAGTTTGGTGCTCAAATCGTCTATTTAGGTTGTTAGTTACCTCTGTGGTGTGCTACTCATTGTTTCAAGTCACCGGATTGTTTTGTATACATTTAGTATACAAGCCGATATTTAGCAAACTTTATTTTACATGATTTTTTGTTCGATGTTACATGTTTTCTTAAATAAATACCACGAAGTTAAAACTGGCTCTGCACTACACCACCAAAGAATGTGTGAGACAAAATGAATTGCCATATATTGTACTATTGTGGCTTTTTGAATGATTATGCCCAGTAAGGGTGGCAGCTGGTAATCTGATACCTGTGAGATTTGTTTATATTGTAACTATTATCTATGTTTAGTACATTCATTTACTATTAATTTTTTAATATAAATATATTATATATATATAACATATATTAATATATATCTTTCATAAGGCTGTTCACTTGATGT
The DNA here is from genome assembly GCA_029465975.1 of Dallia pectoralis. Lineage (NCBI taxonomy): Eukaryota > Metazoa > Chordata > Actinopteri > Esociformes > Umbridae > Dallia > Dallia pectoralis. The sequence goes on from CM055739.1 coordinate 18,964,842, forward strand.
GCATTTCAGCTGCCACATATTTAGTGCATCTTAAACATGCCCACATACAAAAATGTTCAGCCCAACCGGAATATATACTGCTCAGTATGGCCCCTGAAAACTGCCCATCCAGCAGGCTTTCCACATGCCTTTTACATCACTCATCTAGTCCTTCACCAGACAGTTCCACCCAAAGGATGGCTGTCCTGTTTCCCACAAATACACATGCATACATACACAAATAACCTTCTGTCACGGGTGGTGAGGTTGTGTTGCTACACGGGACCATTTTGGTGGTGCACAGCTCATTGTTTACGTTTCTGTCACAGCTGTTAGCATTTTATTCATTAGTGGTCTATAAAGGGTTGCTAGGTAGTATTCACCGGTGCTTAGCATTGTTCCACGTCACAAGTTAGATAGCGGTGAGTGTTCTTGTATCACGATTATAGTTGGTGTTTGTATATGTTCGTTTGAGTCGCTATATGCACATTTTCATTTCATTCAACCAAGTTTGTGTTTTCGCTGTTTACGATTTGTTTTACTTTTGTGAGTTAATAAATCTGTTTTTAAACGGATTACCTGGCTCTGCGAATGGCATCCTACACTACAACTTACACGATCCGTGACACCTTCACTGGTCCCAACACAATTTTTTAAATCACTTTAGCCAGACATTGCATGTGTGTGTTTGTGTCTTTGAGAGTGTGTTCCAGAGTCTGTGCATCACTACATGTCTATCTCCACCAGGGTGTTTTCATTATTCACACTTAGACAACTTGTGGTCAGCAGCAACAGATGGAGCCAGAGAGAATTTCTTCCAGCCTTCGGACTGTCATCTGAGACTGTTCTATGGTGTTGCAACAAATCAGAAAGCACATCATAGAGCGTCCATTACCGAGAGATCTGGAAAACAGATTATTATAAAGGGTTGTCCTTTTGGTTGAACTTCCACATGCTCCAATGTGTGAGCCTGGCCGCCTGTGAGTTGCACCAGTCTTGGCTGAAACCAATAGCTGATTTTCATATATCACAATGGTTGCTGCCCATCTTTTGTCATAAAGTATCCAAAAAATAAGTACAAATAAGCACATTCTTCTATGGCATGTCCATTTCTATAAAAAACGCATAGTGGTAAAATTTACTTTTAACTAAAGGTTACTTTTAAGTTTAGGCATTGCAGGTTAAAGTTAGATAAATCATAACTTGCTTTGTTGCACTCTAACAACATCTTGTGGCTTTGGGGCCTGTGAGCGTAACTGAGGTGAAAAGCCGTAATATGTGGTGCATCTCACATGAAAGGATGATTCTGAAAGGATGAATTAAACGTCAAGGCCGCATTATAACAATTACACAATCCCAAGTCATAGTGGCTGGCGTTGAGGTTCTGTTATATTCTGAACATCAAGTAGAGGAGTCACAAGGAAAGCAGTCACATGTGTTGATTCATGCCCAGTGTGGGCCAGGCGACCTGTCAGAACAGGGGGCTAATTGGTTAGCTGGTGCAAATTTGACATCAGATTCACATGTTTTGGAGTATTGCACATTTGTTGCAATGTAGATTATGCAAAGTCAGATTACTGAGCAGACCTTTACTGACAAGTACAATATCAGCCACTTCACCTTCCACTGCCTTGGTTATTAGTGCTTGCCATATGTTTTTGCTATGTCACAGACTGACAGTGTGGCCATCAGAAAGCAGGTCATACTTACTATTTAATAGCCCCAATGTGAAAGCGCTGAGTTGATACCTTGCCCCATACATACATACACACACAAACTCTCTCAGAAACACATTTGCTCAAGGATTTATTATGACATGATATTCATTATATTCATTCTCTTAACAGATAGATTGACATTGGGAAGGGCTTCAATAAGCGGGAAGTGTTTATGTGGGAGAGAGGGAGAAAGTGTTCAAGGGCACCAGAAATATAGAAAAACAAACTGAGAAAAAGCGAGAGGAACAAAAGAGAGAGAAAGATAAATGGTCAAAAGGAATGAGAGTGAGTGGCTGAGAACAAGAGAGAGGGGAAGTCAGTTGTGTGTAGATCTGGGCGGTCATTGCCTAAAGTCAGCAGCTTTAGAAAGGCCTCCCACTGTTTTACTTTTCTGGGGAGATGTCTGTAAGAAAAACACATTCCTCAAATGAATTCAATCCCCTGAACAATGAGGAATGGAAAGGGAAACCCAACGATATTATGTTTTATTTCTCTAAGGTCATGGACCCTTCCTGACAGAAAAAAAGCAGAAATACTGAGAGGAAGAGAAAAAACTGTGTGTGTATTTTGCTAGTGAACTAGGTCTATGTGTAGACCCAAAGTCCCCGCAAATATTCAACAATAGTAAAATTTACAAATCATTTTTGGCAGGTTCCTACAATTAAAGAAATATTATTTTATTGGTGATGATAGGTTATGGCAAAATGTACAAATCTACAAATTGCTCTAATTGTCACAAGTGTGGTGAGTTTGTGTTTCACACAGTGAGTTGCGGTTGCACTTCCTGTTTCTGTTCACTGTTTTGTTGTTAACACGTGTGCTTCTTGTTAGCTTATTAGCGAATCACCGGGGCTTTTTAACATGCCAGTTTGGGTTTGCACTTTGCTGCTTATTGTTTCAAGTCACGTCTGGTATTTGGTGAGTGGAGGTTAGTCGGTAGTTGTTCATTTTTGTGAAGTCGTGTTTTGTCAATTGTTTAAGTCGCTTTGTGTAAGCGCGATTTTGTTTTTTATCCAGTGTAGGTATAGTTTGCGTTTGTGTGTCTGTAGGTTTTATTTGTTTAATAAAACTCCATGAAACCCGGTTGTACTCTCAACACTTAAGATTTGGTACCAATTTCGACGTCACTTTGGTTTCTCCACTCCATCCACCACAAGCCCCATTGGCAATAATCATCTATTCCCGCCGTCCCTAATTGACAATGCATTTTCCATTTGGGCGAGGAGGGGTATTAGGACGTTTCATGACCTTTACAACAATGGTAATTTTTCCAGTTTTGCCCATCTTGCTTCTAAACACTCTTTACCTCAATCTCACCTCCAAATTAGACATTGTGCTTCCTCTCTCTTCTCTGGCTTCCCTGCCATGCCCCCCAGCCGTGGGATGAGTTGTTGGGCTTATTGCCTCAGCAGAAGGGACTAATCTCTCGCCTTTATATATGCATGATGTCACTGGACCAGCGATCGACCGACAGAGCCAGGGTTGCTTGGGGGCGGGAGATGGGTGTTGAGCTCGCACAAGAGTGGTGAAACAGGGCAATAGACAGAATACACTCCACAACATCCTGTGCTCGTCTTGGCCTAGTACAGTTCAAGGTTGTGCACAGAGTTCATTTTTCCAAATCAAGATTGGCGAAAATATATCCCGACACTGTAGATGAGTGTGATAGATGTCACCTGTCCCCATGTGACCATACTCACATTTTTAGCCAATGTTCTGCCCTTAGACACTACTGGGAGTCTATTTTCAACATTTTGTCTGAGGTACTTGGTATTCAACTCCAGCCGTGCCCCCTTATATCTGTATTTGGTGTCCCGAAAGTCCTCTCTGATTTGAACTCCAAGCAGGCTGATATTGTGGCCTTTGCGTCCTTGCTAGCACGACGCAGGATCCTTCTTAGCTGGAAATCTGTTCACCCTCCCTCTGTCTCTAGTTGGCTGAGTGATGTTATGTCCTTCCTGAGATTGGAGAAGATCAAGTATACTCTCAGGGGCTCCAGTGCTAGTTTTGCCAACAAATGGCAACCCTTTGTAACCTATTTCAAAGACCTGGCCATTTCCGTCTGAGCCTTTGTGATGGTGTTATATATATATTTTTTTTTTTCTGTACCTGCATGTGGGTGTATATGCGTGCGCATGCGCGGTATGTATGTGTTATGGGTGTGTGCGTATGTGTATGTATGTGCACAGGTGTGTGTATGTATGTGCACGGGTCTGTATTTATATATATATATATATGTACATTTCATTGCTTGGGGTGCCATCCTCCATCTGACTGTCCCAGTATTGCATAGCTTTGTTTTTGTAGAGAGAACAGTTCTAATTTCTTGTCTGGTTCTTATGTCCTTTTTATTTAAAATGTGTAGTCCTTTATGTCTTGTTGTTAATTGATTACTAACTTTTATTTACTTTCTTTTTTTTGTATATATCATTTTCTGCTGTATCGTTGTTGCATGGTTTTGTGTTTTGATGGGGGGGGGGGCTAGGGAGAAAAAGAAAAGTGTAGCTGGTGGCTTATGCCTCATCCATGGTAATCACTGTCTGTACCTGTTTTCCACCAATAAAAAAATTATTAAAAAAAAACTCCATGAATGTGATTATTCGCTCTGCATATGGCTCTATGCACTTTACCCCAAAGGATTTCGTGACACTTAATGTTACAGTTGACAGTACCAATTAGGATCAGGCAATATAGCTTGGTTAATTTTAGACATAATGGATTGGTTATCAAGTTTAAGGTTTAGAGTGGATTTCCGTGTTACAGCTAGGCAGTGCCGATCCTGACCTCCCTGAGGCCCTAAGCAAAATTCTGCTAAGGGGCCCTCTACCTGACCTGTGATGCCGTGAGCTATGTAAACCATTTGCCATTGCCACACAGTCACGCCTGACACTTCAGTGCTCCCAATACAATCCTCCCTCCTTTAAACAAAACAGTCAAATAATTTGTACAACAATATAGAACAGAATGAGGTTCAACCAACATTATTTATTAAATAGAGTATTTTCTATAATATTAAGATAACAAGTAATATTAACATAAACATAAATAAGAAGAAAATAATCAATTATAACCCTGAACTTTGGCTTTTGGGATTAACTTTTGTTCTCTACAGCCTGGGCATTTTTTTGGGTTTAGAGTTTATTTCAAATAAATTCATATTTCAAAATTCTAAAGAATATTGATGATAGAGCAGCACATCATGAAGACAGTAAAGTTGTTTTGATTCCAAAAACTTTCAAGGGGGCAAAGCTATTGAGCAAAATGTGCTAAAAAATGGGGTTAGTGTTGATTTGAAAAAAATATAATTTATATTTTGAAAATCTAAAGAATGTTGATGATAGAGCAGCTCTTCATGAACATGCAAAATATGATTTTATTCAAAACAAATTCAAGGGGGCAAAGCTTTTGAGCAACCAGAAGGAAATCTTCGCTTAATTTTGTCATGGATGTTGTAAACATTAATTGACGCGCTATGACACGAAGGGGAGGCGGGGCCTCAAGTAATTTGCGAGGCCCTACGCAGCTTGCGTAGTGAGCGTATAGGGCGGATCGGCTCTGCAATTAGGTCCATGTAAAAATACAAAAACAAATATGCGTCTTAACCTATACAAATATGTCCCTAAAATGTGGTTAAATCTTATTTTATTCAAAAGGCTACTTGGGTCATTCCCATATGTGTTCAGGGCATTGTCTGATTGCTTAAACAACCAAAGAGATTGGGAATAATGGGAAATAATTGACAATTGTCTTTAGCATTGGGAAATATAGGGTTTTCCAAATGAATCACATATTCACCTACAAATTGCGATTGGAGTATGTTCTGTTCACAAACTCATCTTAGCATGGTACCATTATGTTCTAGTTGGTGTTTACATTACGCCGGGCGCGCATGTTAAAGATGCCCAGCGCCTGCTAGCCGACCAGATACTGAACGTGGAACGAGCCAACCTGGACACCTTGGTTATCGTTCTGGGGGACTTTAACAAAGGGAACCTCAGTCACGAACTCCCCAGATACAGACAATTTATCAAATGCCCCACCAGAGAAGGGAATACCCTGGACCACTGTTACACTACGGTCAGTAAAGCCTACCACGCTGTCCCTCGGGCTGCACTGGGTCTCTCCGATCATACCATGGTCCATTTGATTCCTGCTTACAGGCAGAAACTAAAACTCTGCAAACCTGCGGTGAGGACATCAAAACAGTGGACCAGTGATGTGGTGGGGGATCTACAGTCATGCCTTGACACTACAGACTGGGACATGTTCAGGTCTGCTACCAACAGCCTCGATGAGTTCACAGAAGCGGTCACATCTTACATCAGCTTCTGTGAGGACTCCTGCATTACAACACGCGCCAGGGTGAATTTCAACAATGATAAGCCCTGGTTCTCTGCTAAACTCAGAAAGTTGAGGCTGGAGAAAGAGAAAGCGTTCAGGAGCGAGGACAGAGACATTTTCAAAGAGGCTAAGAACCGGTTTAGCAAGGAGATTAGAGTGGCTAAACGACGGTACTCAGAGAAATTAAAACAACCATTCTCTGCTAACGACTCTGCCTCTGTCTGGAGGGGTCTGAGGCAAATTACCAACTACAAGCCCAGAGCCCCCCACACCACCAACGACTCTCGCCTAGCCAACGACCTGAATGAGTTTTACTGCAGATTTGAAAGGTATCTAGACGGCCCTGCACTCCCCTCCCCCCTCTCCCCTTACCCCCACCTCAGATGCATCTCTCACCATTCAAGACAGAGATGTAAACAGACTCTTCAAGAGGCAGAACCCCCGCAAATCAGCGGGACCAGACACTATCTCTCCAGCCACCCTTAAGCACTGCGCTGACCAGCTGTCTCCCGTGTTCACCGCCATCTTCAACACCTCCCTGGAGACATGCCATGTGCCAGCCTGTCTTAAGGCCTCCACCATCATCCCAGTGCCTAAAAAGCCAAGGCCAACAGGACATAATGACTACAGACCCGTCGCGCTGACCTCTGTGGTTATGAAGTCCTTCGAACGTCTTATGCTGGCTCATCTGAAAACAATCACAGACCCTCTACTAGACCCCCTGCAGTTTGCCTACAGAGCCAACTGGTCGGTGGACGATGCAGTCAACATGGCCCTCCACTTCACTCTCCAGCACCTGGATTCCCCTGCAACATATGCGAGGATCCTGTTTGTTGACTTCAGCTCCGCCTTCAACACCATCATCCCTGCCCTTCTACATGACAAGCTCTCCCAGCTCAACGTTCCAGACTCAACCTGCAGGTGGATCACAGACTTCCTGTCTGACAGGAAGCAGTGCGTCAAGCTGGGGTCACAAGTCTCTGACTCCAGGTCCATTAGCACCGGGTCCCCCCAGGGCTGCGTCCTTTCTGCTCTTCTCCCTGTACACCAACAGTTGCACCTCAAGTCACCCATCTGTTAAGATCCTGAAGTTTGCGGACGACACCACCCTCATTGGGCTCATCTCCGGTGGGGACGAGTCCGACTACAGGCTGGAAGCTGACAAACTGGTGACCTGGTGCAGCCAGAACAACTTAGAGCTCAATGCTCTAAAGACAGTGGAGATGGTTGTGGACTTCAGGAGAAACTCAGCCCCACTCTCACCCATCACCCTGTGTGGCTCCCCCGTAAATTACGGTAGAGTCCTTCCGCTTCCTGGGCACCATCCTCTCACAGGACCTCAAGTGGGATTTAAACATCTGCTCACTGACCAGGAAAGCTCAACAGAGGATGTACTTCCTTCGGCAGCTGAAGAAATTCAACCTGCCTAAGACTATGATGGTCCACTTCTACTCAGCTATCATTGAGTCCATCCTCACCTCATCCATCACCATATGGTACCCTGCTGCTACAGCCAAAGACAAGAGCAGATTGCAGCGTATTATCCGCTCAGCTGAAAAGGTGATAGGCTGCAGTCTGTCTAGCCTCGAGGATCTGCACACCTCGAGGGCTCTGAGGCGAGCTAGGAAGATTGTGGCAGACCCCTCTCACCCCGGACACTCTCTGTTCAATCCACTCCCCTCCGGCAGAAGGCTTCGGTCCATCAGGACCAAAACCTCACGGCACAAGAAGAGTTTCTTCCCATGTGCTACTGGCCTCCTCAACAAGGCCAGGGGTGCACACAAGCCTTGAACTATGACCCATCTCACTTAAGCCTCGAACTCTGACCCACTCCTTTTGCACATGATTTGCACTACATTTTTTGCTCTATTGCACTGTTGTTTTTTGGTATCTTATTGTTATTTTTTTGTACATACTATCCCTCTACCCCCTCATCCCTTTAGTTTGATTTATATTGTTCTATTTTTATGTTGCATGTAAGCACCTTCCTGCCACAGTAAATTCCTTGTCTGTTCACACATTCAATGGCGAATAAACACTTTTCTGATTCTGATGTTGATGTGTTCCTTTTCCACACCAAAACTGTCACGACTCACTACAGTAGCAAGCTCAAAAGCAGACCACACACTGGTAAAGGTGATAACAAAGGGAGTTATTGAAAACAAAGTCCGATGTGATGACCGATGTGAAGGGGGTGTTATCCTGACCATGGATGTGGTCTGCGTTCACAGGCCCACAAAAACTGGCTTCGGAACAAAAACAACGACAGGAACAACCAGAGAAAAAAAGTCTGACCGACAGGAACAGATGGCTGGTACGTTGACTGGTAATACTCAAAAACATGACAACTTGACACGACTGGAACATTCTATGAATACTTCACGATCTGGTGCGGACCGATCTGGTCCTCCCCATGATGAGCTGATCTGGTGCAGGTGCCATAAAGACAACTCCGAACAGGTGTGCAGGTGAACAAGAGAGCAAATAAGAACCCACCAGAGGAAGATAAATGACCATGACGACGCTTTTGGTAGAAGTCACGCAGCAGACCCGCAGCCAAAATTTTGCACCGGGAATCCAACACCTCTCCTCTGGACCGTAACCCTCTGGGAATCCAGAACTCGACAAACTGTGTACGCCGTGTCAATCGTTTTTACGCGTGAGACATGGAAGGCGGGATGGACGCTCGGGCAGAAACAACGTCACATGGGAGGCCATGGACCCTGATTACCACCTTGACTGTCACGATTGGTGTGGTGGCGTTGCTACACGGACATATTTCGGTGATGCACTTCCTTGTTTCACTTCCGTGTTTATGTTTGTCTCACGGCTGTTTGCACTTATAATCAATGGGCTATAAGAGGGTCGCGAGCAGTGCACTCGTTGCTTCGCATTGTTACATGTCACACGTTATTTTAGAGGTGAGTGTGTTATACTACTGTTGTCATTATATGGGATTTGTGTAAGACGCTATATGCGCACCTTTTATTTCATATCAACAGTTTAGTGTTTGTCGCCGTTTACGGTTTGTTTTAAGTTCGTGTCTTTAAATAAACCTGACCCAAACGGATACATTGGCTCTGCACCTGGCTTCACCACGCACTACACCCAACGGACCGTGACATTGACAAGCAGGACAGTGGCCTCCTGTGTGGATGGAAGTTTGGGTCCATGGTATTTGTATGAATGAACATATTTTAGTTCAGACCCAAAGCATTCACTTTGTTTTACTAGAGTTTAGTAATCAATCAATCAAATTTATTTTATTAAGCCTATATTTACAACAAAGTTGTCACAAAGTGCCTTTACATCCGACAGAACACACATCAACAAGTTGATACAAGTTGATACACGGCGGCTAGGAAAAACTTGATGGGTGAACTTATGATAGTTTAGCTTAATAATTATTAAATGCATTTTTGAATTGAATATAGTCTTATAAAATAGAATTGTCCAGGTCAAATATAGTCAAAAAGGGACAATTGGGAGGGATGAGGGTTTGGCAGATTGGACACCGAAACTGTCTGGTAGCATCAGCTGCTCAGCCTCCAACACATATTTCCAGGGCTGATCAATCCCACAGCGTGGCCAGCAGGGACGGGTCCTCCCTAATGGAAGCGGAAACAGGACTCAGGGAAAGGTTCAACACCCTAGTTCCCTAAGTCCCCGGCACAATAGTAAAGCAGCATACATCTTAAAAACGAGATAGTGGGGTCCAGTGAAACTGTGGGCCTGAACAGGGCCCAACAAGCCGGAAAGCATCCACGCAGTTTACCAAGCATCAACCAAGGGACACCAGTCAACCGCAAGCACACTTTGCTCACAGAGTCACTGAAATTCAGGGAACAAAAGAGAACAATAGCGAGCCAGTGACTCCACCCTCTGTGCAGAAATTGGGAGAGGCCATCCCAGGAAAGATGAGACCCCGCCCGACACAGTCAGAAGAAAGCTCTACCTCCTCCTGTTTGTTTGGACTTATAGTCAGGTGCGACTTATATATTAACATTAACTTAAATACAACTGAAAATGCCCCCAAAAAGAAAATCCTATTCTGCGGATTACAAACTACAGGTAATTGTAACTACCCTGGTTATACAAAATACTCTCTCGAAACGGATGCAAACTTGCGCGTTTATTATTTCCAGTGTTCTGTAGAAAAACACCATAAACAACTCTGCGCAATTGCACCGTGAAAACGGTTTGCCAAGTGCAACCAGCGGTAGAAAAAATAAAACAATCTCTCAAACGTTCATCACTTTACAACTCTCTTTTGTTCGCTCCTCTCTCAACTCTCTCTCAACTCTGACCTACGCCGGTGACTCTACTTCCGGCGCAGCGTGTAACTTTATCGAACCAAATTAAAGTTATTTCAGTTGCGCACAATGGGCCATATTCTTCAATGTTTTCCTAAGTTATTTCTTAAATTCGATCCTAAGAAAGGTCCTAAGAAAAGTCTTACTCATATTCACGAACGTCTTTTTAAATGGTGTAATTGTTCGTACCTACGTTCCTATAATGATGAATACCACGTCTTCGTAAATGGAAAGCAGTGTCCGTTGTTCCTAATTAGCATAGGTAAACGCCCCGGTATTTCCCATAAAAGGGCATTAAACTGCAGGGCGGAGTGGAAACTCATCGTAAAAATGTGAATGCAAAAATGCCTAAACCAACATGTATATGTATAGAATAGACAGGACATAATCAGAATTAGAGCTGCAGATCTTTTTGGTCGGGTCGGGTTCAGTCTTAATGTCTATCATTACACTCGGGGTCGGGTCGGGTTCAGTCTTAATTTCTATCATTACACTCGGGGTCGGGTCGGGTTCAGTCTTAATGTCTATCATTACACTCGGGTCGGGTCGGGTTCGCTCTTAATGTCTATCATTACACTCGGGGTCGGGTCGGGTTCGGTCTTAATGTCTATCATTACACTCGGGTCGGGTCGGGTTCGGTCCTAATGTCTATCATTACACTCGGGGTCGGGTCAAGTTCGGTCTTAATGTCTATCATTACACTCGGGTTCGGGCTCGGTCTCTTGCGCTCCGGATTGCGCGGTGAATGAGTGTTCAGGTGATGCGTTTCATTTAGCGAATGGATGCTGAGGAGGTGAAACGCAGGCAGGACTGTGGCCCATACATTTGGTTGCACCGGCCAAAAGATTAAAATCTCACTTTTAATGAAAAAAACGAGCCGGTTATGCGGAATGCCAAAAATTGACAGTCTCTTAAAATATGACAGCAAAATGACCGGGTTCGGCCTTCGGGCTTTATAAAAACTGTCCGGCTCAGATCGGGCTCGGGCCGAATTCTGTCGGGCCGGGTCGGGTCTCACTTTTTATGCCCGATTACAGCTCTAATCGGAATGACTGCAATCTCGGGGGTGCCATCCACAGAAAAGCGTTAAATATATGCAAATATTTGAAATAATTGAATATTATTCATAATGTTATTCTTCATAATATTTAAAGCAATGTACAATTGATGAAAACGCAGAGACTAATGATTTGTCACGAAAATGTCAGAGCGCAAATCTGCGTAAGAGTGCTTTTCACTGTGCGTAGATTCTGTTCTTTCCTAAGAACAAATTCCAGATAAGTAAACATTGGTGAATGTCAGAATCTTTGTGGAAACTGCGTAAGTGGGTTTTAAGAACGAATTTCTTCTTAAGAACGATTGAAGAATATGGCCCATTCACTCTGTCGCCATGGAGACGCATCAACAAACTTCCGCGTCAGCTACAGTAATAAAGTATGCAGCCGAAAACGGTAATAGAGCAGCAGAAAGAAAGTTTGGAGTGAGTGAGAAACTTGTGAGGGACTGGCGAAAATCAGAGGTAACTTTAACCGCGATGAAGAAAACAAAGAAAGCAAATCGCGGGCTGAAAGCCAGATGTCCAGCGCTGGAGGAACGAGTCCACAGATGGGTGCTTGAACAACGTGCTGCCGGGAGAGGCTTGTCAACGGTGAAGTTACGTCTCCACGCCCAGGCGGTCTTCTTCATAAGTGACACAGAGGATGAAGAATTCGATGGATTTAGTGATGTTGAATGACATCGGGAGCTTGGTGAACTTGCTTACCGGGGAACTCGCTTGTTGGACTCGCTGGCTTGTTATGTTAATTTAACCTATTCAGCCGAATGTTCTATATGCTAGTTGAAAAACTTTTAAGTGTTACGTTAACATACCGGACACCCATTCAGCCTGTTGTTCTGTGATTAAATGTTCCAGAATAAATGTCTTTTTTGGTCTTGGATTTTGTGAAATACATTAAATAAATGCGACTTATAGTCCGGTGCGACTTATATATGTTTTTCCCTCGTCATGACGCATATTTTGACTGATGCGACTTATATTCCGGAGCGACTTATAGTCCGGAAAATAGGGTACAGTTGAGCAGCATAGATACAGTAATAACAAATATATATATATATTAGGGCCGGGAATTTATTTAAAAAAATTAACTAATTAATCGCACAATCCTGTGATTAATCACGATTAATCGCATTTTCCCCAAGTTGTTTGAAACACTGAAATAAATCAATTAACACAATGAAGTATATTTTAAATACATTATTTTATGATAGTCTCTCCTGTGAACAATACAGAATAGTCATTCTTATCAAATATAGCAACTTTATAAACAAAGTGTTGAAGTGCAAGTTATATATTTAAACCCTGAAGGTTATCAAAAATACTGGATCATCTTGGCAATAGTCCAAATGAAATAAAACATTTTCAAAAACAAAATGACAAAGTGTGAGGTGAAACCATCAATGTCAAAGATAGATTATTTTAGAACTTAAGCCTGTAGGCCAAAATAATTGCACTATATGTAAAGTTGCCAGATTAATTTTAAAGAAGTCTATAACAGCCTTTCTAATATGAATGACGTGAAATTAAGTTTGGTGATGTCGGGTTGGTTAGGGTCTCCATGAGAGTGACGTTCTCTGCTTTCTCCAGCAGGTTATGTCTCAAAACAATTGTTTTAGAGGGTAGATTGTATGATGGGGATCCCAATGCAATTGGAATGATTTATTTCAGTCCCTCGTCTTCTACTGAGTTTATTGGGCGGCAGTTTCTATCTATTTATCTAAAACATCGGTTAACGGTTACTTGTTTGGTCAAAAGCCCGATTAGGCGCACCGTACTGCAGTAACGCGGATTGGCGGATTGCAACATCAATAATGATCGGGTGTTTCTGTCCTATATACTCTCTAGTAACGTAAATAATGACCCTGTGTTTTGCTTTTATATGATAAACTAAAGACGAGCTGCTTCTATGGTATTTGAATTCGGCTTTGCAAACCGAAACCGAAACTTAATAAAGTGGTGCGTTAATTGCGTTAAATTATTTTATCGCGTTAAACATTTGAAATGAACGCATCAGATTAACGCGTTAAATATCCCAGCCCTAATATATATATATATATATATAAAATAGTGTATCTAAATACAGAATGTGCAAAGATTAAAGTGTGCCTAGAATAAAGTGTCTCTAGCAGGTTGGTCGTTTGAGTGCATGGGAGTATATGATATTAAGTTATGGGGAAAGAGCATTTGAGCATATCTGAGCAAAAAAGAGTGGTTCAACAGTGTACACAGGTATGATAGCAGTACAGGTGCAAATAGGGCATGGCCAAGTGAGAAGAGGTTGAAGACGGTTAACAGGTACAGAGATCAGACGGGTATTCAGACAGGAGCAGTTTGAAGGCAGCTGGAGAGATAAGGGTTTCGAGATTTAGGGATTTTTGTAAATCGTTCCAGCCATTGGCTGCAGCGAACTGGAAGGCTTGACGGCCGAATGTTGTGCAGGTTTTCGGGGTCACTAAAGCAATTTACCTATTTGAGTGTAGACTGCGGGTGGGTAGAGCAATGGTAACAAGACAACTTGAGTACAGACAGACTTTGCCAAGCAGAGACTTGTAAATAAGTTGGTACCAATGAGTTAAACGCCAAGTAGTTAATGGCGGCCAGCCGACTACTGCATAGGCCTAAAGCATACAGTGGTGCGTATGACCAGTTTTTTCAGCAGAGAGTTTGAGGCTGTTCTATAAATGACATTGCCAAAGTCGAACATTGGGATAATAGTCATTTTCGCCAAGGCAAGTTTGGCAGCATGAGTGAAGGAGGCCCTGTTGCGGAAGAGGAAGCCGATTCTGGATTTAATTTTAGATTTCAGTTTGTTAATGTACGGCTGGAAAGAGAGAGAGCTGTCTAACAGGATACCTAGATATTTATATGTATCAACATATTCAAGTTCAGACCCATCTAGCGTGGCGATGCTAGGTAGACGGGCAGGTGTTGGTAGTGATCGGTTGAAAAGCATACACTTAGTTTTACCTGAGTTTAGTTTTAACTGTAGGCTATGGAAGGACTGCTGAATCACAATAAAACTCTCCTAGAGATTTGAGAGCACAGAATCTTATGAAGGGCCTGAAGTATACAGGATGGTATCATCCGCATAGAGATTAATCTGATAGCCTCCAACAGCGAGAGCCACATCGTTAATGTAAAGAGGAAATAGAGTCGGCCCTGAGAATCGAACACTGTGACACCCCCATGGAGTCAACCATGTGCCTCGACAGCACGCCCTCTGATTTTACATGCTGGACTCTGTCGAAGAGATAGAACCAGACGAGGCAGTTGCGAGAGAATCCCAGGCAATTGAGTCGGCTGATAAGAACACGATGGTTTCTTTATGTTGTTCAATACCATTAGGGTGGACGTGGTGCAGCCATGACCAGCACGAAAACCAGATTGCATAGCCAGACGGATAATTTGGCATTCGAGATGATTGACATCTGTTTGGTGACCAGTTTTTCCAAAACTTTGGAAAGACAGCGTACGATGGATATTGATCTGAAGCAGTTGGGGTCGAGGGTGTCACCCCCTTTGAACAGTGGAACAGCTTTGGACAAGGGGGAATTTTCAAGCCCCACCTGCCCCCATCGCCCCCAACACAATGCTAATGGAATACTCAACAAGCTCAAAATGTTTCAAATATTGAAGTAAGAAGTATCAGTACAGTAACAAGTTGTATCTAAATACAAACTAACTATCTATATCAAATAACAGCAAGTTCAAAAATAAAGAAAATAAATGTGCAGCTGTGTCAAAATTAGTATCAATTTGGCAAGACAGGTCTATTTATCCCTGCATTAGTGGCTGTGATGAGCCTGTTTTGCATTGCACAATTTCTCAAATCTCTGCCCTGACCGCAAAGATGCGCGACAGCACTTTTGCCAGGGAGTGCCACCTTTCTTCACTTTGAAACAGCACAGATACGTCATCAGCTCCCATTTCCTCACAAAATGCAGAGAACAGTCGCGATTTCAGGGGTCGGTTTTTGATCAGATTTACCACGCTCACAACTTCTGTCAAATTGTCTTTAGTTCAGGGCTGAGCTGCCTTGACGCGAGCGCTTGTGAATGACACAGTGCGTCCAGTGAGCATCTGGCTCAAGCACTTTATTAGTGCCTGCAGCCCGTTTCTTGACCCTGCCGTGGTCTGTGCGCCATCAGAGCAAAAGCCCACACAGTTTTTCACTTAAGGCCGTGTTCTTTGAGGTAACTGTCCATGATCTTAAACAGCTCATCAGCTGTGGCTCTATTTGGTATGTATTTGTAAAACAACAAATCCTCGCACAGTGAAGAGACCTTCCCGGTAACATATCTTAGCTATGCTTCAGCCTACGGACTAGTGAATATTTGGCTTTTGACACAATCGGATAATCCTAGCCATTTGGAGAGGCGCATTCATGTAACTCTCTCATTTTGGCCCAGATAACACTAACTCTATATGAAGCCATTATCCCACACAGTCTTTTCACAGTCTTTTCACAGTATTTAATTAATGTGACACACACAGGGTGACAAATGTATGTTATACATAAGTAAATTAATTTGGTTTAAAGCAACAACAAAGGTGGAAATAGAACAGAAAACAGTGCAAGGCTAAAGCACAATTAGAGAATCTAGAGTTATGTAATTCTTCTATACAGTGTGATAACATGTAAAATACCACACAAAGACACAGCCTGAATATATAGTCTCCCTAACTAGAACAAATGTGTACTGACAAGTCAGGTCAATGGCTGGCAAATTCCATTGTTTCCCTCGATCGCCTATTCACATGTTAATGCAGCCTAAAGACCGATTCCAATTCGTCAATATTTTGTATGACGTCACTAAACTTGTTTTTTTTGCCAAATGTAACCCCACTAGGCATTTGGTGGTGGTTTTAGTTTTGATGATTTAGTGAAAATAATTGTATAAATATTCAGAATGCCTCATATTCATATAACATAGAACACTAACATACTATTTACTACTGTACACAGACACGCACACACACACACACACACAGTATCTAATTTGTATCCCCTTCTTCCGCATTTATTGATCCAGCACATTAACGTTAATGAGTTTAGCTACAATAGCTCTATTCAATAGACAATGTTTAGACAAGCACAAGAGTTTCTCGAATACAAACAGACAAGTTTTGCAATCTAAGATCTTTGATACATTTATGAAAAACTGTGTTGCTTCTTACAACCCCAGTGCGAACATAACTGTTGATGAACAGATTTTCCCTACCAAATCCCACTGTCGATTCACACAGTACAAAGTCTAATAAACCAGACAAATTTGGGATACAGTTCTGGATTGCTGCTGAGTTTGAAACAAAATTCACAAAATGCACTTCCTTATCAGGGAAAGGACAGCAGCAGGCCGGCTAGGCAACGTTTATTCAAACCATGTCGTTATGCGTCTAATGGAGTCTTACTTGGGAAAAGGAAGGAATGTTACGACTGACAATTTCTTCACCTTTCTTTCACTGGCAAGCAATATTTTGTCAAACAAAACCACAATTGTTGGTACAATGAATACAATCAGACGAGAGATGCCTCCCTGTATTCAAGCACAGTCTGAAAAATATTCTTGTCATTAGGTTAGGCTATATTTGCACTATAGCTCTACTGTCTGGCTTTTCTTTGTTTTCAATGCCTTTGAAAATATCATAAAGCAAAATTCAGAACGTGAGATCATTGAAAAATGCATGTCACTGAATATTCAGTCTGCGCTGCTTTGTCATTCTCATTCAATTCGGGTGATTGAGTGTTCATTCTGTGTCGGAGGTGTCGGTTCAGTGGGACACTTGTGTGGCCTGTTCTAGTCGTTCTTTTGTTTAGGAAGGCTGATTCACTCTTTCAACTTGGCTACTTCGGATTTATTACGGCCGTAGAGGAGATGTGTCAGGGTGGCGGGACTGGTGGTGGCTGCCAAACATGTAGGAGAGGAGACGTGTCAGGGTGGCGGGACTGGTGGTGGTGGCTGCCAAACATGTAGGAGAGGAGACGTGTCAGGGTGGCGGGACTGGTGGTGGTGGCTGCCAAACATGTAGGAGAGGAGACGTGTCAGGGTGGCGGGACTGGTGGTGGTGGCTGCCAAACATGTAGGAGAGGAGACGGTGGTCAGGGTGGCGGGACTGGTGGTGGCTGCCAAACATGTAGGAGAGGAGACGTGTCAGGGTGGCGGGACTGGTGGTGGTGGCTGCCAAACATGTAGGAGAGGAGACGTGTCAGGGTGGCGGGACTGGTGGTGGTGGCTGCCAAACATGTAGGAGAGGAGACGTGTCAGGGTGGCGGGACTGGTGGTGGCTGCCAAACATGTAGGCAACCTGTTGTGGCAAATTAAATCAAACAGTGATTACGGTTGGCATGTTGTGTTTCCCTCGATCGCCTTACGTGAAGCACACTAATTATTTTAAATTAAACCTAAGTAGACTATTGCACAAATTAATTTAGTTTTATGTAATCAATGTAATGTAATCAAGCATTCTAACTGAATATAATTTGAATCAACAGAGCAATGTTCAACTTTAGATAAAATGTTGTTATTATTATGTTATTATCTTTCTTGACGCTTTGACTGAAAAGCATACATACATAGGTACATACATCCCTGATGCCGTCTCTTCCCATACATTACACAGAAGCGACAGGACGATATTCATATCATGAAATAGCGCACTGACTGAAGTTAACTCAATATTGTCTACAATAAGTCAAAATGATTGGGATTCATTTAAAATAATCAGTGTGATAATACCAGTGTGAGCAGCATTGAGGTAATTGATATTCATGTGCAGTCTATACTGTAATAGTTTTCAGCATTTGTCACGGCTGTGATGTCCGAATGAAGGTGAGCTTCAGAGCTTTGGATATATGCAACAACAGGCTGGTTTAATCACAAAGGTAAGCCACGTAAATAAAATGTAAAGCCCCGAAGAGAACTGGTCACATTTGTGACTAAACCAATGAAGCAACTCAGCACTTTTTAATGCTCTCAACAGAGACACAGCAGCAACCTACACACAACACGTGACGTAAAACAATACCACACAAAGACTTGACCAAACACCGGAAGCTTATATACAATACTAATGAGGGAATGGGCACCAGGTGTGTGCAATAAACAAGAAAAGACAATATGATGATGAAGGGGCGGTGGCAGCTAGAATGCCAATAATGACAAATGTAGAAGCCTGCCCCTAGATGGCGGTAGTGTCACAACCTGATCTCTCACCTGACTTGTCATTGTCTCCACCCCTTTTCCACCAGGTGATCCCCATGTATTAATTATTCCCTGGGTATTATATGTCAGCTTTTCCTGTTACCTGTTGCCAGATCGTTTGTTTAGTACACTCGTTTCCAGCGTACCCGCCTGTTTGTTTTTCCAGTGACCCGCCTTTGCTTTATCGTCCTAGTGACCAGTTTCTGTCCCCGACTCCAAGCCTGTCTATTCCTGTTCTCCTGATACTGCCTGACCCATTTGCCTGTCCCCGACTACGAGCCTGCCTACTCCCGGTAACCGAACCCAGACTGTCCCCGACTACGAGCCTGCCTACTCCTGTGTATGAACTATTGCCTGCCCCTGAATACGGATCTGCCTACTCCTGTGTATGAACTATTGCCTGCCCCTGACTACGGATCTGCCTACTCCTGTGTATGAACTATTGCCTGTCCCTGACTACGGATCTGCCTACTCCTGTGTATGAACTATTGCCTGTCCCTGACTACAGATCTGCCTACTCCTGTGTATGAACTATTGCCTGCCCCTGACTACGGATCTGCCTACTCCTTTAATACATTTTTAATAAATCATTGATTGTTCATTACCTGGTCTCCGCCTCCGTGATAGGTAGACACGTGTCTGTGCCTCCGTGTCTACCTATCACTGGTCGTGATAGGTAGAGTATCTTCAGAGGGAGTCATGACAGCATTCCTATATGCTACACACAATGTACATCGTTGTACACACAAAATGCATTAAATTTTCTTTAAATAGCCTAATATTGTTTATGTATCAAATATTATCAATTGCCTATTGTTTCGGTGGGCCATTATTCTTAGAAAGGAAACTATTGTTAACTGTGAAGCGTACATAAGTTTGTCACTTAGAACTTCCTTGAAGCCAACTCGTTACACAGAAGCAACAGGTGTGTTATCTCAATATTGTCTACAATAGGTCAAAATTTATTTGTTTTGATTAAAAATAATCAGTGTCGTCATTTAAGTTTGATATTATCATGTTACATTCAGGTTATCAATTATTTGCAGATAATGCGCCTTGGTTTCTCGGTTATATTCTCCACCTGGTGACAGACAAGAACAGATGGCGGATCGGCGTTAGCACACCATTTCGAAAAATTGCTTGAAATTTGCTTTTCCAGTCATTTTAACAGAGAAAGGGGGTGGATAAAGCATGCATATCTTGTAGCAATCCTAAATGGAGCTTTGTGTAAGTTTATAGATCTGCCGCAATTTTGTTTGTTTGCCTTTGGGTCAAATGACCCACTTCCAGCGCTACTAGTGTTAATGTGACCTTTAACGTGAACAATCTAATTGAAAAACAAACTGAAATCTTTGCAGGGAAAAATTTAAAATGTATCATAACTGGTTGCATAAGCGTGCACACCCTTAAACCTATATTTTGTTTTAGCACCTTTTGATTTCATTACTCAGTCTTTTTGGGTAGGAGTTATGGTAGAGAAAATGAGTGAAATACACGAGTCGAACGGATTACCTTTTCAGATGGTTTATTAAAAGAATTTAACACAACAGTAAACTCTTTGCCCTGTCCTAAGTCCTACTCAGGCGAGTTGAATCAGAAAAGAGACCGTTTGAGCGGAATGCCTCTTCTTTTAAAACCTCTAGGAAGCTCCTCCTAGCTTGTTTCAGAAGCGCCTCCCAACTCAGGTAAAATACTTCCTGTTTACAAGCACGAACTACTCATTACCGCCCCTAATGGTCGAATGACTAAAAATACAGTTACTACTAACACACGGACTAAATACCTCATACTAATAAATATAAAGTTAAACAGAAAAGATAAAATGTAACCAAAATGTAAACAATCAATGCTATAGAATACTAATGAGGTAAACATAATAATAATATAAAAGAGATTAAGAAATATAAAATGTAAACAACCTGAAATTCGACCACAGAGTCTATTAGAATGGCACATCTTGACTTTGCAATATTTGCCCACTGTCCTTTGCAAAAGCGCAAAAAATCTGTCAGATTGTGAGGACATATCCTGTGCACAACCTTCTTCAGATCACCCCACAAATGTTCAACTGGATTCAGGTCTGGGCCATTCTAAAATGTTAATCTTCTTTGGTGAACCCATGCTTTTGTGTGCTTTAGGTTGATTTCTAATGAAAGTCTGGACGTTTTGGGGCAAAATTGCCTGGTATTTGGAACTGTTCATAATTCTCTCCACCCTGACTAAGGCCCTGGTTTCAGCTGAAGAACATTGCATTATGCTGCCACCACCTTGCTTCACTGTGGGTATGCTGTTCTTTTGGTCACGTGCAGTGCTGTTTTTGCACCAAACAAATCTTTTGGAGTTATGGTCAAAAGTTTAACTGTGGTTTCATCAGACCATTACTCACTTTCCCATATGCTTTTGGGAGACTTGATTTTTGCAAACTTTGTTTTTGCAAACTTTAGCCAGGCTTGGACATGTTATTACTTCGTAAGAAAAGGCTTCCATCTTGCCAACCTACCTTATAGCCCATACATTTGTAGAATACAGCAGAATGTTCATTCTGCAGCTCCTTTATTGTTGCTGTAGGCCTCTTGGAAGATATTGGAGGGACAATATTCAGTTCTTGGTATTGTCTCTGTTGTGCCATATTTTCTCCACTTTATGATTACTGTCTTTATTGTGTTCCATGGTATAGCTAATGCTTTGGAAATTCTATTGTACCCTTCTCCAGACTGATATTTTTTAACAATTATATCCCTCTGATGCTTTGGAAGATCTCTTCGGACCATGGCTTTTGCTCTAAAAGGCAACTAAGAAAAAATCCTACTGGAACAGCTGACCTTTATTTGTGATTAATGAGAGACACTTTAAATTATGTTAGGTGTGTTATGACTTGTTATGACTTCTATACATTATGAGTTTTAATGTGATTCTAAACACAGCCACATCCCCAGTTATAAGAGGGTGTGCAAACTAATGCAACCAGGATACTGTAAGGCTTTAATAAAAATATATACCACTGTACCACTGAGCTAACTCCTCTGTTATAGGTCACATCACAGGTGGAATAAGTTCTGACATGATTTATCTTTGTCTCATTTTTTCACATCACAAAAACCTGCCACCTTCAAAATTTCACTTTTAATTTGTTTCCCTGCTTATTACTTCCCACCAGTAAAGCCATTATTTTAGAATACATTCTAAAGTGTTATATATATACTACTGTAATAAAGCAATAGTTGGTATGGTAAACATGGAATAACCCTTTGAGTTGATTTAGGTTCTCTGATGATTTGTAAGCAACACTGATTTTGTGTGTGCATGTGGGCTGCATGATCACATTAATCTGGCCCATTGGTGCTTGAAAATAACATCCTGTTGCTTAGGTCTGCATCTTTATTAACTAGGTCACGAGGTTATTGGTCATGTCCAGTAGAAGCTGTATTCGAAATGGCACCCAAAGAAAACTGGTCAAATGTAGTGCACTGTATTGTATTGTAGGGAATAGGGAGATTTTGTAGGATGCAACAAGCAGACAAAAAGAGTGGTCACCAGTCTAAAACTGTCTGAGAGAAACTATAAAAGTGACATTGTGTGAGAGACAGCAAAAGAGAATAAAAAAGTGTGTATGATCGTCTTCTCGTACTGTATTTGTGTGCCTTGAGGCGATTTGTTCCAATCCCATCCATGTATACTGACACACTGACAGTGGCACACACAGACGCACCCACTAACACTCCCAGATGCATCATTGTGTGGGTCAATGAATTGGCCTGGTGGCTTTCTAATAATGAGTGGACAGGGAGCACTAATAGAACTGGGCCACAGCTTTACCAGAGGCTATAGATGGGCTGCGAAATACAATCACTATACAAGTATTTCTAATCCCATTTCAGTGTTTTTATTTTGGAGCAACAACCCCAACTGATATATGTAGTATCTGTAGATGACAAGTCTCTAAATTAACATCACTGACATCCGGAAGCACAAATCGGACTAATGCTTTTAATGGGAATGTCTATTCAGATCTATGATAATGTATATTAATGTACATTATCAACGATCTGCGACTATATAAGGTCAACACAGACACATATATCAACACAGCAGCTCCCTGTAATAGATGGCATTGGTTTATTGAGTTTCTGGTCTAATTATATCTTTCAGTCTTGTTCAGTGTCACCTCTTTGATGCAGTCATACTACGCTGATTTGTTTGCAAACACTTGCGTGCACCAACATTAAGATAATACACATTCAGTGATAGATAAAGATATCTGCTACGTCACATTTGCATTTGTCTGATATTTCATCCGCCATCCTTAGAAACATTTTGGCTCAACCATTGAGCAATACGCATGCTAAAGACATAATGCCCCAAAATTAAAATGGAATATTATTCGATATATTGTGTGAGAAAGCTGGGTTTGTGAAAATGCATAATTATGTTTGTAAGCAGCTTCCTAAAATATAACTTTGGTGGAAGATTTTTTACTTTGTTTGTTGCTGGTAAGCAAGATTGTGCTGAACAAGAGAGGGAAGATATTATTAAAAGTAGTGAGTGTACAGCTTGTATAACAGTGTACATTGGCTGTCCCCTAAAAATAACTCAACACACAGCCATTAATATCTGAACCGCTGGAAACAAAAGTGAGTACACCCCTAAGTGAAAATGTCCAAATTGGGCCCAATTAGCCATTACAAGGTCTT
The DNA here is from genome assembly GCA_029465975.1 of Dallia pectoralis. Classification (NCBI taxonomy): domain Eukaryota; kingdom Metazoa; phylum Chordata; class Actinopteri; order Esociformes; family Umbridae; genus Dallia; species Dallia pectoralis. The sequence continues at coordinate 18,988,143 of CM055739.1, forward strand.
GGGTGTGAATGGGCTGGTGTGTTAAATATGGTGTTATCGCTCTCACACTCATACTGGTCACTGGAAGTTCAATATGGCACCTCATGGCAAAGAACTGTTGCACGTGCAAAGAATTGTTGCTCTACATGAAGATGGCCTAGGTTAGAGGAAGCTGCAGCATGACAGGTTCTACTCAGAACAGACGTCACCATGGTTGACCAAAGAAATTGAGTGCACATGCTCAGCGTCATAACCAGAGGTTGTCTTTGGAAAATAGACGTATGCTAGTGTGCTGCCAGCCACAATTGTCTCTCTCTCAAAAATGTCCTGTATTGGAAATAATCAAGGTATCATTAAATGCATTTCAAGGTATCATTAAAGGTAGCATTGGCGCGCTAAGCAGAGGTGTGGCTGTCTCCCGTCTACCTGTCATCCCCTTTCCACTGCATGCCGACTCCCCTGCGCAGATAGCCCAGAACGCGCTCTGAATGGGAGCGCGCAAGTGACTGTGTGCGCCCTGGTGCACGCGCGCACCAGGTGAATTGAATTGGGGCAATCAGAAGCAGTTCAATCAGTGGGCTTTAAATGCGCGCATTAGTCATTTGACTGGGACTTGAGCGCAACGGACGGCAGTAGGAGAAACACATTCATTGTGAGGAACTGGGACTTTTTGATTGTGACAGGCTATCGGTAAGCTCACAAGGACTCTTGTTTAACATAAACTCTCGTGTTGGATCCTTTATCTGTGCACTTGGTATTATTATGTAAAGTTGAACATAATTGTTATTGCATGGCTTAAAGAAAGAGATTGATGGTGAATCAAATTGATGGTAAAATAGAAATTAATCTATGTAGAATGTCTGGTAAAATGCTGGGGGAATAAACCCAAGTCATTTTATGTAAAATCTGAGTTTGGTTCAACCTCATTTAGTTGTGCATTATTTACCTATGTTTGTGTAATCGGTATCTTATTGGTTAACATTAATCAAGTAGAAAATACTTACCTTGTTTCTGTGGTTCCTGGTAAATGCATTTAACCGTACCGGTGTTGAAAAAAAACCTGTTTATTTAAAATGCTTTTATGTTGTATTTAAAGGTTTTTCACCTATTTCAACCATCCTGATCCTTTTCAACTGGTCAAAAATAAAAATATTTTCAGAGTGAAATCCAAAGTCTGGTCCTTTCCAAGTGTGGACACCTCACAGTTAGAGAACACTTGACAATCATCAAGGGCACTTACGGCTCAATTATTTGTATGGGTTTTCTAGAACCTGCGCCACTAATAAGTAATAACAATGGTTGGTAGGATGGATTCCAGAAGCTTAACACTAGAAGTACCAGAAGGGGTAAATTTGACCCAGAGGTACTTTTTCGGGCACTCGATGAACTTACAGAAAGATCATACATACATTACAGCAAATAAATGTTCAACTAAAGGCACATACAGACCAGGGGCCTTATTTATAGAACTTTGCTGTGGATTTCATGTTAGAAGTGGCATACGGACGAAACGTAGGATGTGCGCACAGACAGAAATATTCAGATTTCGAAAACCGTGCGTACGCACGTCCTACGCCGTTTTCGCTTTATAAATCCCAATGAATTAATTCCAAACTTCTGCGGCCCATATTTGCCCATAAATAGCACAAAAGCCACTTCACTAGTGAGCAACATGTCTGTATCACTAGTTATTTGGACATTGATTGAATTTAAATGTTTTTGATTTACGAAAGCATTTTTATTCTCACTCGGTGGACCGACATTGCTGCAAATTGCACTTTTTTGTTTGCCTGTTCACCCGCAGTGTACGGAAACTTTATGTAATTATGAGACAAACCTATTATACTTAGTAATACTGTAAGGGTTTGTGTATGGTTCTTGTTTTGTGTGCTTGTTTCTGTCTCCCCTGGTGGTTCTACATATTGTTTGTTCTGGTACTTTTCCGTTCCCCCTTTTCACTAATTTTCCCGCCCTTGCTCACCTGTTGTGTGTTTGTCCTCATTAGGTCTGTATATAGTCTCCCCAGTGTCTCTTGTGTTTGTTGGTTCATTGTTTGCTGTTCCGGTCCCCATGGAAGTCTGTCTCTTGTAGTCATTTCCCTGTACCTGTTCCGAGTGTTTTATGTTCTGTGTTCAGGTTTTGTGTTTTTGTCGGCCCACGTGCCTCAGCACTATGTGTGTAGTTTCAGTTCGGTGTTCTTTTTATAATAAATTATTATTTAGCTCAATTCCTGCACCTTTCCTTCTGTGTTCCGTTGAGCTTGCTCCTGCTTCCAACACCCTCCACGCTCGACCATGACAAAGGAAAGGTCTGGCTTTACCCGGCTAAGGGCTGGCTGAGATATCCCTGACCTGTCAGGCAATTTGCTCTGGAAAGTGCAAGTCGCCAGAAATCAGAAATTGTGCACATTTGTTCCCTATGTCCTGATTACCATGTGTGTGTGTATAAGCCTACACATTACCAGTGTCTTTGTCCAGTACTGTTTGGTGTTACGCGTGCCTGCTGTATTTTGATTTTGAAAGATTTGTTTGGCTCTGTTACCTTCTTTTTGCTCATTAAGCTTAAAGCCTAATGTTACCAGTATTATTTGTTCATAAAAATTGTTTTTTTTTAACCACCTCCGCTTTTTGCTTCCTGCTTTTCCATGCTGTGATATAATACTGGACCCAACATGGAACCAGCGGATCGATCAGGGATTGTGGCCAATGTTGCCAACCTGGCCTCGCAGATGAATCAACACCAGGAGTGTTTGGCCAGCCTAGAGACTGCCATGGACCAGGTCTCTCGGGACCTCCAAGAGATGGTTGGCTTTTCAGCGGCAGGTGCCTACTCCACCTGTGCCAGCAGGAGCAGAGGCTTATCCTTTACCACCAGACACTGAGGAATGGGATTCCTGTTCCTTGTCTCTTTCGGAGAAGTATAGCTGAACAGCGAGGGAGTGTCAAGGCTTTCTACTCCAACTAGATTTCTATCTGTCTCTAAGGCCAAGCATACTGTCTGGAAGGACCAGAAATGCCATGTCTTACGGGGAAGGCAAGGGAGTGGGCCTGTTCTGTTTGGCAAAAGGGAGACCCCGTCATCAACAGCTACCCAGACTTTATCTCCCTGTTCCGCTCTGTTTGACCACCCTCCCAAGGCATGCTGCATCAAAGTACGTGCTGGAGTTCAGAACACTCACTGCTGCGTCCCGATGGAACAACGATTCCCTTGTGAGTGCATTTCGAGCAGGCCTTCAAGAGGAGATCCAAAGGGTGTTCATTGCTGGGATGAAAGCCTTGACCTCACCCAGGTCATCAACATGTCAATCCAGTTGGACAACTTACTGCGGGGTCGTAAGCAGCTTGGGCAGGGTTCCACCATCACCATTACGCAGCTGTCCGCACCTGAACCAATGGAGATGGGTTCCACCATCTTCCCGGAGAGACGATCCGGCTGGCGACCGAGGCGTGCTGAGTGCCTCGGAGGACAGGGTCACTACGCTGCAAAATGTGCTCAGCGCATCGCACATCAGGGAGGAGGCGGCAAGCCAGGCGAACCTGCGTCAACTCAGGTGGGCCACAACCTTTCCATTGCACCCACCTTAACCCCACATGTACTTGTGTCTGTGAAGTTTCCTGCCTTCCCGGGGACGCGCAGCCTGTGCGCTCTGTGATTCGGGAATGGCGGGGAATTTCATTGATTTGTCCACGGCCCAGCAATTAGGCATGCCCCTAGTTAGGCTGCCGCAACCACTGCACAGTGCTGCGGGGTCAGGTAGTATTAAGGTTGTCACCGTACCTGTACAGCTAGTAGTTAATAGCCATCACGGAGAGTTTGTCTCCTTTTTTGCCATTGAGTCACCTACCTACCCTGTAGTTATAGGGCTGCCTGGTTTAGACATCATAACCCTGTTATTACTTGTACTACTGGAGTTCGCAGGAATTCCATCCCGGAGGAGTACCAAGGCCTGTCTCAAATGTTTTCAGAGGTCAAGGCTTCAAAGCTGCCACCCCATGACATCAGAGACTGCACCATACAATTGAAATCTGATTAAGCTCTTCCGAAGAGTCATATCTACCCGCTATACCAGACCTGGGCGTGGTACGGCCCCCGGGCCACATACGGCCCTTTGATTGACTCTGACCGGCCCGCGTAAGGCTAATTGGAAATGACAAAGAAAACATTTTCTAACCCTAACCCTCATGCATGGACTAAAGCTGCATTGCGTTTATTTTGAAGTTGTTTTTTTATTCACGTGCTACCAGCGCCAGAGCTGTTTTCTCCCCTTTAATCGCCAGAGCCCCGCGCCCGCCAGCCTCATTAACATACCAATCATCGAATTAGCACCTACATTCTCATCCGCAGCTTCACCATCCATTCACTGTGTAATCTGCAATCAACAGCATCAGATCATCTAATAATCATCCTAAATGAAATAAATTACGATGAATTATGAAGTAAAACATTTTACTAAAATAGTCAGCGACTTGCAATTAAATGATTTGTGCATGATTGGCCGATAAACAAATCTATTTATATGTATTTCTCCGGTCGACACACAGCTTATTCAGTTGTTTGTCTGCCTGAGCAGGACACGCAAACTAACCGGTTGCACTGCGCACAGTGTTCATTAATGTTGTTACGAGTGCACATGAGACAGCAGCAAACTCCGGTTGCACTGCGCACAGTGTTCATATAGATCGGACCAAAACGAGTCCAGTTTCATATAGATCGGACCAAAACGAGTCCCGTTTCATATAGATCGGACCAAAACGAGTCCAGTTTCATATAGATCAGACCAAAATGAGTCCAGTTTCAGATCGAACCAAAACCAGTCTAGTTTAATATAGATCAGACCAAAACGTGTCCAGTTTCATATAGATCAGAACAAAACTAGTCCAGTTTCATATAGATCAGACCAAAACCAGTCCAGTTTCATATAGATCGGACCAAAACGAGTCTAGTTTCAGATCGAACCAAAACCAGTCTAGTTTCATATAGATCGGACCAAAACCAGTCCAGTTTCATATACATCGGACCAAAACCAGTCCAGTTTCATGCTCTTTCTGCCGCATGCGCCCCGGACATAGGTATGTCCCACGTCCTTCTCTGCATGAGTAATTCTATTTATCGCCCATTATAATGTTCCATGCAGACATTTAAACTGCCCAAGTGCACTATAAGTGCAAACACACACACACATACACAAATGAAATTTTGTAAGGCAACCTCACTTTTTCATTGCTTAACTATAACATATACTCTTACCAGCTGGTCAAAACAATGCTATTTACTGCTTTTTATAAAGGAATGCAATTAATATTATGCAGAATTGAGTTCAGCCCTTTGGCCCGGCCCTCCACAATATTTTCAGTTTCTTATGTGGCCCCATTGAAAAAATAATTGCACACCCCTGCCCTATACTATGCTGAGACTAAGGCGATGGAGACCTACATAGCAGAGACTCTACAGCAGGGCTTTATACATCACTTCATCTCTCCTGCCTTCTCGAGTTTCCTCTTTGTAAAGTAGAGGGATGGAGGTCTGTGCCCCTGTACTGACTACAGAGCTCTCAACCAGGCAACGGTAAGGTATTGTTATCCCCTTCCGTTGATCTCTGTAGTCATTGAACAACTGCATGGGGTGCGCTTCTTCACAAAGCTAGACCTCAGGAGTGCCTATAATTTGGTGCGTATCAAGGAGAGGGACGGGTGGAAAACAGCCTTCTCCACAACCACGGGGCATTATGAATATTTGGCTATGCCCTTCGGTCTAATGAATGCTCCTTCAGTCTTTCAGGCTTTTGTTAATGACGTGTTCAGAGACATGTTGGGTCGGGGGGTGGTTGTTTACATTGATGATATTTTGGTATATTCAGCAACCAGGGCTCAGCATGTGGCCCTGGTATGCAGAGTGTTGGGTAGGCTGTTGGAGCATGAGTTATATGTGAAAGCTGAGTCAGTCATCCATCTCTTTCTTTGGCTTCCATAATACATCCTCTGGAGTTGAGATGGAGGGACCTCGAGTTGAGGCTGTGCGCAATTGGGCTCCACTGACCTCAGTCAAAGCACTTCAACGGTTCTTGGGCTTCGCCAATTTCTGCAGAAGGTTCATCCGGTCCTTCAGTACGGTGGCCAGCCCCTTAACAGCGCTACTTCGAGGAAACCCCTCCAGGCTGAAGTGGACTCCTGAGGCAGAGCGCACTTTACAGCAACTAAAGGCCCTGTTCTGTACAGCTCCAGTGCTGGTGCACCCTGATCCATCCCAGCCTTTCATCGTGGAGGTGGACGCATCTGAAGTGGAAGTGGGGGCTGTTTTTTTGTCCCAGAGGACCGGGACTCTTCTCCAAGAAACTGACACCCGCCTGCAACTAGAGCTAGAGGTCTGGAGGCACTGGCTGACAGACCACAGGAATCAGTTGTTTGCAAGATTTGAGTATACACTTTCCTACTGCCCTAGAACAAAGAATGTCAGGGCTGACGCCCTGTCCAGGCAGTTTGAGTGCCACATGCCACCAGGACTGAACCAGCACCAGCGCACTGTCCTGAGCGCAGGATCTACGTCCCCGTTCTGGTACGAGACCGACTATTGGCCTGGGCGCATGCCTCTCCAGCATCAGGTCATCCGGGCATCAGCAAGACTATCACCTGTCCGGCGAAAAAGTACTGGTGGCCTACCCTGGCTAAGGATGTCAGGTTATACGTCTCCTCCTGCTCTATGTGGCCAGAGTAAGATTCCTAGAAACCTTCCCTACAGCAACCATCAACCCCAGCTGGTGCCACAGCGGCCCTGGTCTCATCTGTCCATAGACATTCTTACAGACCTCCCGGAGTCGGATGGATGCACCAGTATATTAGTTGCGGTGGACCGGTTTTCTAAAAGCTTACCCGCTTCCTCCCTATGCAAGGTGTTCACACAGCTCTACAGACAGTAGAGGCCTTGTTTACCAATGTCTTTAGGCATTATGGGATCCCGGAGGACATTTCTTCTGACCGCGGTCCTTAGTTTACCTTAAGGGTTTGGAAGGCTTTCATGTCTTGTTTGGGGGTTGTGGTCAATCTGATCTCCGGGTATCACCCCCAATCTAATGGGCAGGTCGAACGGGTAAACCAGGAGGTGGGCAGGTTTTTACGTACATACTGTGCTAAGAAGCATCGGTGTTGTCTACCCGGGACCTTCGAATGCTGTGCCGGAAGCTTGGGCAGCGGTTTGTGGGGCCATTCAAAGTCGTGGGTAGAGTGACTGGGGTTACCTTTAAATTGCTCTTACCTGCAACGTATAGTCGCATTAACCCCTCAATTCATGTCTCACTTCTCAGAACGGTGGTAGCTAGGGATGTAACGATATTGACGATATCGCGCTATCGCGGTGGTAAACGTGTCTCGATATCGTCGTGGTTGGGTTACAATATTAAAAGGACAGGTGTCAGTCAAAAAGCAAGAGGAATAAACACAGTCCCGCGGAACAAATCATTGTTAACTACATAGATCATGATCCTTTGCGCTGCATCGTCACAACAACCGTTGTTAAGCCAATAGGATTGCACGCTGAACGCTGTCCACACAAGCTCACAGCAAGCCAGCATGGCCGATAGCGGTACTGGTAAGGATGAAAACAACAACCCCGAAGTTGAGATTGTACCAGCCCCTGCAGCTTTTAAATCAGATGTCTGGAAACATTTCGGTTTCGCCGTGTCAAAAAACGGAAAAGGAGAGAAGGTGGTGGACAGACAATGGACTCATTGCAAGCACTGCCATAGTAAACTGCGATACAACACGGGAAACACAAGCAACATGCGAAGTCATCTGACGACCCATCATCCCGAAAAGTTTGCAGATTCTCTCACCAAGAAAGTCCTGTCCGGTCAAAAAACCCTGAAGGAGGCATTTTCAACAACTATGCCACACAACAGCGCAAGGGCTCAAGAAATCACGAGGTACATCGCGGAATACATAGCGTGTGATTTACGTCCGTTTTCTGCAGTGGATGGCAAAGGATTTAAAAGGTTAGTGGCCAAGCTTGAGCCGAAGTATCAAATGCTGTCGCGGGCTCATTTTAGTCAAACTGTGTTCCCTGCTCTTTACCATGAGACAAAAGAACGTGTCATGAACCTTGAACCTTAAACAGTCTGAGTGCATTGCTATTACCACTGATGGGTGGACTTCCAGAGCGACTCACAGTTACATCACTATTACGGCACATGTTTTGACGAGTGAATGGGAAATGCAGAGTTACGTTTTACAAACTAGACAGCTTAGCGAATCACACACTGGCGTAAACATAGCCGAAGTCCTTAAATCTGCAGTCAAAGAGTGGGGGCTGGACAAGATTGGAACAAGGATCGCTGTTGTTACTGACAACGCAAGCAACATGCGAGTAGCAGTAAAGGAAGCCGAACTGTCCCCTCACATACGGTGCTTTGCGCACACACTAAACCTGGCCTCCCAAGCAGGTTTAAAGGTCAACGCAGTGAGCCGCCTCCTCGGTAGAGCCAGACGTGTAGCAAGTTTTTTTCACCGCAGTTCTACAGCCACAGCCGTGCTGACCACCAAACAAAAACTACTCAATCTCCCTGTACATAAACTCATCATTGATGTAGTGACAAGATGGAATAGCTCTCTGGACAACAACAAGTTGTTGCTGCAGCCCTACTGAGTGATGAACTGAGACACAAGTCACGTGAAATTGACACTTTGGACACATCTGACATTGCAAATGCAGAGGATCTTGTGAAGATTCTTTCACCAATAAAAAAGGCCACAACTGTTCTCTGTGATGAGTCACAACCAACAATATCTCTCATTTCACCACTAAAACAAATGATTCAAGACAGCATGGCCACAGATAATCACAACTCAAATGCCATTGCTCAGATGAAGGCAGCCATTCTGAAGGATCTTACTGACAGATACCAAGGAGAGGATGAAAAGTTCATGCAGGAGAGCAGTGCTTTGGATCCACGCTTTCGGACCTTGCAACATCTTGGCAGTGGAGAGAGAGAGGACGTCTTTGAAAGAATAAAGTTCAAAGCATCGCAGATGCAACAACAGGTAAAAAATGTTAACGCTGTGCCATAGAGAAAATTGAGAGAAATACAATAAAATGTAACAAAATGCTAATATAATGTATTTTTATCATTTTTGAACCAGGACCAAGATGTGCTGCCCCGGAGCCCACATCCAGCAGATCTGGACGACAGCAGCACAAGCTTTGTGCCTCCTCTTAAGAAGCATGCTCTTGAGGACCTCCTTGGCTCTTCTTTTAGCAGTAATCAAGTCACAGGTGGAATTCAGGCAGAAATTGACTCTTACTGCAAAGAAGCATTAGTTTCTCTGTCTGCTTGCCCTCTTAAGTGGTGGAGAGACAATGCCGGGCGGTATCCTAATCTGTCTTCATTAGCAAAGACCTACCTGTGTATACCCGCTACCTTGGTGCCCAGTGAAAGGGTATTTTCAACAGCAGGGGATATTGTAAATGCCCAGAGGTCTCTTCTTCTCCCTTGCAATGTAGATCTTTTGATCTTTCTAAAGAAAAACTTGAACATTAGCTAAAGGATAGTTCAGTGTTTTTCAGAAGGCTTTTTGCCAGACTGGTTAAGGGTTTTTTTTACTGTTTTTTTTTTCTTTTCCCTTTCAATGTAGATATTTTGATCTTTCTGATAAAAAATGTGTACATAAGCTAAATGATAGGTCAGTGTTTTTTTTAAAAGGCTTTTGACTGACTATTTTATTTAAGTTTAAGTTATGTTCCTAAATACCAGTTTTAAAAGGCTGCTTTTATTTGCCTTGCACATTTAAACCTGACTTGATCTTTGTTTGCACTTAAAGGGAATTCCCTATTGTTTACAATTGTTCTAGTTGCTTCTTAACTTGAACTTTGCACAGAAGAATCAGTTATGCAACCAAATATTCCTATACAGAATATTGATGTTCCTGACTACTTTTTATGTGATCAGCGTTTTATGTTGTCATGATCCATAAATTCAACAATAAATTGCCTGTTGACTGGCAAAAGCAGAATAAATGTCAGTATTTTTCGCTATTATCATCACAAACACTATCGTGAGCTATTTAACAATACCGTGAGCTTTTCCACAATATCGCAATAAATATCGTACCGTGAGGTCAATATCGAAATTGTATCGTACCGTGAGATTTTGATATCGTTACATCCCTAGTGGTAGCTGGGTCCCTTCATGATGCTAGGGACGCAGATGTCCCTGCACTCTCATTCAATGCTGGAGGGGCCCCGGCGTTCTCTGTACGTCAGTGTGGGCAGCTCCAGTACCTTGTTGATGTTGTATGTATATTTGTAAACTGATTATATTTCTAATAATTATTTTCACCAAATATCAATTTGTGAAAAAGCTCAGCTCGGCAAGTTTAAAGACTTTGGTCTTTAGGCTGCATTTACATGTGAATAGGCGATCGAAGAAAACAAAATGGTGAGTCCCTAGGCTGAAGCTCATTCCGGCAGGCTTTGATGTTTACCGGTACCGGTACTTTAGACGATGAAGTGTTAATTTGTATCAACTATTATCATTTGTCCAATAGCTTATTGTTCAACCTCACGGTATTGAGCTATGTAACTCCATTGAAAATGATTGTCTTTTTTGGTTACAATCATTTTGACCGTTGATAATATTTCCTCCCACAAACATAACTTATTCACCCAGTGAAAAAAAAAAACACAGGAATTTACACAGGAATACAGGCATTGTTTTGTATTAGAGGAATTTAATTTATAAAAATACTTGATGCATTACTTCCCTTCCCCACCCGACGTGGCAGCGATTACAATTCGATTGTGTGAAGCAATTGAAAATTGTTTCCCTCAAAGCACACTAGTTATTTGACTCCTATGTGTGTATGGGTACGATATAGGATTTCTCACCATGTGTGTATCACATGAATGAAATACTTGAGCCTGAATGCATTGAGCACAATAAATCAGACAGTTGGAGTTAACAGTGGCGCAACCTTTTTGGTTACACTTATTTTTACAGTTTATAATAAAATCCATTATTTCACTGTTTTTATAATGTATTTCCTGTCAATATTTTCGAAATTATCTAATTTCCCTAATTTAAAATAATTAGTGTGGTAATATGGTACCATAAGTCTAAATCATAGACTGTATAAAGATATGGACGTAGTATCCGTGACGTCACCCGTAGGGTTCTGAAGACCGTTTTTGAAGCCTAAAGTGGGCGTAGCCGACCGTCGCCATCTTGGCAGCGCGTCACTCCCGGATAATTGAAAATGGTAAAAGAGGCGGTACGTGGATGGAGCTGAGGAGCCTGGATACTGTTTACTGAGCAATTACAGGCTAATTTCCTACACATTTCTTTGAGGACATTTAAAAAAATACTTCCAAGTATAGTGTAAATAAATAAAAAAATAAATGTTACGCTATTTATGAAATGCAGGCATCCGGGAATGCTGGAATCCGCTGGACACACCCTTAATTATGCAGAACTTTAAATATTAATCAACTAAACGGATGAGTTATAAAAAAATTCTCCCCCCTCACAGTTGTTACGAAGGGCAAAATTAGCTGTATAGACCAAATCCAAATAGAGAACCAGACTGTAAACATGTTTTTTTCAAAGTTGATCATTTTAACATGGGGGAGATACAGATTTGACTCACTTCTGCAGCCAGCCTCAAGCGGCCAGTCAATGAATTGCAGTTGAACTCACTTCCTTATTGGTTTCAGGAGAGAGACCGGAAGGTTGCCACTTGGTCTAAATGTATGTGCACTTATTAAATAATACTGGCCATCTATATTTTGCCAGGAGGTTTTAACATTTTGGTTTCACTTAATCCGCTACCGGGATTTTACAACAGCCCGGTCTTTCTGACGCAAAGATGAACAAGATGTACTATTGGTCATTGTGTGTCATTGTGTGCCAGCAACATTCTCCTATTCAAAACACGCATGGGTCGAGTGACCCAAAACCGCAAATATCAGTGCATCGGGGTGGATATCAGAGCATCAGTGCTTCTTGTTTTAAAGGTGGATAAAGTTCTGACTTATTTTGTCACATTTTTTCACATAAAACTGGCAGAACTTTATAGGGGTGTGTAGACTTTTTATATCCACTGTAAGAGGAATTACTGGAAGCAAACGCATGCATTCTAACCAGGCCAGTGTGCATTGACTGATAAGCAAAATGAAGTGTTATTTACATGTTCGGTTTTCTACATGGTGTGTTGAAAAAGTAAGGAAGGCCTATCGTCATACTTTTGTTCCAAACACCACATGAACTTATGGGAGACGACAAATTGCTTTTGATCCCTCTGTCACCCAATGAAGTGCCTGTTGAATGAGACACCTACATCTCATCTCTCATCTCATCTTCAACCGGGGGTCAGGCAGGTGCTCTAGCCCCCAAACTTCCCTTTCCCGGGCAACATTAGCCAGCTCTGACTGAATGCCCCAGGCCAGTGTGGAGATATAATCTCTCCACCTAGTCCTGGGTGTTCCCGAACTGGCTGGCCTTTCTAGATGCCCGAACCAAAGGGCTCCTTTCTAGCAGTGGCTCTACTCCGAGTTCCTCTCGGATGACTGAGCTTCTCACCCTATCCCTAAGGGAGAGGCCAGCCACCTTTCTGAGAAAACCCATTTCAGCCGCTTGTACCCGCGATCTTGTTCTTTCGGTCATGACCCAGCTTTCATGACCATAGGTAAGAGTAGGAACAAAGATTGACCGGTAGATCGAGAGCTTTGCCTTCTGGCTCAGCTCTCTTTTCGTCACAATGGTGCAGTGAAGCGAATGCGACACCGCCCCCGCTGCTCCGATTCTCCGACCAATCTCCCGCTCCATTGTTCCCTCACTCGCGAACAAGACCCCGAGGTACTTGAACTCCTTCACTTGGAGTAAGGACTCATTCCCTACCCGGAGTAGGCACTCCACCGGTTTCCTGCTGAGAGTCATGGACTCAGATTTAGAGGAGCTAATCCTCATCCCAGCTGCTTCACACTCGGCTGCGAACCGATCCAGTGAGTGCTGAAGGTCACCGACCGATGAGGCCATCAGGACCACATAATCCGCAAAAAGCAGTGATGTGACCATCAGCCCACCGAACTGAAACCCCTCCCCCCCATGACTACGCCTTGATATCCTGTCCATGAATATTACAAACAGGATTGGTGACAAAGCGCAGCACTGGCGGAGGCCAACCCCCACTGGGAACGAATCCGACTTACTGCCGAGAACACGGACACAGCTCATGCTTTGAGCGTACAGAAATTAGATGGTCCTGAGAAGAGACCCCCTCACCCCATACTCCCGCAGCACCTCCCACAAAATATCCCGGGGTACCCGGTCATACGCCTTCTCCAGATCCACAAAACACATGTAGACTGGATGGGCATACTCCCAGGCCCCCTCCAGGATCCTTGCGAGAGTAAAGAGCTGGTCCGTGGTTCCCCGGCCAGGACGAAAACCGCATTGTTCCTCTTCAATCTGAGATTCGACTATTGGCCGAACCCTCCTTTCCAGCACTTTGAAGTACACTCTACCAGGGAGGCTGAGGAGTGTGATACCTCTGTAATTGGCACACACTCTCTGGTCTCCCTTTTTGAAGAGGGGAACCACCACCCCGGTCTGCCAATCCTCTGGCACTGTCCCAGACTTGCATGCAATGTTGAAGAGGCGTGTCAACCAAGACAGCCCTTCCCCACCCAAAGCTTTTAGCATTTCTGGACGAATCTTATCAGTCCCTGGGGCTTTGCCACTGTGGAGTTGTTTGACTACCTCAGCAACTTCCCCCAGGGAAACTGACGATGACCCTCCATCAGCCTCCAGCTCTGCCTATGAACTAGAGGGCGTGTAGGTCGGATTCAGGAGCTCCTCAAAATGCTCTTTTCACCGCCCGATCACATCATCAGTTGAGGTCAACAGTGTCCCATCCTTACTGTACACAGCTTGGATGGTTCCCCGTTTTCCCCTTCTGAGGTGCCGAACGGTTTTCAAGAAGCATCATGGTGCCGACCGAAAGTCCTTCTCCATAGCTTCTCCAAACTTTTCCCACACCCGCTGCTCTGCCTCTGACACGGCAGCGGCTGCAGCCCTTCGGGCCCGTCGGTACCCTGCAACTGCCTCCGGAGTCCTCAGGGATAGCATATCCCTGAAGGCCTCCTTCTTCAGTCGGAAAGCTTCCCTGACCACCGTGGTCCACCACGGTGTTCTAGGGTTACCACCCCTTGAGGCACCTAGGACCTTGAGACCTTTGAACATTGCCCACTCAGGTTCAATGCCGCCAACCTCCACAGGGATGCCTGAAAAGCTCCGCCGGAGGTGTGAGTTGAAGATCTTTCGGACAGGGGCCTCCTCCAGACGTTCCCAGTTCACCCGCACTACCCGTTTGGGCTTACCTGGCTTGTCCAAAGTCTTTCCCCACCCTCTGATCCAACTCACTACCAGATGGTGATCAGTTGACAGCTCTGCCCCTCTATTCACCCGAGTGTCCAAAACATGCAGCCTTAGATCAGCCGATACGATCACAAAATCGATCATTGACCATTGGCCTAGGGTGCTCTGGTACCATGTACACTTATGCGCCTCCTAATGTTCGAACATGGTGTTTGTTATAGACAATCCATGACTAGCACAGAAGTCCAATAACAAACGACCGCTCGGGTTTAGATCAGAGAGGCCGTTCCTCCCAATCACGCCTCTCCAGGTGTCTCCATTGATGCCCACATGTGCGTTGAAGTCTCCCAGCAGAATGATGGAGTACCCTACTGGAGCCCTACATAGGACTCCCTTCAGGGTCTCCAAGAAGGCAGAATACTCCGAACTGCTGTTTGGTGCATAAGCACAAACAACAGTCAGAGTTTTCCCCCCCACCACCCTTAGGCGTAGGGAGGCAACCCTCTCATCCACCGGGGTAAACTCCAACACTGCAGTGCTCAGACGTGGGCTCGTGAGTATCCCCACACCAGCCCGCCGCCTCTCACCCTGGGTAACTCTAGAGAAGAACAGAGTCCAACCCCTATCCAGGAGTAAGGTTCCAGAGCCACGGTTGTGCGTAGAGGTAAGTCCCACCAGATCCAACTGGTATCGCTCCACCTCCCGCACAAGTTCTGGCTCCTTCCCCCACAGCGAGGTGATGTTCCACGTCCCCAAAGCAAGCTTCTGCCGCCCGGGTCTGATCTGTCGAGGCCCCACACCTTCACTGCCACCCATATGACAGCGCACCCGACCCCTGCGGTTGTTCCTGTGAGTGGTGGGCCCACAGGATGAAGAGGAGAGATGCCCCGTATCTCGTTCGGGCTGTGCCCAGGCAAACCCGGCCACCAGACGCTCGCTTTTGAGCCCGCCGTCTGGGCCTGGCTGCAGACGGGGGCCCTGGGCTTCTTTCAGGCAGGGTCTCGATCGTTTTTCCTCGATCTTTCATGGGGTCTTGGTGAACCATTCTTAGTCTGGCCCCTCGCCTTATATCAATGTGATTGTCACGGCTGTGTGAGTGTGTAGATCGGAAGGATGGAGCCAGACACAGGAAAGAGTAACTGTAGTGGAATTTTATTATGAACTCTTTTTAGGCTACAGCCTTTCAGTCAAAGCACTCACAAGTGATAATCAATGAAGAATAAAAAAGATCGAACAACGCGACTTAGCGAAGCAATGGAAGTGAATGTAACAGCAGCACTTAACAGCTCACTTGAGCAACGCAAATTCCACACAAAGACATGACCAAACACAGGGAACCTAAATACTCTACTAATGAGGAAATGGCACCAGGTGTAGTGATGACGAGACTGAACATAACGTGATAGGGGAGTGTCCTCAATGGCAGCTAGAAGGTCGGCGAGGACGAACGCCGGAACTTGCCCGCAGGTGGAAGTAGAATGCCATTAGAGGGAGCTCTGACGGTGACAATGTCATATTTCGGTCATCGATCTTCATTCGCAGTCTTCAGTGCACCTTAAACGTTTTGGTTTCTCTGATTTATGCACCACCTGGTGAGAGAAAAGAAGATTTACAGATTAAATAAAATGCAATCAAAATGGTGGATAGCGCGTTAGCTTGTTGTTTGGGCAAAATAGCTTTAAATTAGCTTTCCTGTGATTACTCTGACAGAAAAAAAAATTGAAGAGCATTCCTAAGTTTATTGAGTGCCACCTTTCTTTTATATGTCTCTGTGTCAAATGACCCACCTCCGGCGCTTGTTGATGAGTGGTGCTTGGTTTCCTCCAGACATGACGCTTGTCATTCAGGCCAAAAAGAGTTTTCAAGATCTTTGTTTCATTAGACCAGAGAATCTTGTTTTTCATGGTCTGGTCTGAAACTTTAGGTGGGCTGTCATGTAGCTTTTACTGAGAATGAAGTACAGATCGCTCAATTTTGCTGGGCGGTCATCTCTAGAAAGAGTCCTGGTGGTTCCAAACGTCTTCCTTTAACGCATGATGGTGCCCCCTGAGAAGGCTGCAGAAATGTTTTTGTACCCTTTCCCAGATCTGTGCCACAATACAATCTTGTCTCGGTGGTCTACAGACAATTCAATGGACTTCATGGCTTGTTTTGTGCTCTGACATGCAGTGTGAACTGTAGGACTTTATATAGACAGGTGTGTCCCTTTACAAATCTTGTCCAATCAACTGATTTTACCACAGATAGACAACCAATCAAGTTGTATAAACATCTCAAGAATTTTCAGTTGAAACAATACGCACCTAAGCTACATTTTGAGTGTCATGGCAAAGGTTATGAATACTTTCTGAGTATGACTTATTATTTGCAGTAACGGAGAAAACAGTATGCATGCACTGTAAAAGCATTTGCCACAAACTCCACTGACTGGTTTCTCGACTGTATGATTTAACGTTTGTCTGTTCAGTCCTTATAACTGTGCATGTGACCTTCTAAATTAACTCCTTTTCACAAATTGAACATCAAAAATATGGTACAATTAAAAAAGCTTTTGTTGCAATTTTTGGGAGGTGAAGTAATATTATTTCTCCCTCACACGTCATGCTTTCCAGCTGGACTAGCAATATCATGACGTTTAATGTTCCAGTCTATAGTTTGATTCTTGTTATTCAAGTGTAAACGATTATGGGTATTTCATTTGGGTTTATGAAGTATTATTAAACTCACAGCTGGTTACTCTGTGAACTTGTATATAACTGAGTTTCCATTTTTAATATCATATTTTCGGAAACAGGTGGGCAAATGTTCTTTCTACCTAAGGCAATATCTTTAGGTAATACCTTACAAAGGTAATACCTTACAATGATCTTAACCTTTGACCTGTCAGAATAAATGCGTACATATGTAGCGGCTGCTAGATATGCAACTACTGTGAAAGCCACAAAAAAAGTTCCAAATGAAGAGACTAAAATGTCTTGCCGATGAGCGGTGTGGGTTCTCAGCCCTTTAAAGAGGAAATGTATAATGGTTGCTCCTGATTCTGTGTTGTCCTAAGCCAGATCAAAAGCACTGTGGTGGTATTAGAATTGGCCCTCCGAATGGAATCGAAAGCTAGAACTGTTTGTGTCTGTGTGTGTGCGCTCGCATCTGTTTCTGAGTTAACTAAATTCAAGGGACTAATATGTCCTCAAACATTGGTTGAATCAAGAAAAAAATTATCTCCTGTCACCCATTATTAAAAATAAATTATTATCTGCTTAAGTGTTTAGGGCAAAAGATAAAATTGGGGATTAGATCCAGGAAAGTGTTAGAGTTTAGTTACGGTAGGATTTTCTTATGAGACAAACCTTTTGTCTCCAAAAAGATATAAAGCTTTCAAAAATGTCTGTGTTGATCAGGTTTTGCATTTTATAGGGTACAAAAACATCCCTAAACTTTGGTTAAATTTATGTATAAGGTTAGGTGTGGGCATTACATATTGGTTATTGACGATTGGGTAGGTAGAGGTTCAGGATAAAGTTAGGTAATTGAATTTAGATTTTGTCAATAACTAGGTGTGTGTGCACTAGAGCCCTGCACTGTTTTCTTCAACACGCTCCCACCCGCTCCCGCAGAATTTCTGACCATTACCGCCCGCACCCGCAACATGTGTGTTACACTCCCACCCGCTCCCGCAATGTGGATGTCCACTCCCGCACGCACCCGCAAAAATCTGCCAAATTTCTGCCTGCACAATAATAGAGATGCATTGAGTTTGTGTCTTCTCCCGTCCCGAATGAGAAAAAACGTAATTTTTTTAAATTAATAATAACTTTGTTTTATCAAAAACGGTGCACTGTCACACGGCGCATACACATACACTGCTTTGCAAAAATACAATGATCAAATGACGCATCGTCTTCCCAGTCAGCGAATCGGTCTGTGCTTTGCTTTTTGTCTAGAGGCTCATCCTCTGTTGTGGCCGGGACCAGGTGAAACTGCGTGGATAGGATTATATAAATGACTCATGCTGTTATTCATTTAGCTATATATACTTACAATTTGTGTTCATTGTCTTTTATTTATTTATTTTAAGTTGTAATTGCACTGTGTATTTTCCGTTTTTATGCGCTGGGAGTGGAGTTGTCAGAGTCAATTAGTAGCATCCTTGAACAACTTAAGGAACACAACTACTGTTTTCAAAGTGTCTGCATTGATCTGCGCAATTCTTTCATACTGGTTATTGCTTAGCAGTAATGTGGAGATCTCATCATCCTGTTGCAGTATGGAATCCAGCATATCATATCCTGATCCCGCAGTGTATTTTTTAGCCGCCCGAGTTCAAACCGCCTGCTCCCGCGAGATTTGCGTTGGAATCCCAATGCAGCCCTCTAGTTTGCACTGGCGGGTTAGAGGACACAGTACCTTGGTGCCAGCTAAAAGGACACTTGAGAGTATGCCTTTTTTTCTAGACTCTCTCCGTTCTACCAAAATCTCTATCCATCTTACAAAACCATGAACATATTTTTCCTCAGCCCTCTATGCTCTTTCCCTCCATAAGGCCTGTAGTGATCCTGTCAGCACCCATGCTGTGCCAAGCTTTCATTGTCTGGGAAAATAGTGCATGAACACTTTATTTTCTGCTAATGACTTTGACACATGATCACGGTTTCACATTTGACCACATACATTACCTTTTTATTCTTGTTTCAAGCAGCCTTTTGTCCTATTGTCCAGCTGCTGTTTTTTGACACCCACCTGCCATCAGTTTCACCATAATATTTTCTTTAAGTACACTATGAATACATGATGTATCCCTTTGTACTGATGTCAATGGGCCTTTTTTGTTCCATGAGAGGGGCACTCAAAATGAATGACGGCGCCATATATATAGAATTCAACAATGGAGCCAGGTGGAAATTTTGCACTATGGAGAATAGGATGCCATTTGCAATGCAACTTGGTAATAAAAATATATGTTTTTGTGAGAACATCCTTGAGGAGAACATCCATGAGAGTACTTGTGTGCGTCCACACGTGTGGTTGTGCGTGTGTGATGGAGAGAGAGACAGAGACACAGACAGAGACAGCGGCAGAGATAGAGATCTAACAGAGTCTGTGAGTCTGTGTGTGTGTGTTCTAGGCTGTGGGAAATGTATTTCTACATTCCGGGCCTCACACCCCTGGAAACCAAGGACAAGCTTTATTTTCTCTCCCTCACCACATTTTCACAGCAGTTAAAGATGAAAAGAATAGCATTTTAAAGCTCACTACAATTTATATTATAGTCTTCCTTGAAAATCCTGTTTTACAAGAATGCTCTATAACGGACACGAAACCAAACTAGATAATACACTTAACATACTGTATACTTACCCCATTATCTCTCAAACTATGCTTCTGTGTATTTAGCTCCCTTCTATAAAAGGGCAAAAGCTACTCTACCTTTGGACAAAAGTGCCTCTGCAGTCCAGTGAAGAGAAAAATATTCTCTTCTGCTCATCACGTGTTCATCTATCCTTTCATTTTTAGCACATTACTCCCTCTATGTCCTACACCTTTCAGTGATTTGAGTCTGTAAAACCAAACTTATAAGGCCTTGACCATGTCCAATTTTTTTTATTTTTGACACACACATACGCACTTTCTGTACATGAAGATACGCACATAGACATGGTGAATACATTCATCTTTCTCTCACACACACATACATGAACACACAAGGCAGGTTGCCTATTTAAGAAGGCACTGAGTGATATGTGATGTATAGATAAAGTCTGAGGTTTACGTACACCAAGATCACTTAATCGGATCTGGACATCCCTAGTTACATTATCCTTAATTAATTGAACACTTCCACATAATTCAGATTGTTTTCTTTTAAATACCATTTACCAAATATTCCTACATGGTTCTGTTCCAGAGCAATATCCATTTAGATTGGGGTGGGTCATTTTAGGCGGAAATTTAGGTCAGGGGCCCTGTCAAGAAGTGGTTAAGCTAGTCTGGAGCGCTCTGTCGGATACGTGGACGTCTGTCGCTCATAGATAAGTGAGAACTCCGTAGCTGCATTGCGTTGCCTTTCGGAGTCTGACAGGTCTTTCATGACTAGTTTGTGCTATCAGGCATCTCACTCAGAGTAGACACAGATGCAGTCACAGGTGAGTAGTTTCCAAACGTTGTATTTAATGTGGGCAAGAGTAGTCGGCAAAGCAAGGGTTCGGTACACCGAAGAGAAGGAAAACAGCCTTAGATTGTGACACAACCCTGACATTTAATCCTTTTAAATAGTCCCTGTATTGGGTCAGTTAGGACCACCACTTTAATTTCAGTATGAAAAATGTCAAAGAAAAAAAAGAGAGAATGATTCATTTATTCCATCACATACCCAGTGGGTCAAAAGTCTACATGCACACAATTAGTATTTAATAGCATTGCCTTAAATACTTAAATCGGGTCAAACGTTTCTGGTACCCTTTCATAAGCTTCATACAATAATTTGGGTACATTTTGACCAATTCCTCGGGTTTTTAGGCCTCCTTGCGCACACACTTTTTTAATTCTGCCACAAATATTCTATAGGATTCAGGTCAGGGCTTTGTGATGGCCACTCCAATACCTTGACTTGGTTGTCCTTAAACAATTCTTCCACATCGTTGGAATCATGTTTGATTTATAAGTAAATATAGGCCAGTGCCCCACAATGGAATTTTGCAAGAGAGTGCAGCGTACAACGTCCCCCTTTGCTTTTTTTTTTAAATCATCTGATTATCATTACTGTTAGAAAAAGAAAAGCAAACCCATGTGTGATGATTAAAGAATCCAAACAAGAAGTCACATCATTTGGTACTGTTTAATCTCTTTTTCCATTATATCTCAGTACAAAATGGAGAGGTTGACATAACAATGTTAGAGAGCAAGGAAAGTGAGAGTAAAGCCTCAAGACTTGAATGGGTGCTAATTTTACTCACCGTCTATTTTTCTTAACCCCTTCCCCAATACAACACTCACTTTTGCTCTTTCACCCCTCAATCATCCTTGTTTTACACTCTCCCACAGTCCCTTTATCTTCCCCTCACTCTTTAAACTCCATCCTTCACCCTGCATTTTCCCCTGATTTTTTCTCTGCTACTCTCATTTGTCTTGCTCCGTTGCTCTTTGATCTTGGACGGGTAGGCTGGTATGACTTGGCACATGTGGTGTAATGCTCTGCAGGTCTGTCCCGTGTTTTTTCAGAGCTCAGAGGCCAAGGAAGAGGATGGCAGGGAGGAAGGGAAACATTTAAAAGAGTTAGTTTGCACCTACAGCATTTTGTGCTGTCTGGAAACCAAACTGTGGGTTGTGACGCCATCTTGAGATGGCCTTTTTTTCACCTCCCTTTCCACCCTTCACTTCAACTCTTTTTTTCATAGAAAGCCTCGTTTGTGACTTTAAATCAGTCATTGCATGCGGCAGCTGTGGGTAGTTCATGCAGTGGTTATGTTTTTTATACTCTTGCTTGTGGTTTTGATGTTCTGCCAAGTCACCATGAGCATTCACTTGTTGTACTCTGGCATTAATTGATGGTACATGTGATTGACAAGGTAGAAGATGCTAGATTAATTAACTTACAGGAAGTGACAATGTTTACTTAGTGTGTGACAGTTTTTATTACATTGACCAAAGTTATTATTACCGCCCACCTATTCTAATGAAATCCCCATCTTTACTCACCTTTATCCCTCACAAAAATGTCAAAACTGTCACCCTTTTTCATTCATATTCACCAAAATATAATGGTGAGTCCGCCCACTGACTTGTGTTACCCACAGTTCCATGCAGCAACTTACATCACAGCAGCCTGTTTTCACAGCTGTTGGTCTCAAGTGCCAGGCCAAGCACCTCTTCTAACAGCTACTTGCTTCCGCCTGTGTGTCTGTACTTAAACTTTCTTCTGATTTGGTCCATATGCACAATGCTGTGTTTGAGTCTGAGTTAATCTGTCTTGAAATATCTTAGGTGCTTACCTTAACCAAATACATTACCTTATTTATTGGGAATATGGGTATACTCCAATTCTTTCAATCCAATAACATCTCAAAGGGTACCCACTATTCTCTGGCAGTGTAGATTAGAGGTCGACCGATTATGGTTTTCTCAGGCCGATGCCGATCTCTTGAAATCCGGGTTACTTAGCTAGTGGACAGACATTTTGTGATCAGCCATAATTTTTTTTTTTCAATAATTGATCCACATGAGAATGGGAACAAAATACACTTTCATTGTGTTTACCGAAAAGCAGTACTGATGTCTTGGCTTGCTGATAATGTAAAGTAAGGGGTTCTGTATGACTATATACGACATATAAAGTTGATGCTGTATTGGGCAAACATTTTGGCTTCACATTGTGCCAAATAATCAATGTTGACAGTCACAAGAACTACAGTCTTTAATTACTCAACATTCCAAAGCATGTCCATGTCTCAACATTTCACTAGGTAGAACTGCAAAGGAACCACCAACATTCAAACAAAGTTAGAATCATGATTGGCAACAGATCCAGCATGGGACATTTTTCTACTCTTCCCTACGTTTAAGGAAATTTCAAAACTGGACAATTGAACATACCCATGTTTCGTTAGGGTACATTTGTTACAGTTACAAATTACTCAAATTTTAACAATAACACAACTTTTGGATTACATAAATTCATGATCTAATTACACCATTCGCCGGATCAATACATTTGAAATGTCATATATATCTTACGTTAAAAAATATAGATATATATTTTATGAAGAAAACTGATTTTCTAGCACTGAATTTATTTGCATTTAATTTCGAGCACTGAATTTTATTTTGCATTGAGATACTGCATTTGAATTGTTTTGCATGCAAGAAATTTCAGTGCAAAAAAGTCTGTGTTAGAAATTCAGTGCAAAAAAATTTGGTGCCAGAAATTCAGAATCAACATCCGGGATACCAAGGAAAAGCAATCAATTCTGTCTCAACTCCAACCAACATCCAGCTATCAAGAACATTTGAACGATTTATTGACGTTTGCATTATTTTGAACATCGATACGGTCAACTACATTAAACTTCCCAGCCAGAGTTTCTAATGACATGCCCACGTCGCATCTGCAATGATCACCAGTTAAAACGTAAACCCGGAACTTGATAGCTGGATGTTGGTTGGAGTTGAGACAGAATTGATTGCTTTTCCTTGGTATCGCAGATGTTGATTCTGAATTTCTGACACTGAATTCTTTGCACTGAATTTCTAACACTGAATTTTTAGACACTGAATCTTGTATGCAAATAAATTCAGTGCTAGAAATTCAGTTTCAGAATCTGGTGAGACAGATTTTCTTCCATAGTTTGTGCGTACATGATGAATTGTGAGTTACTTAAATGATTTATTAGCAATTATTATTAGCAATAATGTTTAGTTCAGTTACGCCATATGGGCATGGTAGGTTTGTTGTGTTCGGTGACTAGACTCATTTCATGTCACCGTTCTTTGTTCATTTGACTAGCATCGAAGTGGAGGAAAGTATTGAAGTTATATAGTTGTTTGCTGCCTCTTCCACTCCCACGTGGAAGAGGCAAACAAAGATGTGATATTATTTTAGTATGTTCAACGTTAGGACAGTGTTTAGAGGTATATGTTATATGCATTCGGGAGTTGTAGACCATGAGGGTTGCACGTGAGCATTAGAGTGGTAGCTGACATGCGTAATTAGCCACGTTGTGCACAGGTTACAGAGATGTGTACCGGTATGCATGTATGCGTTTATACGGTTACGTTTGAGTAGGTATTTATGTATATGTACAAATACGTATAAATGCTCAAGCCCATGTTAGCTGTTATGCAGATATGATTGTAATCTACTTAATTTAGTATTAATATATATTATGTACTGTGATTAATCCCAGCCAATATAGGCTGCCTACATGGGTCCTAGGTTGTACACCTATATGCCATCATTATATTGGTTTAGAAAGGGCAAATACATATAGAGCCCATTTGGGTTTATCAAATGGTTTAGACACGGGCAAACACAATCAATCCCATATAGGCTGCCTACATGGGTCCCAGGTTGTACACCTATATGCCATCATTATATTGGTTTAGAAAGGGCAAATACATATAGAGCCCATTTGGGTTTATCAAATGGTTTAGACACGGGCAAACACAATCAATCCCATATAGGCTGCCTACATGGGTCCCAGGTTGTACACCTATATGCCATCATTATATTGGTTTAGAAAGGGCAAATACATATAGAGCCCATTTGGGTTTATCAAATGGTTTAGACACGGGCAAACACAATCAATCCCATATTGGCAGCCTACATGGGTCCTAGGTTGTACACACATATGCCATCATTATATGGGTTTAGAATGGGCAAATACATATAGAGCCCATTTGAGTTTATCAAATGGTTTAGGCATGGGCAAACACAATCAATCCCATAGAAAAGATTTGTCTTTCAAGTTTAAATAAAGCAATATTATAACAAAAAATCACTTGTAAGCATGATTAGCATGCTAGCTGTTGTTCGTGAAGCGTTCCAGCCAACCAGTCATTTTGACAAATAGTAAGGTTATCATTATTAGCATGATTGCTATAGTTCGTGAAGTGTTCCAGTCATTTACATTTAAGTCACTTGTTGGCAAAGGTTAGCTTCATTAGCATGATCGCTCTCGTGACCCAGAATGCATTGCAGCACACGAATAGCCTAGCCTACTAGACATATTCACTTCATTGTCACACTTTTCCACAACCTTCTAAAAGCAACCATATCAATCACGTTATAATAATTAAAAAAATTCTCTTATACAAATCAACCTACCTTTAGTACTCGAAAAATGTCCTTGCCCAAAGATTCAACAGACATTTGTCTTAATAGGGAATTAAAGCAAAAACCTTCAAATTATGCCATTCCATAACCACTGAAACCATAACTAACATCAACCTGCATAAGAGTATACATAGGCCTCATACAAACTGTTAGGCCTTGCCATACTTAGACAAACAAAGACACCACTATATCCCACTCTGTCCACGCCAGAACTTAAAGTCGAAAACACAATGCGCATTTCTGGCTATAACACCCTTTTTTAATTTAACTGATATCACTTGCCTGCAGTGAACAAAAACTGTCACTGTAGCCACCCTGAGTGACGTAGAACCACAGAGTTAGAGTAAACACTGATCGGCTGTAAGATTATACCCACCTGTCTAATATTTTTGTACACTACTTCAGCCAACAAAGTTGCCCTAAAGGTCAAGGTATTGACAGGTTTCCTTGCATTTTTTCTCTGATTGATGCCATTTCAACACGGATAGATCATGAAAGACCAATATTTTTTCACATGCCTCATTTCTCATCCCTTGCTTCCCAATAGGACCCCGCCCCATTGTTGCTTGCAACTATATTTCAACTTGTTATTCTTGTTCAACTTTTCGATTTGTCGGATTCAGGCATTGTTGTAAAAAGGGACATTTGATTGATTGATTGAATATAATGGTGGCCACACAAAATATTGAGACTTTGGGCTCAATTTGGACATTTTCACTTACTGTTTGTACTCACTTGTTGCCAGCGGTTTAGACATTAATGGCTGTGTGTTGAGTTATTTTGGGGGGACAGCAAATGCACACTGTTATACAAGCTATAAACTCACTACTTTTGATTGTAGCAAAGTGTAATTTCTTTAGTGTCGTCACATGAAAAAGATATAATATATACAAAAATGTATAATGTGAGGGGTGTACTCACTTTTGTGAGATACTGTACATACTTGTAAGGCAGAAAGCATAAAACATGAACGGATATAAAAAAACACTACGCAAACATACCAGTTAGCCAACTGTTAGCCAACTTGTCTTCACTTCCCGGCTTCCTTTTTTCATCTTTTGTGTCAGTCAGTGTCTACCAGACTAAATGCAGTGTTCCAATAATTACGTTTTTGAGAATATTATTTTGTTCTTAATCAACAATTATATTGTATCAATTGATTTTATTTCAATTAAATGTTTGATGTTACTCATGTTTTTAGTATGAGATCGAACTCATTAACAGAGACAGTTATCATAGGGACTTTTTTGCTATCCACTGTATTTAGCAAATCTATACAAGTTAGGTTTAACACGGCAGAACCTCTTACCCTATGCAGTGTAGTCTACATTGCTGATCTCTGCCCAGCAAACAGACATCTCACTAGATTGTACAGGAAGGGAGAAGTAGAAATGATAAGGGACATCTGAGGGAGAAAAAAACTATCCAGGATGCCGCTTCTGTAAACATAGACCAGGAACAGAAAATAAAACGGAAACAAGCATCCGTCTGAGTATAACCAGAAATGATGTACAGAAAGAAGAATAAACAGAAGCATTGGAAAGGTTCAAAGGGACAGCACCAAAACTAGGAAACCTTAGACATTTCTACCCATGAACTCTAAAAAATATGTGACTACGCTTACAGACCTAAAATGAAGAAATTAAGTAATAGTTCAAGCATCTCTATATACAAAAACAGTACTTCACAAGCACCTCACTACATAACTCTAGTTGGTTTGTAAAGAATCTCAATAGGAGAAATTTTCTATTAGGGTTTTCTTACAAAAACATGCCAACAGTAAATGCAAGACTGATCATAGGTCAACCATATTACAGTTTTTAGCAATCCCTTTGACCCTTATCTCAGAACCTTAATGTCATTTTCCACAACTCTAGACACAAAACTCACAACATTAAACACCTGTAACACAGGCTCTCCAATGTTCAAAACATTGCATTGTGCATTCATATCTTTAAAGATACCTTGCATTTGCACAATCAATGGTTCAAACAATAGATTTATCATGGAATACCATGGGTACATTGATTTAGATCATACAGACAAAAGATACCCATAGTTTCACTAGTTAGTTGTTTGTCCAATCATTAGATATTGGTGTACCAAATGTATGATACATGTTCCATTATGGTACTACAAGCAAATTAATCCCTGTAAATGTACTTCTGTGGTAAAGAGAATAGAACAAACACAGTGGAATCATTGAACAAAATTTGAAATGTATTACTGTTATGAAATAGAATACAATCACAACATATGTTTATTTGAATTAAAGCAGAAATACCGTAATTAGCTATGAAATAGAAAAATAGAGACAGTACTGTAAAACATCAAATGCAGTGTTCCTCAACTTGCTTGCTTGTACTGTAAGAAACAAAACAGAAGTGATTACTGTACTTCTACATTGTCATCAACTCTGTGTTGTGGATTTGGCCACTGGTTCTCATTGGATGTTTTCATTAGCCAAACATCTTGGATTTTAATTTTTTTGCCTGAATTTCATTCGACACTCTATGCTGTTGCTGCCGCTGTCTTGGTCCGTGGCCTTGTCCTCTACCACGTTCCCCCACACCTCTCATGCCATTCCTTTGACCAACACGTCTTCCTCGTCTTCCTGCCACCACTGCTTGACCTCCATTGTGACATGGATCACCTGCTGGATCCATTTTACGAATCACTATGCGCTTGCAATTGGATCCAAATCAACTCTTTATGTATATACTCATTCCACAATGTGCACTAAATCATCAGTAATGGGTTGGCTGAATTGGACAAGCAATTACAAGGGCCTGCATCTATACAGTGCAGTACTGTAAATAGTCTGAAAAGGTGGTACAGTATTTGGGACCATAGACACAGTGTCTGATGAAGCATTACAGTATGATAACATATTAGGCTACATCCATGGATATTGTAGTCTAATTGGTTCATGCTCCATGCTAATTGGTGACAATAAATCTCAGTATCTTGAATCTTTCATGATTTACTGTAAACGTGGAATATTGTTTGTCAGTTTCCATAAAACTATGCATTAAGAGTAATGCAGCAAATACTTATCATTTTGACTAGTTGTATCAATTGATAGTTAGATCTGTGAAATGAAATGAACAGACTGTCATTTCAAACGTAATGTAGGAATAACATTTTGAAATAGTAGTACTTTGATGTTACATTGTATCATATTGAACCGGTGATAAAAGTTAAATGAACAAATGATCTTCAGTTTAGGTGTATTGTATCCAAGCAATTGAAAGAAACGTGTTAGAGTTTTGAGAAAAGTGCATTTTGATCTTCGGTTGTGAGTTTTGTGTCTAGAGTTGTGGAAAATGACATTAAGGTTCTGAGATAATGGTCAAAGGGATTGCTAAAACCTGTACTTTGACACAGTACAATTCAATACAATACAGTGCTACGCACATAATCTTTCAGTAAACAGTGCCCCCTGGTATCAAGTTAATGTAAGACAAGTAATAGACCCCTGGAAATTCCGACTGGCATTCTTTTGATTATGAATCCCCCTGCAGGGCAGTCAGAGAAGTGTTTAGTCTCACTAGAGAGTATTGATAACTGAATGTTGTAAGTGTTAATCACCACCAGGAGGCAAAATGGAGCCCTGGAAAAAAGCAAACAGTCTGCACTGCTCCTCAGAATAACTGGGTTTGCAGATAGGCCTTAAAAACGCCTCCTCAACTGAATCAATTCTATGACTAATAGCATTGAAAATACAAGACAATATAACAAACACTACATTGCATTGTGTACTAACAAGTATTCACCCATCTGCCAATTTACCTGTCTGACAAAAGCACTTTCACTTCACGATTTTCTTATCAGACAGAACAGAATAAACAAATGTACTGGTATACGTTCATGTTCTCAAATGGCATTTATAGTGCACAACTTTAAACCATTGAGAATAGGTTGTAGGAACCTGTAGGAATCCCCCTAAAAAGCCACTCTTAGGAAAGACCTACAGCTAACAGTTTCACGTACAGGTCCAAGGAATATTTCCATGATCTTTTATGAAACAACAACTCATTTTTGCTTCTCTATTTCTCATGCTGTCTATTTTTCTTTCTCTCTCATCATCAATCTTTTTCTGTCTTTTCGGTTCTCTTTCCATCCCTAAACTACTCTGATCATGTCCACTTTCTGTCCTTTGTTCTCTGTCATTCATATCCATCATTGTATTGTACCTTGGACTGTCCCCCTCTCAGGCCTTGTTTGTACCTGTGATAGAAGTTGTCCTCGGTCCTGATTTTATCCACGTTGATCCAATATTTAATATCTGAATTGGTCTGAATCTTCCCAAAAAGGGTGGATCGGATGTCAGCCAAAAAATAACAATAATCTGATATGATCCATTAGCCTATGATGTAAATATACCAAACGGCATGTCGTAAAGAGAGGTGTGTTGTGAGACATGCAACACGTGTCAAACAATTTGTGGACAATTGTAATGGCTGTTATGTCTTCTCCCAGATATCTTGTGTGTGTTTATGGTTTGAACTGGTTTCACATGTCATGAAAACACTATCTTTAATAAGCCCATTTTAATTCCGACATTTGCTTTTATGGTCTTTTCATGAAATACCACACGTTTCAAAATGAATAGCAAACTTAGATACTGCCTCCCTAACAAAGTGGCAATTATAGAGAACATAAATTATAATTAAAAAATGTATTAGGAAATCTGCACTTTTGGGTGTCACCACATGGAGATGCATCTCGGCATCTCTGTCGTGTCAGATTAAGACAGCGAAGCTGTTTGTGTTGTCCCCAATATGAGACAGCTGCCTTGTATTGGGATGCCTATTTAAGTGGCCATTTTGGCATTTACCGTGTGTTTCATTGTCTATATGTATGTGTATATGCCGTTGGC
The DNA here is from genome assembly GCA_029465975.1 of Dallia pectoralis. NCBI lineage: Eukaryota > Metazoa > Chordata > Actinopteri > Esociformes > Umbridae > Dallia > Dallia pectoralis. The sequence continues at coordinate 19,018,188 of CM055739.1, forward strand.
TGCGGCCATGTCCTTTTGTTGTTGTTATATGAAAGTATTAATGAAAATGTATTTTAGCCAGCTCTGCGCCTGCTTCCTTATTCCTACCTCAACTATGACATTGGCATAGCTTGGTTAGATTACAATTGGCGTGACAATTATACTGATGGCTTAAATATTTGTAGTTAGCTAAGCCTAATGAAAAGTGTCTTTGTTGGCAAGAGCAAAAAAAAATACTATTTAGCTTTACAGTTTATCACCCACTGCTTGCACAGAATTGTGTTTTTTACATATTCTTTGCATCCAAGCACAAGCATAGAGAATGGTATCTCAGCATAAAGATGGAACGTGGAAATATTTACAAATTGACCAATATCATTAATGTATAAAAAGAATGGTCTTAGATTTACACCTCAGTGTACGTCCAGACTCTCAAACCTAAACCAAAACTCCATCCAGCACACTCGATTTATTCAGTCGGTAAGAAAGTTATAAAACCAGGAACATGCAGCAAGAGATTGTCTGGACAATATTCTGCTGGGAAATGTTGGGTTCTGGGCATTAATGTGGATGGCAATTTGACTATTGCCACCTTCCGAAACAGTGTTGCAGAACAGGTACACCCCTTTATGGCAATGGTATTCCCTGGTGGCTGTGGCATCTTTCAGCCGGATAATGATCATGCCACACTTTATTAGGGAATAGTTTGAGGAACATCATATACGTCATGATTGCGACTAGAGAGTCGCACAACGAGCATCGCTGCATGCTCCTTTCTATTATCAAATAATTTTGTTTGCTTTTATCATTAACATTTTTACTTTCATTCAAACAAAGTTGTGTTTTTGGTACGCAGCCGAACATTTAAAACATAGGCCAAAACATCAATGTCCGCCTAAAATTACAATGTAGGATCTTAAGGTAGATAACATTTGACAGAAGACACTCAAGTGTGTGGGAATGTTCAATTAATTAAAGAGAGTGAAAGATTATTTAGATGCGGTAAAACTTCATGGTTCCCTCAATAAACTGTAGCTCCCCAAGGGGTGTGCAGCCGTATGCGCTGGAGTTCAGGACCCTGGCGGCAGGGTTGGGTGCCCCGAACAGGCCTACATCAATGCTTTTCAGTGCCATTTATGCTCGGATGTCCGTGCGTTTTACTTGCGGATGCTCAGTGCGGCAGAGCAAAACAATGACGTAGGCGATAGGGAATTGTTACCCATAGTCAGAGCCCTGACTGAGTGGAGACATTGGCTCGAGAGAGCGAAACACCCGTTTGTAATCTGGACTGACCATCGTAACCTGGAATACATACAGGGTGCAAAAATTCCGGACCCTCGCCAGGCCAGATGGGCATTGTTCTTTACCCGGTTTGAGTTATTCTACATTTCGGGAACAATAATGCCAAGGCAGATGCGCAGTCTCGGCTATATGACAGAGAAGAGTTGACAGCAGGTTGATAACTCACCTATTCTTCCTGCTTCACGTCTAGCACGATGATGTGGGAGGTAGATGCGGACATCCAGCCTGCATTATGCTTGGAGCCATCTACCAAACAGTGTCTTGAGGGACGTGTGTATGTGCCGTTGGATTTTCGTGATCGCCTCATGTGCTGGGCCCACACATTAGTGTCATAAGGTCACCCTGGCATTGGTCAGACAGTGCGTTGTCTCATCAATAGATATTGGTGGCCTCGTCTGGCCAAGGATTTCAAGGCACCTAGCCACCTTCCGGCGGAAGTTACATCCTTTGCCCATTCCACAGCGACCATGGTCACATTTGAGTGTTGATTTTTTGACTGATCTCCCTCTCTCTAAAGACAGCACTACAGTCCTGGTCATTGTGGACAGGTTATCAAAGGTCTGCCATTTCGTGCCCCTAGGAGGCCTTGCAGACCACAGTGGCCCTGTTTACACACGTCTTCCGGCACTATGAGGTGCGGGAGGACATTGTGTCTGATCACATCTGGAAGAAATTTATGAAACGCCTGGGGGTCTCAGTCAGTCTGACCTCCGGCTGCCACCCTGGGGAGAGTTAACGAGGTAAGTTATCGATTGCAGCTGCCACCCGACTATCGAATTAACACCTTGTTCCATGTCTCTCTCCTCAGGCAGGTGGTGACTGGTCCCCTACAGTGATCTAGGGTGCTGGAGGTCCCTACACCCCCCATGGATGGACATCGAGGGGGCCCCGGCGTACACCATCAAGGAAAGGGGGGGGTCTCCAGTATCTCATGGAGTGGAAGGGGTACGGCCTGGGGGAGCGATGTTGGTTGCCGGCGAGGGATGTGTTGGACCCAAATCTACTGAAAAACTTTAATCGTCAGCGCCCTGACCGACCATCTCCTTGTCCTCCGGGTCGGCCCTGGGGCCGGTTTCGTAAGCTGCCGTAGCCGTCCGTCGGGGAGGGAGTACTGTCAGAGTTCCCTCCGAAGCCATTCTACCGCCACCTGCAGGCAGCCTTCGGCGTTCATCTTCACCGGGCCTTCTTGCGCCATCGTTTCTTCCTCCATCATATGATTGTCCGTTCTCGTGATCCCTATTCCGGTGCACATTTCGTAATTAGGACACTATATATGTCCCCTGTGTTTAATCGTGTCTTTGTTCAATATTTCTCGTGATACTCAGATAGCACACTGTTATCGGTCCGGCAGTCGTTTTGAGCGGTACTCCAATGGGACACGGGGGCAAGACCACCCTCAAATTACAGTTGACGGTCCAGCGACGGACTGCGAGCTGAAAACTCCATAACAGGGCAACGGATCTTTATGAGGCTGATTGACCGACCACCCAGCCCAGCTAGTTTGTCTGTGCTGATCAGCACACTGCCGATAGTTTTGTCAATGGTTATCAAACCAAATGTAAAACAAAACCTTCAATATGTCATTTCACTGCCTATTTTTTATTTTATTAATACAATTCCTCTAAAACAATATTAATTTTCCTGTGTTAGTCAATTATATTGTAACTTATATAATATTGTGATATTTAGTCAAGCTGAGAATAAAATTCTTTAGTCCCATCACTTTTTCATAATATATGAATTTAACATTGTTTTTTATATTTAACAGGATGCATGTGTATATATTATGACATAGACATTGCTATACCATGTTCACTCTTATTGCTGCCCAAAGTCTCTTAGGAGATTTCAACTTTAGGTAGTCACGGGAGTATCGTATGTACAGTGGGGCAAAAAAGTATTTAGTCAGTTACCAATTCTGCAAGTTCTCCCACTTAAAAAGATGAGAGGCCGGTCATTTTCATCATAGGTACACTTCAACTATGAGAGACAAAATGAAAAAAATCACGTTGTAGGATTTTATGAATTTATTTGCAAAGGATGGTGGAAAATAAGATGCCATAAGTACAAGGTGAAGGAAATGCATTATATGGGGCAGATAACATTCCCTCAACATACAGAACTTCTAAGATGTGAAGATGTGGTCATCAAGAAGACGTTCAGGTAGCCATAAAAGATATCAAAATTCATGCTCCCATCCTCCATAGTTTCTCTCTGTGAACATCTTCTACCCTCAAAGCCTGCTAGGTTTATTTGTGGACCACTTTAGGAGATTGAAGAAAGTACATTACACATAATTATGTACTCTACCTCTAATGATGCTTGAGTATATAGTGTTCTGGATAACATCTTGTTTCCCAATCGATTACTTTGTGACAACTGAAGATGGTTCTGCAAATCTAACAACTTGAGGAGATTCCTCTCCTGTCCTTTCCTCTTGTCTCATAATTATTTTTCCTTTTGTTCCGTGTGTTTATAAGCAATTTTTTTCAGACCTAGCAGCTGTGGGCAACATGTCACAACCTCTGTTACAAACTCCCGGTTTCCCAGCGGCCTTGGTCCCACGTGTCGCTGGACTTTGTCACGTGGCTCCCGTTATCCGAGAGCAATACAGCCATTCTTATGGTGGTTGACCGCTTCTCCAAGGCGACACCAAAGAGATGGACGTTCGGATGTTGAACCACATGTTCCGGACCCACGGTGTGCCGACAGATCTGGTGTCTGGCCGAGGTCCCCAATTTTCCTGTTTTTTGGAAGTCTTTTTGCACGCTGATAGGGACTACGGTCAGTCTGTCTTCCGGGTTCTATCCTCAGTCCAATAGTCAGACCGAACAACCTGTCACAACCTGATCTGTCTCACCTGGCTCGTCATTAATATCCTCCCCTTTCTACCAGGTGTTTCCTATGTGTTGATTGTTCCCTGGGCTTTATATGTCTGTGTTTCCTGTTACATGTTGCCAGATCGTTTGTATTAGTACTCTCGTTTCCAGCATTACCCTGTTCCATGCTACCAGTTTTGTTTTATGTTCCCAGTGTTTGACCATTTCCGTCTCTGACCCCGAGCCTACCTGATCCCCTGTATTATCCTTCTCCACGTTGCCGAACCCAGCCTGCCTCAGACCACAAACCAACCTACTCCTGTGTACCGGACCCTGCCTGCCCACCACTACATTTCTGGAGTACTCCGTTACTAAACATTCATTGTTTGCCTACCTGGCCTCTGCCTCACTGTCTGCGCTTGTGCTTGCCCTTTGTTCTGGTCATGATACAAAGTCCCACACCTCACAAACATCTACCTACTATCTACTGCTATGAGCACCTAGAGAAAGAGAGAAACAGATAGGGAGAAAAATGTACTAACAAACTAATAAATAAAAATTGTTAGAATCCAAACTTTGAAAATGTGACCAGGATTGAAACAAGACTAGGTCAACCTCGTGCATGCTGGGGACTGGACGTCCAAAAGTCTGTGACCAGCATCCCTTTTAGTTGGCTCACAAGAAGATACACAAAAGATGACGATAATGTTGACGAAATTATCAGATCTTTACGACAGAGGATGAATAGTTTTTACCTCAAAGTGGTCTTCTGCGAAGATGAGACCTCCAGAAGAGCAGATCTCTGGGAGGTAAGAATACCAAATATGGCTGACACATGGTGAATAACAGTTGGCACAATGTCAACAACTTCAAATTTAAATTGTCAGTATTAGTCACACTAGTGAGAAACAGACTAGTTAGTATTAAGAAGAAAAATACATCGGTATTGCAACTTACTAAATCAACAGCGTAATTAAGGACTGAATGAATGGCTTATCAACATTTATAGTGCCTTGAGCATATAGCGCATGCTTAGTGTAACGATCTGCCTTGGCCAGATGACAGGTAGCCGACACAGGCGCAGAGAACTTTCTATAAAGGGTTTTATTCGTTGTCACAGGCAGACAGGCTCTGAAACATAGAACTTAAACACAAAACCAAACCAAGAATCAGACTCATTCCTTTAACAGGAAAACGTCAATAACTAAGGACATGGAACATAACTCTAACAACCAACCAACCAACCAACCACAGAAAAACCCACCAGTATATAATACAGCCATAAAACACGGACATAGAAACAGAACCCAACGTACCTTAAACAATGACCCAACACTGACAAACTGACACAGACCAAACTATATACAGACACTAACGAACTAACACTGAACAGGTGTAATGCAAACACAGGTGAAACCAATGTCCATGATTGCTCCCTCTGAAGGTGGGGGAGGTGTCAGCACCACCATAGAGCGGAGGGACAGGACTCTTTCCCTTACACTTTTTACTATTGACAACCATTGATTCATCTTTAGATCGAGAGTACCTAGTCTATATTTATTTAGCTTTTTTAATAAAAATTAATTAAATCACTAATTCATTTTGTAAATAGTTGTACGCAGTAACTTTGTTCTTGAGATATCCTGTAGATTTTACTGTTTGTTTTTGCAGTTTTTTTTGCCTAATTTCGTCAGTTTCTACTCTAATTTACAAGACGTAAGTATACAGTTATTTATTGAGAAGGGTTTCAGAAAAATTTACAGTGTTAACAAAATTAACCCAACGTAATATCTAGATTCAACGCTTGACTCACGCCAACTAGCGTTTTTAATGATTTTAAACCAAATGCAGGTCGCCAAAATTTGTGAATATTGGCTATCTAGTTGGTTATAACACACAGGGCTAACTAACATGAAGGAGCTAATTGCTAATGTCAGCGCTATGACACAGGGAGGTTTGTGTTAGCCACCAGACAATAATCTTAAATGCGTGGCGAATTCGTAATCTTGCAGAATGTATCATTGAATATGGGGATATAAGCAGATTCCTTCAGTGAGACAGGGCAGAAGCACCATACAAATTTGGCTGCATGTTTGTTTGTAAAGTTGGTTAGTGGCGGTTAGCATCCAACTTTAGTTTATTGGTAGGCTGGCCAATTTTCACTTGTCCTGCCTATTAATGGTGCAAAAGGTGAACATCCTAAATATTGAGAAATGTGGACTTTCTTTAAATATTGGCAAAACATTCTGACTGATAATGTATGATGTAATCATGTTACAGATGAAACACATTGATCTTGCTAGTGGGATCAGCCTTTTTTACACGAGTGCACAATAATCATAAATATGTAATGGCACTTCTTGTGTGTTTTCCAATATGTCACATTCCTGTAAATTGGTCTTCTCCCTTACTGGACCCATCTTCCTGTGGTTTAAATTAAGTAAATAGTGTACTGTGTCTTTGAGTGTTTTATTTGTAATCAGATGTCTAGTTACTGGAGTAAACGTCAGAGAATTCAACAAGGGCTGGATCAGGATTTCACAAAATTGTGTCAGGACCTGTGGAGAGGTAGGAAGAGAGAGGAGTTTTTCATCTCTTGTTATATTTTTCTGAAGTGTCAGGGGATTCACCCCAAGGCGAAACAGTTTTGTGGCAGCTGATAATTAGGCAGAATTTGAAAAAAGCAGTGGTGAAGAACCATGGAACAGTTTAGAGGACATAGAGGAAAAGTACGATTTTAGGCTGCTTCTCTAACTGGGCAGTTCTTGTGTATTCAACATTGAATTATTAATATTCAGCATCAAAGATATATACATCTAATGCACATTTGTCTATAATAATAAAAAGGACACTGAGGATACAGGTTCCCCACTAACCCGGCACTTCAGGGCAACTATAGTTCTAAATACAAGTGAATATGGCCATGGTTTCCTCCTTCAACACATAGTAAACCCTTTTATTTCGCTGAAACAGATTCTGTCCAGTTCCATGCCCCTCCACCAACACCACCCACCACTTCCAGTCATCTGAAGGTTACTGTGTTCTGTCTGTGTATTCAACATTCAATTATTAACATTCAGCATCAAATATATATAAATCTAATGCACATCTCTCTATAACAATTAAAAGGTACAGGTTCCCCACAACAGACCCGGTACCTCAGTACTGTGCTAAGCACTTGTCAGAGCTGCTTTCTTCAGTGAAATCATTTTTAAAAGGCCAAATGGCACAAACTCCACCTTACTGCCAGGCTATTAATGCATTAAATGCCACATCCAGACTCAAACATCTCTCATCTTCAACCGCTTATCCGGGGTCGGGTCGCGGGGGTAGCAGCTCTAGCAGGGGACCCCAAACTTCCCTTTCCCGGGCAACATTAGCCAGCTCTGACTGGGGAATCCCGAGGCGTTCCCAGGCCAGTGTGGAGATATAATCTCTCCACCTAGTCCTGGGTCTTCCCCGAGGTCTCCTCCCAGCTGGACGTGCCTGGAACACCTCTCTAGGGAGGCGCCCAGGTGGCATTCGTACAAGATGCCCGAACCACCTCAACTGGCTCCTTTCTATGCAAAGGAGCAGCGGCTCTACTCCGAGTTCCTCTCGGATGACTGAGCTTCTCACCCTATCCCTAAGGGAGAGGCCAGCCACCTTTCTGAGAAAACCCATTTCGGCCGCTTGTACCCACGATCTCGTTCTTTCGGTCATGACCCAGCTTTCATGACCATAGGTGAGGGTAGGAACAAAGATTGACCGGTAGATCGAGAGCTTTGCCTTTCGGCTCAGCTCTCTTTTCGTCACTACGGTGCGGTGAAGCGAATGCAACACCGCCCCCGCTGCTCCGATCCTCTGACCAATCTCCCGCTCCATTGTTCCCTCACTCGCGAACAAGACCCCGAGGTACTTGAACTCCTTCACTTGGAGTAAGGACTCATTCCCTACCCGGAGTAGGCACTCCACCGGTTTCCTGCTGAGAGTCATGGCCTCAGATTTAGAGGTGCTAACCCTAATCCCAACCGCTTCACACTCGGCTGCGAACCGATCCAGTAAGTGCTGAAGGTCACCGACCGATGAGGCCATCAGGACCACATCATCCGCAAAAAGCAGTGATGTTACCATCAGCCCACCGAACGGGAACCCTTCCCCCCCATGACTACGCCTTGATATCCTGTCCATGAATATTACAAACAGGATTGGTGACAAAGCGCAGCCCTGGTGGAGGCCAACCCCCACCGGGAACGAATCCGACTTACTGCCGAGGACACGGACACAGCTCATGCTTTGAGCGTGCAGAGATTGGATGGCCCTGAGAAGAGACCCCCTCACCCCATACTCCCGCAGCACCTCCCACAAAAGATCCCGGGGTACCCGGTCATACGCCTTCTCCAGATCCACAAAACACATGTAGACTGGATGGGCATACTCCCAGGCCCCTTCCAGGATCCTTGCGAGAGTAAAGAGCTGGTCCGTGGTTCCCCGGCCGGGACGAAAACCGCATTGTTCCTCTTCAATCTGAGGTTCGACTATTGGCCGAACTCTCCTTTCCAGCACTTTGGAGTACACTTTACCAGGGAGGCTGAGGAGTGTGATACCTCTGTAATTGGCACACACTCTCTGGTCCCCCTTTTTGAAGAGGGGGACCACCACCCCGGTCTGCCACTCCTCTGGCACTGTCCCAGACTTCCATGCAATGTTGAAGAGGCGTGTCAACCAAGACAGCCCTTCCCCATCCAAAGCTTTTAGCATTGCTGGACGAATCTCATCAGTCCCTGGGGCTTTGCCACTGTGGAGTTGTTTGACTACCTCAGCGACTTCCCCCAGGGAAACTGACGATGACCCTCCATCAGCCTCCAGCTCTGCCTATGAACTAGAGGGCGTGTAGGTCGGATTCAGGAGCTCCTCAAAATGCTCTTTCCAGCGCCCGATCACATCAGTTGAGGTCAACAGTGTCTCATCCTTACTGTACACAGCTTGGATGGTTCCCCGTTTTCCCCTTCTGAGGTGCCGAACGGTTTTCCAGAAGCATTTTGGTGCCGACCGAAAGTCCTTCTCCAAACTTCTCCCACACCCGCTGCTTTGTTTCTGACACGGCAGCGGCTGCAGCCCTTTGGGCCTGTCGGTACCCTGCAACTGCCTCTGGAGTCCCCAGGGATAGCATATCCCTGAAGGCCTCCTTCTTCAGTCGGACAGCTTCCCTGACCACCGTGGTCCACCACGGTGTTCTAGGGTTACCACCCCTTGAGGCACCTAGGACCTTGAGACCACAGCTCACCGCCGCAGCTTCAGCAATAGAAGCTTTGAACATTGCCCACTCAGGTTCAATGCCCCCAACCTCCACAGGGATGCCTGAAAAGCTCCGCCGGAGGTGTGAGTTGAAGATCTTTCGGACAGGGGCCTCCTCCAGACGTTCCCAGTTCACCCGCACTACCCGTTTGGGCTTACCTGGTCTGTCCAAAGTCTTCCCCCACCCTCTGATCCAACTCACTACCAGATGGTGATCAGTTGACAGCTCTGCCCCTCTCTTCACCCGAGTTTTCAAAACATGCGGCCTTAGATCAGCCGATACGATCACAAAATCATTGACCTTCGGCCTAGGGTGCTCTGGTACCATGTACACTTATGCGCCTCCTTATGTTCGAACATGGTGTTTGTTATAGACAATCCATGACTAGCACAGAAGTCCAATAACAAACGACCGGTCGGGTTTAGATCAGGGAGGCCGTTCCTCCCAATCACGCCTCTCCAGGTGTCTCCATTGATGCCCACATGTGCGTTGATGTCTCCCAGCAGAATGATGGAGTCCCCTACTGGAGCCCTATATAGGACTCCCTTCAGGGTCTCCAAGAAGGCTGAATACTCCGAACTGCTGTTTGGTGCATATGCACAAACAACAGTCAGAGTTTTCCCCCCCACCACCCTTAGGCGTAGGGAGGCAAACCTCTCATCCACCGGGGTAAACTCCAACACCGCCGTGCTCAGACGTGGGCTCGTGAGTATCCCCACACCAGCCCGCCGCCTCTCACCCTGGGAAACTCCAGAGAAGAACAGAGTCCAACCCCTATCCAGGAGTAAGGTTCCAGAGCCACGGTTGTGCGTAGAGGTAAGTCCCACCAGATCCAACTGGTATCGCTCCACCTCCCGCACAAGTTCTGGCTCCTTCCCCCCCAGCGAGGTGACGTTCCACGTCCCCAAAGCAAGCTTCTGCTGCCCGGGTCTGATCCGTCGAGACCCCCCACCTTCACTGCCACCCATATGACAGCGCACCCGACCCCTGCGGTTGTTCCTGTGAGTGGTGGGCCCACAGGATGGAGAGGAGAGAGATGCCACGTATCTCGTTTGGGCTGTGCCCGGCCGGGCTCCGTGGCAAACCCGGCCACCAGACGCTCGCTTTCGAGCCCGCCGTCTGGGCCTGGCTCCAGACGAGGGCCCTGTGCTTCCTCCAGGCAGGGTCTCGCTCCTTTTCCCTCGATCTTTCATGGGGTCTTGGTGAACCATTCTTAGTCTGGCCCCTCGCCTGAGACCACTTTGCCTTAGGAAACCCTACCAGGAGCATGAAGCTCCAGACAACCCAGCCCTCAGGTTCATAGGGGCACACAAACCTCTCCACCACGTTAAGGTGATGATTCCCGGGACTCAAACATAATCCTTGTAAATATATTTACTTGTCCTTGCACCAAAAATCACTATTCTTATATTAGTATATAGTATTCTTATGGAAAAGTGATGTTTTTTTATGATTTTAAGCCGGCTATGGATACTCATAATTGAGGCTTTTCAGCATCCTGAAAGTAAATTCAGATTCATCATTACTTAACAGCGTCCAAAGTTGATGAATTGTTTTAAGATGCAGCTTCAATGGAATTGTCAAACATTCTCATAAGTTATTTTACTGCCTGACAGCCAGAACCAACATGGACATGTCTATCCCAGCCGACGTCATCCTTCCTGTGGAGGAAAGAAACATGCTGCAATACATAGAAACAGGGCTTGGGCAAAATCCAGAACTAACAGAGAAATATGTAAAAAAAAAATATATATATTATATATATATATATAAATTATATATATATAATATATATATATATATATAAAATAGTATTTTATATACCCTTATACTTAATGCTTTGTGTGAAATCTGTGCATCCATCACTTTGAAGAGGCCCTTTGTCATTGGCTTCTAAATCATAAAAGCCTTTTTCAATAAGCAGATGAAGAATAGCGGAATTAGCAATTGTTTACATGTGATTTCGTTTTAGCAGACTAATCAGCAGAATTGTAACAAAAACATCAGATTCTTATTTTGACATCATTTAGTTAAACTGGTATGCTTGCAAAAAAAGTTTCAATTTAATGTGCAAATCACAGAATTGACATATGGTGTTATGTATTCTACAGGATGCTTACTTAGCCTCAAGAGGAGACAAAAATGTAAAGGACTCTGTGAAAAGACGTTATTCAAAGGCTTTTACAAACAACCTGGCCATCTGGATGAACTAGACAAGATCAATTTAGAAGATGTACTTTAACACCCTCCGCCTGAAGAGAGTCATCCACAACGAGTTAAAGTTCACACTGATCTCCCTCTGTAAAATCAATCATATGAATGGGGGGAGGGGTTAGCAGCCCGTTGATACAAGCAACTTCTAACTACGTAGCCAGAGAGAACTCATGTATCTGGAAGTGTAGGAGTGAGACATTTGCTAAACAGCTTAACAAGTAGGACTACATTTGAAACAAAGGAGGCAACCGAAGAGGCTCTCCAAAAACAAGTGAGCAGATATCTGATTGGGGCAAAGAGGGAGGTAGAAGACCAGAAAATTCAAAAGTTCAATGTGAACAATAAAGCATTTCTTGAAATATATATTTTATAACCCGTTGGTGGACTGCTTATTAAACGATGAGCAAAATGCTAGCACACCGCCAGCTTTTATCACCAGTGGGCCCCCAGCTTTAACCGCTGGTGGGCCGCCAACTCCGCTGCTGCTGGTCCGCTTGTGCCCAGCCAGTTCTGTGCTATCTAGATGGCTATATTACTGAAGACGCTTTAGCATATTAGCCGTTTTACCAGGAAGGAAGTGAATGCTAACATTGTGCTGTATTATCTGATAAACTCCGTATGCCTAATGTCTCTGCACCACCCATTATCCATTGTCATGTCACCAGCTGGCTGGTAGTAGAAGTTGAAAAAGCTAAGTGTTTAGATTTCTTCTCTGTAACTCACACAATGTCCAAAGCTTATGTAGCAGGTTGAATGGCCTTAATTATTTTTAATTACACTCACCCTATTTGGGACCAATCAGAAAGCAATGGCATGCTTTATAGGTAGTGGGCTTGCCCTCCTCATGTTTTCACTCGCTGTGCCGAAAGCACTGTCTCGCAGTGGGTTGTGGCGCTGCGGATGCGGAGTCATGTTAGAATGAAAGGTAACGTAGTATGACTAATTGCTGTAACGTCGGTGCCGTTCATGTTGGCATGGCCACTACATCATGCATTGTCTGTTGCAGTGTCTCCCTGTCTCCCTGTCTCCAAATTCAAGCTGTCCGGTAACGGAACCGGGTTGAGTTGGCTGCTGGTAGGTTGGGTAGGACTTCCCCTTACTTGAATACCGATCTGATGGAATACAGAATTAATTGGACATTTTATTGCAGGCTCTGGAGCTGTAAACCGCGCTGTTGGTTATATGTCGTGGAGCTCCGCCCCCTAGAGGGGCTTCGCTCCTAGTGGTTTAACCCCGCCACGCCCCGCGGCCATACTGACAAATTAAAATGCACTACCGCTCAGCCAATCAGGGCGCACCTGTGCCCTATATAACTGAGCGTCAACCCACACTCAGCCTCCCTTTTTCTTCAGCTCGACTGAACATACTACTTTATTTTGCATTACCAGACGACTTACCTTGCCATTGTTCTTGAGGATGGCTGCGTCTTTGGATATCGTTATCTCGGCGGAGTGCCGGTGTGCAGACCTCGCGGCGGATGCGGACCCCCACGACCGGTGTGTCTTGTGTCTCGGACCTGACCTTGCCCGAGAAGGACTGCTGGACCCACCGGAGTGCCCTAGCTGCGCCCTCCTCACGATGCCTAGGCGGAGGGAGAGGCGCGGGTTCTTCGAGGAGGTCATACCTCTGCAGACGGTGCTTTCTTTGGACTCCGAGGACTCGGGGGAAGAGGAAGAGAGCTCGTCTGAGGAGGAGCGGGCGGCAGGCAGTGTGAGGCCCATGGCCCCTCGCCAGCCCCCGCCTGCTGTCTCCTGTGTCCCACGGGACCGGAGAAGCATGGGGGAGGAGGATGTGGATATGTCACCCATAGACACCCCCCCCACCCCCGTCCCCCGGCCATCTCTCCGGTCCGAGTATGTCGGACTCGTTGAGGGAGCGGCCCTGAGGATGGGCATCCCCCTCGCACCCCTCCCACCTGCGGAGGAGTTTGACTCCATGACCGGAGGGCCATGGTCAGAGCGAGTGAGGGAGCCAGAGCCTGAGGCACCGTGCCTGCCCGCTCTGGCAAAGTACGCAGAGGCTGCGTGGAGAGAGCCCCTCATGGCTAGAGCCCCAGCCCGAGCTTACATGCCGTTCACTAGGGTGGCGGGAAAAGGTGAGGCCATTACATCGGCTACTCCTAGACTGGAGAGAGCCATGTCGGCCCTTTTCCTCCCAGCGGAGAGCCAGTGGCTGGACAGGAAGCCCTCTACCGGCCCCGAAGGATCGGTTTACCGCCCAGCTGGCGGACAAATGCTTCCAGTTCGGGGCGCAGTCGGTGGCGGCTGCTAACAACCTGGCGTTGATGGCGGGGGCCATTTCCCGTATTACCACGGGGGCCACGAGAATCTCCGCCAAGGAGTTGGCGGACATATCGCGACTGTCGGGGGCCATCCTGCATTTGAACCAGGCACGGTTTGTGCAGGGGGCACGATGGCGACGGCGGTGGTGACCCAGAGGCATCTGTGGTTGTCTCTTTCGTCTCTGAAAGAGTGCCAGAAAGCCCCCCTCCTCAACGCGCCCGTGTCGACCACTGGGCTATTCGGAGAGGCTGTGGAGACGGCCACTCTAGCCTTTAAGAAGGTGGAGGAGGACAGGATGTTGCTCTCCCGACACCTCCCACTGGCCAGACCTTCACGCCCGGACACGTCACGCAAAGCAGCGAGGCCGGGGGCATCTGCCAAGCGCAGGGTGAGAAGGCAGAAGCTGGAGGCTACGGTCAGCAGCCCCGGCGCCCAGAGCGGAGTCTTTCAGACCGCCGATAAGAGGGCACAGCAAGAGACCAGCGGCTCCTGAGAGACCCGGTCCGAGTGCTCCGCGGAAGCAGAGGAAACGGACCTGACTAGGCGTGCCCGAGACGGCAGCCCTGTGTGTGTTGGGTGATGTTGTGTCTAATAAAGAAAGTGATTTTTACTTTTTCAATAAAAGACACATTTCCATTGCTGAAACCGGGGCTACGGCTACGCCCAGCTGTAAGCAGGCTGCGGCGTCCCGTCCTCTGAGTTACATAAGCGGTGGCATGTATAAAGGGTCTACCGTCCTTTATACACGCCCCGTATTGACAGAATCCGCAGTAAGGGTTGTCCCCTTTTACCCGCAGCCCGGGATGGCAGTTACGCTGGGTAGCGTGTCTACACCGGCGTCCTGTCCCCCGGGGCGAATTAGTGACGGCGTGTGTCTGGGAACTACCGTTTTCCGATACACACGCTGTATCAGCGGGAACCGCCGGCAGTACTTTTCTCTCCTCCCCTTTTCCCGATGAGGATCGTGTGGAGGAGAGAATCGATAGCCGTGTTGTCAGACAGAGACAACATTCTCTGAAGGCAGAGGGAGGAGGGGCTCTTAAGTTTCCCTCACCTCTCGCTACCAGGAAAGCGGAGGAAAGCGGTCCGAGTGGTTTAATGCATTCTTTGCGTCTGCATGGTCAGTCTGCCCTTTCCGAGATCACACGACCCGTGTCAGGGGTAGACAGGGTCATAACCGGTTCTACTCCTATCGGGGGGGTCCCCCATTTGTCTATGGGAGATAGCTCGTCGGCTCACCACACGACCAGCTCGGGGTTTTCCCGAGCGGAGTCGGCTGGTGGCAGCAGTGACGTCACGGCTGGGGTTTCACCGCCCGCCCTCGTTGCTTAGCGAAGTGTCTCCCTCTTTCTCCAGTAGTACTGTAGAGAAGAGTGTAATCGCGAATCCCTTTCGAGGGTCGCTCCCCATGGGCTGTACCTCCGCTACCGACGGACAGGTCAGTGGCGGAGAGAGCGAGAACAGATTACAATACTTTTCTAGCAAACTCTCACCAACTTCGCGCACTCCCGCTCTCAGAGCATTACTCGGAGTGGCGTCGGAATTGTTCCCTGTCTACGTGGCTAGATCGAACAATAAGGAGAGGTTATACGGTACAGTTTCTCTGCGCTCCACCCCCCTTCTCGGGAGTGGTGGAGACGGTGATAAGATCAGAGGAGAAAGTGACAGCCCTGCTGTCGGAAATAGCGAATCTCAGAGAGAAGGGCGCTATAGACATTGTCCCACGGGACCAGAGAGAGAGGGGGTTTTACTCTCCTTATTTCCTGGTCCCAAAGAGGACAGGGGAAATGAGGCCGATATTGGATTTACGCATTCTGAACAGATGGGTAGCCAAGCGGCCCTTTCGTATGCTCACGGTAAATGCTTGTTAGAATCAATTCTCCCAGGCGACTACTGTACGAGTATAGATCTGAAGGATGCGTACTTTCACGTACCGATAGCTGTTCGGCACAGAAAGTTCTTCCGCTTTGCCTTTCAGGGGATAGCCTACGAATACACGAGAGTGCCATTCGGCTACGCCCTGGCTCCGCGAACGTTCTCCAAATGTGTGGAGACGGCGTTGGAGCCGCTGCGACGACGAGGAATCAGAGTTTTAGCATATCTAGACGATCTGTTAATTCTGGCATCGTCAGCAGAGATGGCAATGAGTCACACGAGTCAATTGGTGGAGTTATTCACACAGTTGGGACTCGCTGTGAATTGGAAGAAGAGCGCGCCGTGGCCGAGTCAGAAAGTAACCTATCTCGGGCTCTTTCTGGACACGGGCATTATGAGAGCGCGTCTATCAGACGGGAGGACGGAGAGTATTCTCTCGGCCTTACGTCTGTGCCGACCCCCTTGCAGGAAGCGGGTTCAGGAAATCATGTCCCTGTTAGGGCTCATGTCGGCCGCTCACGCAGTCGTAACGTTGGGGTTGCTGCATATGCGTGCCCTGCAACGTTGGTTTGCTCGACAGAGAGTAGACCCGGTGCGTCACCGTCGGCGCATGCTGATAATTCCTTATACCCTGGCGGGGGATTTGGATTATTGGAGAAACCCAGCGGTCCTAGAACGGGGAGTCCCGTTGGGCAGAGTGTCAGCGATGACGCAGGTCTTCACGGACGCGTCACTGACAGGCTGGGGGGGCGTGTGTCAGGGACAGGCGGTAGGGGGCGTGTGGCCGAGAAGCCAACGCCACATCAACCTGTTGGAACTGGAAACGGTTCAGTTGGTTCTGACCCATTTTGCCCCGAGACTACGGGGCCGGGATGTACTGATTCGGTCAGACAACCGGGCTACAGTAGCATACATAAATCGCCAGGGCGGAGTCAGGTCTCCTGTACTCCACGAAGCGGCGACGAGACTGTGGTTGTGGGCACACAGACACTTGCGTTCTCTGTCAGCGGTACACGTACCCGGCAGACAGAATGTGGGGGCAGACTTGATGTCGCGAGGGGGTCCTCGAGACGACGATTGGCGTCTGAACCCGGAGATCGTCTCCCTCATTTGGGAGAGTTTTGGGGATGCCCGAGCGGATCTGTTTGCGGCAAGAGAAAACGCGCAGTGTCGCCTGTGGTTTTCTCTGCGGGCGCAGGACGGTCCTCCCCTGGGGACGGACGCGTTTGCGCATCACAGTTGGCCCAAGGGTCTCCTTTACGCTTTTCCCCCACTGTCATGCCTGGCACGACTGCTGGCGCGGGTAAAAGCGGATCATTTAACGGTGATTGTAGTCGCCCCGGATCTTCCGGGGGCGCTATGGTATCCAGAAATGATTCAATTGTTGGCTGCGGAGCCGTGGCCACTTCCCCCTCGCGGGGACGCTCTATCCCAGGCTCTGGGAACTATCGAGCGCGGGCCCGTGATATCGGGACCTCTGAAGGTCTGGCTCCTGAGAGGGACAGACTGACGAAAAGGGGTTTGTCAGCCGACGTCATTCGTACTATTCAGAGTGCGAGGGCGAGTTCAACTTCTACGTTGTACTCTAACAGGTGGTCGATGTTCGTGCGTTGGTGCGAGACGAACACAATGGACCCGGTTTGTCGGTGGAACAGATACTGTCGTTTCTGCAGTATTTGTTAGATAAGCGGAGATCGGCGTCTACCATAAAGGGTTACGCAGCAGCGATCTCCGCGTGTCACGAGGGTTTCGGGAATAAGACTGTGTTCAGTCATTCCCTAGTTAAGCGTTTCCTCACGGGAACGCGGAGACTGCAACCCGTGGCTAGGGCCAGCGTGCCTCAGTGGGATTTGTCCACGGTTCTGAATGCGCTGTGTGCGCCGCCATTTGAACCTCTGTCACAGATCTCATTAAGACTCCTGTCTCTTAAGACAGCTTTGTTGTTGGCGCTTTGCTCCACAAAACGTGTGAGTGATTTGTGTGCGTTTTCAACACGTCCCGATTGCTTATTCATCAATGGTGATTTAAGCAGGGCGATGTTACGGCCGAACCCGGCGTTTGTGCCTAAGATCATCACGACATCGTATAGATCTCGTGTTTTGGAGTTAGACGCTTTCTACCCTCCTCCGCACAGAGATGGAGCAGAGGAGAGGTGGCATTGTTTGTGCCCGGTGCGTGCGGTTGCATGCTACGTGGAACACACAAGGACACTTAGAACATCGGATCAGATGTTCGTGTGTTTTGGAACCGCGACGCGGGGGCGTGCGTTGTCTAAGCAACGTTTGGCTCACTGGCTTTGCGAGTGTATTGCAGTAGCCTATGAGTCTACGGGGTTGCCGGCGCCGGTTGGCGTCAGAGCCCACTCTACCCGCGGTATAGCGGCATCCCATGCTCTCTTTAGGGGAGTTAGAGTTGAGGACATTTGTAGTGCGGCGTCCTGGTCGACGCCCTCCCTATTTGTCCGGTTCTATTTGAAGGACGTCTCGTCCACATCCCTCGTTCATTCTGTTCTCGGCACGGTGGCCGGGGAACGGTAGACGGGGATGTTGTGCGCGTCTGTTGGACTACACTAGGACAAGGGATTGTTTTCTTTCCTTGTCGGGTTCCGGAAGGTAAGGACGTGTTTCACGTCACTTCTTCTTGAACAGAGTGTGGTTATTCTATCTCGATATTTTTTCTACGAGGTAGCTTATGTCTTGCCAGGTTCACTTTGAGTTATTTTACTCTAGAGTGTTGACATGGGAAGTGGCCTGAGTACTATTATCACTTCACGGTGGCTTAGCGGTTACGCTCCGGCGTTCCAAAAGCACCGACCCGGGTTCGATACCCGGTGATGACTTTTCCTTTTTTCTTAAGTCATAAGGAGTGGATGTGTGGCTTTCGGGCTCCATCGTGTGGCCTACGGCACACATTGCAGTTGTATATATATTTTCCTGTGGATTATATATTGTAACTGTGAGTTTATTCACCTCAGACCACGTTGGTGGTGATTTGAATGGACATGAGGGGTCCTAGACAACACAACCGGGTTTTTCCCTGTGTAGTGTTGTTGTTATGGATGATGCTTTTCTGGGACTAGTTGTTGTAACTGGGACCGGCAGGGAGTACATCTCGGCATCGCATCGCTCCGCCTGTGTAAACCACTAGGAGCGAAGCCCCTCTAGGGGGCGGAGCTCCACGACATATAACGATAGTTATTCTGGTATAACTCCAGTTATATGAGTGGAGCGAAGCTCCCTAGACTTTTTACCCTGCCCGGCCCCCGTAGTATTTTCTCGCTGAAGAAGATATCGGGAGGCTGAGTGTGGGGTGACGCTCAGTTATATAGGGCACAGGTGCGCCCTGATTGGCTGAGCGGTAGTGCATTTTAATTTGTCAGTATGGCCGCGGGGCGCGGCGGGGTTAAACCACTAGGAGCGAAGCCCCTCTAGGGGGCTTCGCTCCACTCATATAACTGGAGTTATACCAGAATAACTATCGTTTTGGAGTGCGCTAGCCCCTCCCTTCCCTGCCACGCTGCTGTTTTGTCTCGGCTGAGTTTTGATAAGATTGTGACACTGAGACAAGCTATACTTTCCAGTCGTTGCTTGGGATTATTAATGGTTGATAAATATTGTGAGATTATTCGCCAAGCCACAAGGAACGACTTGTGATTAATTTCCAATTGTTTGTTTCACAGTTGTTTAATCGATCTTTGTTTTTTTGATTTACTTCTCATTTTCCCAATCAATCACCCGTTCTCTGTCTCCCAATCGCAGAGTGCTGAAGGTGGTGGTGTGGGGTCCTCTGGTGTTGTCCTCTTGTTTGCCGTGTTTTGCCCTGTTGGTTTATTTTTGATTTTCCCTTTTGATCACTGTGTGTGTGCTTGCTTGTGTGTTTAAGGTGATCTGATGTAGAGAGCTCACACCCATGGACCCTGTTCTCCCACATCTTAGGCCTTAGAAATTGATTCCCTTATTGCATTTCTGGTGTTTTATACTTGCTTGTTTTTAGAATTAGATAAATAAACGTACTGTTACAAGAACCATGTCTTTGGCTCCATGCATGAATTAACCCTGTGTGCTCTCCTTACTGCAGTAATTTAACGATTAGTTTAGTCGAATCGTATTCCCTGGGTGAAATTCCCTGGGTGAAATTCCCTGCGTTGTCAGTGTTTTTCTTGATAACAACACACCAGTACCACTGCCACACTGATGTCAAATGCATGTCTTGTTGATAGTAGTTCATACACAGACACATACACAAACACACAGAGACACACACACACACACTCCACATGCAGATCCATGTGTCACATTGGTACCTCACGCAAATTGATTTTATTGTATATGTTGTGTTATGCGAAGCATTGGATCTGCAATCGTGTTGCTGCTCCTGTTGGTACCTTTTATGAGAAGCTAATGATCAGTCATGCATGACAGTGTTGGGAGTGTGTAAACCTAATTTTGTAATTAACCTTGCATGGTTGAATGTTCAAATAATCATTTATCCAAAGGGTGAACTTTTTCGGTAGATTTGGAGACGGTCTCAAAGTCCTCTACTTTATTTGGCAAATTCTCTCTGGACTTTCATGCAAAGTTCCTGCTTTGCTGGCATCTAGTTGATCAGATTAGAAGTGTTTCTAGCTCCTCTTTGTCAATGTTACATTATGGTTTTCCCTTACACACACGTTGCAAAAAAAGTTTACACAAACTTTATGTCTTCTTTCAAATGAGGCCAAGTCTCTAGCTGGTTTAGGGAGGAGGTTACAAGCATTTATATTTCTCTAAATGGCCCCATTCAGACAGGCTTTATGTGGCAGACTCTGTGATGTTTATCTGTACCTGGGATGTTTCCCGGTACCAGTACCTAAACAATGAAGTGTTAATTTGAGTTTCAAAAAATCATAATATATTATCCTTATGTATCTATGTTAGTCCCGGCTATTATCAGCCCTCCGATAGGATACACGCATATGAACACACAAAAAATGCATTGTATTTTCTTTATGTAATATTGTTAATGCATCAACTATTATCAATTGTCTATTGTTTCAGTAGGCAAGTAGTTTATTAAAAAGCAACATATTGTTTTCTGTTAAGAGTACATAAGTTTGTCGTTTTAAACTTCTCTGATGTTGCCCCGTTACACAAAATCAACAGGACATATTTATTTGCAGTCTATAATGTGCCTTGGTTTCTCTGTTTTATGCACCACCTGACAACAAAAAAGAAGATTTACAGATGGAAAAAATTCAATCAAAATGACAAATTGCGTTAGCATGTCATTTGGGCAAAATAGCTTTATATTCGCTTTTCCAGTGATTATTCTAACAGAGACATATGGAGGGATAAAGCATGCTTATCTAGGAGCATTCATAAAAGGAGCTTTCAGTAAGTTCATAGAGTGGCGCAATAAAATCAAATTGTAAGTGCCTCAAAGTGAGTCAAATGACCTATTTCCAGCGCATCTAGTGTCATCTAGCCAGGTATCTAAATCCTACGATGTAACTACAACGTTGTCATATGTTCAGTTTAGCTAGTTTTAAATATAGATACCAGATTGCATAAAAGAAGCAGACTGTTGGCTGTTAACAGATAATACACTTTACCGGGAGATTTACCAACAATAAATGGTTGAATGTGCTAATGAAGTTGACTAGCTAGTCACATTATAAGGCACTTACCACTACTTAAACTGCATGCGGTCATCATCTTGTGCGTGACGCCACTGACTACAGTTTATAGAGTAGTACTACATTTCCATAGTTACACTCCAAATCCATCTCAGTCTCTTTGCTCCTCTCTCTTTTAGCCCTCTACCTCTCTATTTTCCTCAACTTATCTATTCCCGAAAAAAGAGTGTTTGTGCAGATTTGTTGACATTGAGTAGTTCTGAACTCCTGCAAGTCGCACAGCTGTGTGTAGTGCAAACACTGTTGGTTGGGGTGGGACAGGGACTGTGAATCCCATCCTTGGCTATCCCTCTAGGAGAGACATGAGTCATCAACATTGAAGTCGACTTGCCCTTACTGATGTGCAGGCAGTGTTCCAAACAGCAAACTATATAGGTAACATTAGATATATGACATTAGATTATGACAATTTTAAAATTGGAATGGAATAAGGGTTTGACATTTCAAAGCCGTAGACTGCTGAACAGTGGACTTTATTCAAAGTCAATGAGCAAAGCGCATTATAAATTAAATTATTTTGAAGTGTCATGTGACATCTATGCAGTTATCAATAAAAAATATGCACGAATAATAATATATATAGGGACATTAAAATATACTAATGTGCTAAAGAGCATGAACATTTCATCGATAAATATGATCTGAAGATTTTGCTGATTGAGAAGTCTTATGGGCTGTGAGTAAAAACTGTTTATGAGTCTATTAGATTGTGCCCTGATGCTCGAGTAACGTATACGAGATGGCAGTAGTGTGAACGGACAGCCTGGGTGGCTATAGTATTTTTGATGTTCAATGCTTTCTTAAGGAATTGTTTATAGTATTTGCCTTGCACAGAATGGAGATGGCAGCCGATGATACGTTCCGCTGACTTAAACACCCTCTAGAGGGCCTTTCAATCTGCAGCGGGGCAGCTGCAGTATCAGACAGTGATACAGCTTTAGAAGATCCACTCAATGGTGCACCTTTATAAGTTTGTGTGAGTTTTTCAGACATGAAAAATGTCTGGTGTCTCCTCAGGAAGTATAAGTGCTTTTGAGAAGTTTGTATAATGAAGTCTGCTTGCCTGGACAAGGTAAAGTCATCTTTGAAAAAAAGACAGAAGAATTTGAAGTTGAAGGCTCAGTCCAATCCAGATTTATCATTGTGTATGAAGGCCCCGTTCCCCCCCAAAAAACATCACTCAGATCCGACTAAGCCACAATGGTGATGAGCTGTTGTAACCACCTTTGAAAAGCAGAGGCCGGGTGCAGCCAGAAATAGGAATCACACAAACTGAGTTAGCCTGGAATGGCAGAAACTAGTTCTTAACCTAACACATGAAATACAGAGGGAATCATCTAATGCCGAGCAGAACCCGCACCGACAAGGACAATGCAAGGAACACAACCACAGGGACAAACTATAAACAACAATGCCCTGTGAGGTTATGACTCAAGATGGACAGTTACATTGCATAGAGTAGTGGATAGTAAGGTGTGCCAAGAAAGGTAGACTTTCCATGCTTCACTACAAAAAATGGTAAAACTGGTGTGATATTTGCCAATCACGGAAGTACATGTAGTAGGGTAAATCAGTGAATACAGGTGAAGCATGGTATTTTATAGAGCACACCTTAGTATTCACATATTTGACGCATGCCTGTTCCCGTTGAGGCACCAAAGAGACAGAAAATGAACTGCATTTTACCTCGGTTTGACCTTGCCTATGTGCACAGACATACAGCGTGAACAAAAAGAACATGTTTGAGTGTTCCGGGAGAAAATGAGCGATGTAATGAATCACCCAGTGAAGTTGTACGAGAAGCATGATTGGTTTAAATGAGTCCAGACCTTTTTTTTTTAAGAGAGACTGAGAGTATTCAATAGGAAACAGTTTCAAAACAAACCCTTGAAGGGATAGTTAAACTAAATCACTACATTTATATTGGTTTCCCTACCATGCATAGACAAAGTAAGACGTCATGGCAGTCTTCGCTTAAATTTACCTGACCACTATCTAGCATTATTATATTATTAGCATTTGGCTGAAGTATTATTCATTTGATACATCAAAAGTTAGATTGATACCCATCCCCCATACTGACGCCCCAATCTTCTTTCCAACCCACACTTTGGAAGTCTGTAGTTCACAGCATTGCGTAATCGCACTCTCCATCAACTTTTCCCCCACCCCCTGACGTGCCATCTGCCTATTGCTTACGCATACTGACGTAAAGCAGTTGGGGGAACGTCTGGTACTAATGAAGTGCTTACTTTAGAATAGGAGAAAGGAGGAGAGCATGTTGCTGAACAAGATGTACCCACCCTCCAATAAACACAGTGGAAAGAAAGAAGAAATATGGCAGTGGAAGACATTGTGGGAATGGGAGGTGAAGAGAAAGTGGGAGGGGTGGTTTTGTAGAAAACAACAGTGAGAACGAGAGAATGTGGGAGAAAATCAGAGGGCAGCCGGAAGTGACTCTGAGAATAAAAGTCAATAATGAGAACAGTAAACAGCGTTCTAGGTTGATTAATGCCATGTTGAGTAGACCATGAGTTAGAATATATGTTGATATACAAAAACATTCTGGAAAAAGTGCTTGCATGCCATGCATACTTAAACTCCTACTTCTACACTAAAGCAAAAGCAAACTTAAATTCAATGATATAAAAAACAAATGTACTTTGCTGACCTCAAAAGCACACACTGATTTTTGTGCACAGAACTGGTTGAAAACCAAAAATTAGGTGATTATGTAGTCATACATAATTGATCGTAATGGCCCAGATTACTGTATGTTGTCCTGCACATTTTTTTCGCCTTATCTTGGCCAGGTCTCGTTGCAAATGAGAATTTGTTTTCAATTGGCCTACCTGGTTAAATAAAGTTTAAATAAAAAAATAAAATATACTGACATCATGAGGAACATATGTATTGTGCAACATATAAATGAATGTTTGAATGACGTCCGTGACTGAGAACTCTTCAATTCAGACTTAATGACCGCTTCCTGGAAACACACTGACCTAGAGTTGAGGTTTGTGAGTAACAGTAATAATAATGTTTTTTCTCTAAGGTTCTGATTTTCACATCATTAAAGAAGCTGTAAATCACATCTTCTATTACCTTAAACTACAGTTTATTTTTACTGAAAGAGTTTAAGAGAAGGTTATTTGCCACCTAAATTTTGGATATTTTATCCCAACATATCTACACTTCTTGTAACAAAATATTGTAGTTAATCGGATAGTTGTGTCTTTATTTCTGAGATTTACATAATGCTGAAAATCCTGCTAACAGTGAGAAAAAATATGTACAGTAATTATTTTAAACGTATTCTCATTTGGTCAATCAAATACAAATTATACTCTCCTTTTTTATTATTAGAACTCACCGAGTGCCACAAAAGAAAAATAGAGAAGAAAGAAGAGAGGTGCCAAATCCACAGTGTCACGGATCCTTACGAGTATATTGTAGAAAGCCAGGCAGAGAAACATGTCATGTTCGGTTTGGCAATTAATCGAACCACATAGCATGAATGTAAAACAAAGATACACTTTACCAACTTAAAATGCCCTAAAGGGCATCCTTTACCGCTACTTTGTAAAGTCATTCTGTGACTTTACAAAATCAACATGTTGGTATGAATTGAAGAAAAAACTTTTGTTGTTGTGTTTTTATGGAAGATGTTTTCTATCAAATAATACACACTTGAATGGCATAGCGGTAAAGGCACTGTTTTGCAAGAAGCTGTGTCATCGCAAGTCTCTTGTTTAAATCCTGCTCATGAATTAGCATAGGGGTTCCATGGAGAACAATGTAATTAGCTCACATGTTGGTGTTTAGAGGGTTAGTAATTTAATATGGTTTTCTTGCCTTATCATGCTCTAGCGACCCTTGTGGCTGCTTGGTGGTGCATATGAATTCAATTGAGGAAAAAGGCAGAATAGGGCATTTCTTTAGGTGCCGAAAGGCTACAGTAATCATGTGTGATAACAACCAGAAAAAACTTTGTTTAACATGTAAGTCTGCTAGGACTCAAGAAATGTTGAGGAACTGTTATTGCAGGTGTTTGAAAAACACAGAAATACCTGTACACACTTTGCTGAATTTTTGTGTAATGGATGTAACATTGACTCTTACTTGGACCAAACTTGGGTCTCTGCTTTGCCTGCACTTATAAGTTTGTGGAGCATCGTACCAGTATTTGGTTTGTATGTGTGTGTGTGTTAGCGTCTTTGCCAGCATGTGTGTGTAAACATTCACACTTGATGGCACAAACACACACATACATTTAGGTCTGGAAATTAATGAACGCCACCACAATGGATTTGAAATGAAACAACTAAGATGCAATTGAAGTGCAGACTTTCAGGAGTTGAAGAAAAAGAATGTATGAAACTTACAAATTGAAACCATTTTCATACACAGTCAATTTATTTCAGGGGCTCAAATGTAATTGAACAAATTAACACAATCACAAATATTAAATGTATGTATAATTCTTTGTTCAGAATCCTTTGCAGGCAATGATGGTTTGAAGTCTGGAATGCATGGACGTCAACAAAAGTTGGGTTTCCTCCTATGTAATGCTTTGCCAGGTCTTTACTGCAGGCTTCTTCAGTTGTATTTTGTTCATTGGTCTTTCTGCCTTAAGTTTTGTTATCACAGCAGTAAAGTGTCCGTTTCGATATGCACAAAACCATTTTTGTCACGGTACCTCTAAGGTGAAGTGCTGAAATGAGCCAAGCGCAGAGTTTATCACTCGTTTGTGGGTTTTTATTAATCAAAACAAACTAAAAACCACAAATGGAAAACCTATACTTCCAGTGAAATTAAAATGTGCATAACAAAGCGACTTACTAAAACATTCAAACAGAGAGGAAACCATGCTCAACTCTTATACAACGTAACACTAAAAAATTCTCCCAGTGAACAAAAAAATGTAACTAATCACCCAAACTGAAACCAGCTGTGCCCAATGAAAACTCACTAAAAACACCACACTAATATCCCCGGGGTGAGAACAAAAAGTCACACTAGTCACAATTTTGCACAAATGTATAAAAATATTTTCCTCAAATTCACTAATCAAGAATCACACAATAAATAAATCAGAGCCACCCTAACAATAATGCCCTAAAAAGGTGAATAGTTTTACGGTTGCCTGTAGTAGCTGGTATAAAATACATATTTTGTTACATATGTTTTGCAAACTTAGATTTTATTATGTGGTTTAAACTGGTGTGAAATGTCTATTTGGCTTTTCCTGGCTCTTTCCAGCCAATACCACAATGTTTTTGTTTGTATATGTTTTGTGTGTGAAAAATATTCTGACCAGGGGTTGCTAGTTTGACAGTTTGAGCGGGGGAAAGAGAAAGAAAAGCAAATTACTGAAAGTCATCTTCATCATTAGTCATCATCGATAAGCAAGGTTTTACCCGCCTCCTGGCATGGGACTACTCAAAATATTGGGCTATTGTTCATTGTGAGTGGGCATGTGTCGGTGCTTGCTGCCGCATTCATGTTGGTTCATGCATGTGCATTTGTGCATGGTGGGCCGTGGTCAGCTTATAGACAGTATAATACTTTTTTGGATAAATGTGTAACCAGTGTGTCCAGAACTAAGGCACCATAATGCCACAGTGGAGAATTATCCCCCCTCCACTGTCAAGCTATTTTTACCAGGCCGGCACCTGAACCACTTCAAACAGGTAGCCCAGTCATTACACATTCCACACCAACTAGACAGTGCTTTGAACCATGATGCCACACAGCGATCCACTGTGCCAGGAAGTCAATAGAAACATCAGAGCACCATTGGTCAAACCACCTCCATTTACATACACGTATAGTATCAGACTGGCCCTTTCACTACCACATATGCACTAACCCATATGTGCTAAACTATGTTTTAAAACGTTACCAAAACCCCTGAACAAACATATTACATTGAATTTATTAAAGATCTTCTGATTGTTAGGTAAATAATCAACTTTCTTGCTTCTACTCTGAAGTTGCTGACTTTCTTTATCATAGTGCAATGCATTTTATACCAGAAAGTTGCCTTAAAAGTGCCTAGATCCCTTCCCTATTTTTGTTTAAAGGCTTACTCCACAGGCTTCCGGTATACTTATCTGGAATATCTTTTACTGAATCACCAAATGGTAGTACACCACCCTTAAATGTTTTTCAATGCATGTTTCAAATAAATGTAAATGAACGTGTGGCAATCTCTAGCTTTTATTTTGGCAGGTCAGGGCACTTAACAACCTTTATTGTTCAGTTGTTGGCCAGGGAATGTGTACTCCCCGTTTATGTGCATTACAGATGTCCTGATCTTCCAAAATCAAACAGGATTTAATTCACTAAAGCAAGGTCATAACCAGAAGCTAAAATAGAAAAGGTAAACTATAATAATAACATAATTGTATCTTCCAATTGATAGGTAAGTGGTGCAAACATAATAAGTTTTGTGTTCACCAAAGGCAAACTGCACCAAACAAAGCTTCAGCAAACTAAAAATGACAACTTTACACCAGACACATTTAGAATTGTTATTATAAAACACATGGCCACAAAAATAATGTTCAACTAGAATGCAATTCAAGTGTCCCTCATGTTTTAAGCACAGACTAAAGAAAATTGGTTGTACTAAGATGTCTAAAGTCCCTATAGCCATTACACCTTGAGTTGAACACAGTTAGATTAAATATCGTTTGAGTTCTGTTGGCTCAGTTACCTCAAACTCTTGCATTGTAGGCTATAACACCGCTCTGATGTGTGAAGGAGAGTGTTAGACAAACAGTCTCCCAGGTAACATAGATACATACACACACACAGGCATACACACTCAGTGCAGTTGTACTATTAGAATTAAGGGAGGGGACCCTTGCTATGGGCATATCGGTTGCCATGTGTGACAAACCTACGCACTCACAAACACTCTTGTGCAGTCACACATGTAGATACGCACACACTCATACAGAGACACAAAGTAACGTTATCTTGCCTGCTAAAACCATACAAAATAGCTACACTTTTTGTCAGCAAACTCAAAAAAACATACACTCACAAACTATCCAGCTCTTCAAAAACGTTGTTAGTTTTCACACTTTGTCACTAAAACATTCAACATGCCTCGAAGAAAACCCAATGCCAACAGCATTCTGCTCACATCTGTCTGTCCCAGTCTCCCACCTCACATTATCTCCTCTCCCCATGTCTGTCTGACATCTATTTTGACGTACTTTCATTTATGTGTGTATTGACACAAAGGGAAAAAAAGGATATCTATTTTCGACAGCTGATGTTGGTGGGAGAGATTGTTGCCCCTTGAACAGGCTGACCGACGTGGTTTCTCAGAAGGGGAGGACCTATGAGTGTCAAGGTGCTGCTTGAAACAAATTTTCTTTATTTGAACTTTAAACTAGAATATAACAAGCAGTGTGGGAGCAACCACCCGGAAAGCACATAATTCAAACAATAATCCACAAATTGGGGTCCAAAACGGTCAACTTAAATAGGCTAATTGGGGAGAGAGCATTAACTAAAAAAAAACTATATGGTGGGGTTCCGGTTTGAGCATGTGAACTTGTTGCATGTGGATGAGGCTCCTGCATCTTAGCTAACTTTTCAACTTTTTCACACAGCATTTCAATTTCAATCATAGTTCATCAGGAAGACGTAGTCAGATGCAGCAACCGATAGCGTTGTGGTGTTTCAATGTCTCAAATCATATAGGTACTCTCACAGAGTACAAACACAAAACATGCAACAATGCCACACAAAGACATGACCAAACACTGGGGTCCTAAATACTCTACTAATGAGAGAATGAACACCAGGTGTCTGCCAAAGCTTGCAGGTGGCGGTAGACTGGCTTCAGAGCGAGCTCTGACAGTTCTCCCTCCCTGCCTCGCGGCTCCGGCACCGCGTTGACCCAGGCACCGGGGCCGACCCAGGGGACGAGAAGCTGGTTGGCCAGGGCGCTGGCGATGGAAATCTTGCAGACAGTCTGGGTCCACCACCACATCCTTCGCCTACACCCAACATCGCTCCTCCGGGCCGTACCCATCCCACTCCACGCGATACTGAAGGCCCCCTCCTCGACGTCTGGAGTCTGATGATTTTGACAGTATACGCCGGGGGCCACCTCAATGTCCGGAGGGGGGGGGGGCAGAGGGACCTCCAGCAGACCTCTGCTGCCTCTGTTCCAGAACCGGCTGGTACCCTAGTACACATTGGAAAGGTGTTAGGTTGGTGGAGGAGTGGCAGAGTGAATTCTGGGCATATTGGGCCCATGGCATAAACTCCGCCCACTCCCCGACCAGTCCTGACAGTATGACCTCAGGAACCGCCCCAGATCTTGGTTCACTCTTTCCACCTGCCCATTAGCTTCAGGGTTATCGATACCCACAGTGTTTCATAAACGCCCTCCAGAACTTTGACGTGAACTGGGGGACCCGATCAGTCACTATGTACTCCGGCGTGAATAGGGCCTCTGTGGTCTGTAAGGCCGTCGGGAAACCTCCCAGGAAGCGGCAGGCCTTTGAGAACCGATCCACAATGACCAGGACTGTAAAGCTGCCTATGGAGAAAGGGAGGTCAGTCAAAAAAATTAACACATGCATGTGACCATGGTCACTGTGGAATGGGCAAAGGATGTAATTTAACCGCCGTAAGGTGTCTAGGGGCCTTACACTGGTCAAACACAGAGCGGAAGAAGTGGGGGAACGCCTCGTAATCCTGTAAGATCGACGCACCCTCGGACCAGAGAGCGTTGGCCCAAGTGAGGGCCTTACCTGTGAGGCAGGTGATGAGGGCGGCAATGTTTTGTCTGTCGGAGGGTGCTGGGTTCAGATCTTCCAAATACAGCTCAAGCTGGAGGATAAAACCCTGGCAGCGTTCTGCCGCTCTATCATACTCCGGCAGATGTAAATTGATTCCCAGGGCTGCTGTTGGTTGAGAGCTCGGCAGAGGAAGATCTGCCGGGCTCACAGGCTCAAGGATCCGGGTCTCCAGCTGCTGTAGGGTGGCGGCCAAGGTGGTTAACACCGCCTCTATCGTTGACAGCACCTCTGCGTGCTGGGCGAGGGTGTCTGCGACCCCAGGCTCCATAGGTCCTCCTTTGTTGGTGTGGTATTCTGTCACGGCTGTAGTGAGATGTTAGTATTGTGGTGTTTTAATGTCCAGATAGACACCAGCAACAATCATACAAGTACTCAATGGTACGAGAATAAATAAGGTGCGACGCCGCGCAATAACGTCCACAGGACTGATTTAAGAGAATAGGATGGCACACAGCACTTCCACAAGTAAATACTCTCACTGAGTACAAACACGTAACATGCAACAACACCACACAAAGACATGACCAAACACAGGGGTCTTAAATACTCTACTAATGAGGGAGTGAACACCAGGTGTCTGTGATGACGAGACCGGACAATCAGTGAGTGGGGGAGGAACGATGGCAGCTTAGCAGACGGGAGAAGACGAACACCGAAGCCTGCCCACAGATGGCAGTACAATGGCTTCGGAGGGAGCTCTGACAGTACAGATACAATCAATGCATTCCTGCCCCCCTTTTCTGCAGCCCTTGATGGGGTACGGGCCACGACTGAAGACTGATTCCTTTGAACAGCAGTGTAACGAGAATAGTGATCTGGTTGTAGCTCTTAAACAGACAGTCGTGGAGAAGCATAATCGTCTGCTTGCTGAGAAGACCGATGACCTGACATCTCTGGGTAATCGGCCTCCCAGAGGAAATTGAAGAGAATGATTGTGTTGGATTCCTGGATACAGAAGCACCTTGACTCCTTCAAAGATGGCTGGAACAATCATGGTCTCAGAACTGAGCACAATCAAACTCCTTTGCAACTGTGGATGAACCATGCATGGGAAGATCTGGAGGATCTAGTAGAGGTATATCAACATTTAACATTTGCTAGTGAATTATCTGGCTCAATCAAATGCATTGATGTTGTACTTCCATGTTATTATTCTGTAGCAAATGAAATTTAACTGATCTATTATAGACACCTTGGGTGGTTACAAATACTGTGCAATTCACTTTAAAAACAGATTTTACAAAAGTTAGCTGAATCTACAAAAGTTTGTGTGAAATGGATTGTGTACTTCAGGTTGATGCAGACTATGGAATCGACTGGAATGGACCACACAACCACCATGGCAGAGTGACTGTTCCCGAGGTTCAACTGCCTCATTACATCAACTGATGTCTCAGTCAATCTCAGAAAATACTAGGGCTGAACGATATTCTGTTTTAACATTGTCGGAACATGCGATGTGAAGAAGGGTAGCACCCATAAATGTATTAAAAGAACAGTAGCACCATGGATGTTTTAAAAGAACTGGACACAGTGTTCTGCGGGAAGCCCCGTACATTCCAATGAGGCTCAAAAGCGCATAACGCAAACATGGAGCTTGGATCTTCCGCGTTGACTGGCCCATGACGTCAAATATGGACATGCACACTAGCAATAATTTGTTTGTGTTGTCGTAGCAACCGATAGCAACATGTGCGTTCATGAGCTTCTCTCTCGTGTCTCTTAAATCCACAGTCACGTAGCGAACTCATGAACTCACCGTTTCATTGTCTTAAATACTCACTAACGTTAATCGATATGTTTTTGTTGTTCCTGATCATTTACATGCTTAGCTAAATAAACGATGGATGTATTTAGACAACCAAGGAGTCGGGAGATGTAATTATTATGTATAATAATAATAAATATTATACATAAACGGCTACAAAAATGAGGATGTTGACCAAAAACAGGTACTTTGCCTGGAGTGTTATAAAGGTGTGGCCACAAAACAAGGAAACACCACCAATTTGTCTGATCACTTAATGGCACCACAACGTAACTATAATGTTTTATATCGCTAAAGATATTTTGTCATTAAACACTGTCACCAAAGAGGGATTAAAGAAAATGATCCGAACGCTTGACACGTGGTATGTTATACCATCCCGCACATATAAATGACACACGGTATGTTTTACCATCCCGCACATATTAGAGCTGTATGGAAAATGCAGATCTAAGATTGAAGCAGAGTGTGGTTGTGCTGTATTGGTATGCCAACCTTCCAATGTACAAATCAGCGGAGAAGCCCAATTGCGCTTTTACTTGTAGAACCACAGCAGAGCCTTCTCCCTGTCCTCCTCACTGTCTGCCAGGTCCATTTTAAGACGGCGTGGTCTTTCAGATTCATTCTGGCCCAGTAGAGCCCTTTTGAAGTCTTGCGCAGCACGCTTCGGATCAGTGGTAGATTTCCAATCTTGCCATTATGTAAGGTAAAAAACATGAGCATAGTACTCCGTACCATGCAAAAAAAAATTTAAGAAGGGCCTGGGTTCAACTGCTTCCTTAACATTCATATTTAGCAGGACACATCATCCGCTAGAAGAGGGTGTCCTGAACTCTCACTGGTTGTGGGCATAGAAGTAGATGAAGCTTTTCCTCTTACAGATGCTCTCTTGCTTAAACTGCTTGAAACTGATGGTGATGTTGTGGGGCTCATTAGCAACTAAGATGGCTGATGTTGCTTGTGGCTCTGCTGTCACTGGTACACTATTGCTTGTAGATGCCTGATCCAATCTCCTACAAAATAGATATTAAGTCCCATTCACTGAAAAATATCGTGTTCATCTGAACTGGCTGATAAAACTGATTAATTATTACCTCAAAAGAATTTCACAAAAGAAGATGTACCCTTTTTTGATTTTAAACTAATCTGACAACTTCACAGTTCAGTATAATCAGTGTATAAACCAGAAATAGGTCTAAACATAACAACTTTAAAAACATGTTCTCACTCACAAACTCACACATACCCATTGCATGTTTCCCTGTGGCCTTTGATATCGGTAAAGCTGAACACCTGTTGGCACGTGATGCACGATATTATGGGTCCCTGGACGGTCTGAGAATTCTGAAACCATTTTATTACAGTTACATAGCAGTAAAAAATGTACTGTTATGAAGACATATATGAATAAGAACTTACAAGGACAAGGTCCAGACTGCGTTGAAGTGGTCGAACATATATGGTTGCTCTTCCTACCATATAGTCTCTGGGGCTTTTAAATGGTGAATGCTGTAACCTTCATTTGGACATGGAATTACAGAGAGCTATCTGGACTTTGTTGTGCCAGAGATTCTCGTCAGTTCTAAACCTCCTGCCTCCTTCAACTTTGGGAAGTTGTCGATTAGAGTTGAAGTTATAACCTGTGTGTCTGCTTCATTTCCTATATTTCAAAACATACACAAGTATAAAAATCATTGCTTATTGAATATTATTGGAATCTGTTATCTTTTTCAATTTCAACAAAACACGATATTGTCAGACGGGAATTACCTGATGGGTCAGATTACAGCTATTTAACAATGTAAAAAAACTTTTTGACACTTAATGTAATATATTTTCAGAAATGCACCACAAGATTACGTTTGAAATCTCCGATCCTCTGCCCTACTGCTATATTATCAAAACATACTTACTGGGGCTTTTGAATACAGTGTAAATAGTACACAATGGTAATTGGTACACAGACCTGTGAGGGAGATTCTCTTGTCCCCCAGCCCTGAAGGTCTGCTTTTTCCTGTATAGTTGGTATTTTGGTAGCAATGTGGTCACTAAGAACACAGAAAGTGTGGGTGAAGCTTGTCCGTTGAAAGTTCAATGCTGGCAGAGTTCATCTTATGGATCTGGTGTTGGACCTTCTGGTGGTGTTGGACCCTCTGTTGTAGGGAGCAAACAATCTAGCTACCTCTGCTGTTGAAAAGTAAAAAGAACACATTCAAGGTTTAGCTTTGGCCGGAGGGCAGGCTTACCCCTCCCCGTATTATTGAACTGCTAGTTGTCAATTCAATATTGATGTTGCCATACACTCATGTAACCTTTACCGGCACTGCCAGTAAGAGCACTGGCAACCCTTCTGAGTCTGGTTCCTCTAGGTTTCTTCCTAGCTTTACTAGGGAGTTTTCCTAGCCACTGTACATCAATAGGCTGTTGATTGCCCTTTGGGGTTTCAGGTTGGGTATTTGTATAAGCACTTTGTGAGAACTGCTGTTGTAAAAGAGCTTTATAAAATATATTTGTTTGATATTACATTAAATCATCTCAAATACAATTACTCTTTATTATTACCCATCATCTACTAATCTGTATTGTCCCTTTTGCATATTTACACAGCACACCTGGCTTGCTTTAGTTGTGGGAGGCATTATCGACATACACAGGCCACACACACGTGCGCACACGCACGCACGCACACACACACACACACACACACAGACACACGCGCGCGCTAGCTAGTTATAGAAGAAAATGCTAGCTAGTTGCACGTAGCTTCCAACTTTATCATCGCCCTGACACAAATTGTATTTAATGCTAGCAGAAGGTAAAATCCCTTCCCCGCCCCGCTGTGGTGGAGTGAGGAATTCCTCATAACTTGATAAAGATAACATAAGTTTACTTGCCTTGAATTGGAGTACTAGCAGGTGTATCATTCATTTTGACGTTAGCCCCAGGGTCTAATTGCCTCTTCAATTAACAATGCAGTCTCACGCAGCAGCTGGGGGTATGTCTTCTGGGTCGACATTCTGGTGTCTTGATCTGTTTCACTTGTTAAATCAGGGTATATTCAGGTATCCTGAAGTGAAATTCAATGCCTTTTAAGATATTTTTAAAGACTGTTTCAATATTTTTTAAGACTTCAATGGCACCGGGTTTTAAACAGTTAAATCTGCTTCACACCTTTAACTTATAGTAAATATACTGTGTATTGATTTTGAAAGTTGTCCTTGTTTGCAAAAACTTTTGTTGCAGGCGGTACCAATAGAGCATAATTCAGAGAGGGCGCAAAGCAAATAGAGAATACATTGACTGACTAACCTAAAGGCAATATTTATTAAAATTAATAACAGTAACACACACACGATACATAACTGTACATAATACAAACAGTGAGCTGTGGGATTGTGTGGTGGGGTAGATCAAATCAAAAGCAAAGGTTATGGCATGTGCCTCAATTCAGACACAGCAAAACATTGATTAAATAATGTTTGAATGTTTATTATGTGCTAGTTGTCATGATAACCCTAACTTTAACCCCAGTATTAAGTAATGCTTAACCGTTCTATTTTAATGCTGTGAATGTGTGAAGTAAAATAATGAAGAAAAAGTGGGGATATTTGACACACACACACACTAATCCGAATATTATAATGTATCCGGTTTTGTCATTTTCACAGGTGAAAGTCTTGGCTATGTCAGAATCGGGAAACATTGTTTTAAAAATATCAGCAATCCCCTCTTGGAGTTGAGGGTTGTGTTTTACCGCTTTGTCGAGGCGTTGGCGTGGCGCCCATCGTCACCCTGAGGTCAGCAGCAGATGAAGCGACAGCAGTCACATTAGCAACTACAGCGGTAGTACTGGGCGGTATAGACGGTGTAGCACAGACATGCCAGATAGTTAACTGCTGATAGTTAGTTGCTGTCTGCATGCTACTATAGCGGATTTGTGGCTAGCGCTGTGCATATGAGACCATATAGCGTTGATCCCCATCGACGTTATACTTGTTTTTTTTTTACAAATGAACAATACGCCTCCCGGTTATTCCCAATGATCCAGGCCTCAGACATTGCACTTTCCCATAATAATACGTAAAGTGACAGAATATCGTCCCAACTCAGTCGGTCAGGCGCGTGACCTCTGTGTGCGCGCAAAATGTTATTTCGTCGGTCATTTAACATATTCATTCACGCAATCCTTTTAACAAACTATTTGGAATAATTACCTTTGGAAAACTTTCGAAAATATTAATACCATGTCCTATTCCGATTAACACTTCTCAATACTTTAAGGGTTTTAATTTTTATTACCTTTTAAGACCCTAAATTATTTATCATCTTTTGATCAAGACCTCCTCATTCCTTGGACACCCTGATTGTAAGCAATTGTGAGATGTGACATACACATTATATAAGTAATCACTGATCATTTTAAGATCTCTGGCATGCAGCAGGGCTTACTCGTATTATACTTTAGCCTACTGATATGCAACAACGTATGAATGAGGAACAAACATCACACATAAATACACAAGATACTTCACCTAAAGTGTTTGCCTATGCCTATTTTTAGAATCAATTTTGTTGTGTCAGTATTGTTCCCCTTCATCCCTGCATATGATCCGCATCAATTAATAAAGCTCCTCTAAAACACTGTTCTTAATAGAGATTTTACATGGTTATAACTGACCTCCAGATATGTCCCATATACCATATAAATCACCACCAATCACAAGCGAAATAAGATTTCAAACTTCCCTTCAGTTTGTTTGGGGAGTGAGTTTACATTGCTTTTCACTCATATTTCTTTCTGTAAGACAATGTTCTGTATACAAGTTCAGACATTTCAGGTTTCAAATGAAGGATCTGCAATTTCTGTTTACATCAAAGTCAAGTCAAAGAGTTTTATTGTCATATGTACTAAATGACTTGCATCAAACTGAACAATGACATTTTTATGACATGGCAAGCAACATCTACGTAGTTATAAGAAAAAAAAACAGAATAATAAAAGAATATACAGAATGTACATAGCTACAAGATATACATAATGAAGTGTGAATATGGACAGTATTCAAAACTTAAATACTGCAATAAGTGTTTTAGTGCCAGTAGTGGATACATTAAATAAGTATATCAGTGTTGCTCATAAAGAAGCCTAATGGCTACATCAAATGTTTTTGTAAAATCTTGCCCTAATTGTTAAGTTAACACCTCCATTTTACATATTTTTGTACTGTATTGTTAGCCTAATCTGTATGATCTTGAAGCCAGGCCTGTGTTAAAAAAACTCAATGATGCCCTATGGTTGGGCAATAGTGGAGATGCAGACAAAACGAATGTTTGTGCTGTAGTTAGGCTTAGTTAGGCTCAGTCGTTCAATGTGGTTGTTAGCTGGAGCCTAGGTCTGCCAGTCGCAATACTTTGGTAGTGTAATACTATAATCTACTGGTGTCCTAACGCTGGAGTGGCTGGTGGCAGTCACAGAAACCACAGCAGTGCGCAGCCTGCACCGCCTGAAAGACCGGAGTCTTTAATCTGCTTTCACAGTGTCAGCCCGCACACGCCACCCCAAGACACAGCCGTCACCACAGAGTAATGCACACTAACTCACTAGTAGATACGCAACAAAAACACACAGTTGATCACACATCTATACGGTCCCACAAACACATTGGCATGGACACACATACATCTTATTGTAAATACATACCTAGTAATACATTAGGGTTAGTACCATTCAGTTGGAACATATTGTATGAGCGTACATGCACATGCACGCATTATGTTCAATTTGGCTGCCTTTAGCTAATATGTGCAGTGAAAATGTTTTTTTATTTATTTTAACCTCTCTTCAACTCCAACAGACCACCTTAAAATCTGTGTTGAATCTAGATGAGGCAACACTGCCACCTTCAGGATTTTGACCTATTGAAACGTGTCTGTTAAGCTGGACAGGAATACTCTTTTTTTCAGAGATTTTTTTCACATGGCTTAGCAGTAATTCACCACTTAGAATCCTCCAATATATTTGAATACAAAACTTACCATTGTGACATTTGTTAGAAATAGCACAGTGCCCTCAAAAACAAATTGACCCTGGCAACACTTGCATGGATGTTTGTGTGATTGTGTGTGTGTGGTATTTGCGAGATTTCGTAAGTGTCATTACTAACTGGTAAACTGAGGCATCCTCAGTAGTTGAGGAGTAACAAGTCATACTGGCAACCATAGGGTTATACTCCAGTTTCCTCCAGTCCCTTCATGGCTCTGGCCTCCAATCCAGAGCAGCTGCACAAGCCTGGGTCCGGGGCCAAGATTTTCTTGGACAGATGCTGTTAGGCAAAAGAAATGTCTGTGACTAAGTTCAGAAAGAACGTCAACCTTTTCTATCTGGTACTTCACTCTGGTCAGTTCCTTGCTGCTGAGTGAAATGTGATGAAGCTATAGCCGAGGTGCGGTAAGCTGCCTGTCTGTGGTCATCCATTGTTTTACAAACCGGAATGTGTGCAGTAGGAGAGGTCAAGTCAATACTTCGAATGGAATGTGATTTAGGTGAAAAGGAATTACATTTTGCAGGTTGTGGTCTAAGAAGTTATGGAGATTTTAATTGACATCATCCCATTCTCATTTGTCAACAGATGTAAACTTGTGTTTTATAGATCCATATAGTACAAACCTGTCTAAGGAAAGAAATGAAAAAAACGAACAATTGAGGAAGGAAGTAAAATATAGAGAAAAGCTTGGTTGTGGAGATAAAACAACAGAATAATTCCTCAAAACCCCTGCCAGTATATTGGACAAGCAGAACAAGAGAATAAAGGAAGTCAGTAGAATAAAAATTACAGACAAGAAGAAAGCAACCCATACCGGAGGAGCGAAAATAAGCAGGTGGATAGAGTTGGGGAGAGGAGAATAGAGGACACTGTCTTGAAAGGGAAAAGTGAAAGAAAGAGATGAAGGTGATGTACACGGCTTATCATCCAGGGACCTTGAAGATGAAAGGCCTCAAGATCAAATCACCTTCATTTCCTCTTTTTTCAGAAAGAGAGAAAAAGGTTGGTTAGGTTTATTAAAGGTTGCTTAGGTTTATTAAAGGAATAGTCCTTTTTGAAAAAAAGTTTTGATATGTTTTAGCTTACCTCAAGGGCATCCAAGATGTAGGTGTCTTTGTTTCCGCAGTAGTTTCATTTTTGATATTTTTAGGTAAAACCGTTCTTGTCTGCCAGTCATATAATGCAGGTCTATGGTCACGAATTCCCCACCTCAAAGACCATGCACAGAGAAGTCAAAATTAAACATGATTTAATTGCTCATAAATGTAAGTACACATTTATGTCCTAAGACACTAAAAGAGCGGTTTGAGTGAGAACTAACAGCATTTATATCGTTTTTACCTCTTGTAACCACATCCGTGTCCAAGTGATTTGAGGGCACAATTAACTAAAATAGATAATAAACCGACGCAAACTTAATCGACACTCTGTCTGTGTTTTTGTAAGTCTGCCCATGAAGCTACTGCCACTTCGGTTGACACTGCAGCTGCAACATTTAAATTTTGTGATCGAATGCCCATTTGAGATGTCAAAATGGAAATGCCCCCCCCACAAAAAAAGTAAAACTGCACATTTCAGAGTGGCCTTTTATTGTGGCAAGCCTAAGGCACACCTGTGCAATAATCATGCTCTCTAATCAGCATCTTGATATGCCACACCTGGGAGGTGGATGGATTAACTCGGGAAAGGAGAAGTGCTCACTGACACAAATTTAGACATATTTGTGAACAAAATTTGAGAAACATAGGCCTTTTGTGTACTCAGCTCATTAAAAACGGGGGCAAAAACAACAATGTTGCGTTCATAATTTTGTTCAGTGTATTTTGGTTTAAATATTACATTTTAAAAAGTGTATTTCAGTTTCATAGATTCTATTTAGACTATATTGGATCCTTAATGGCTTATGGGCAGTGAATCTTGTTAAATTTCTTTAAAACACAAATATGCCTGTTTAGGTAATCATATTGCGACATGTAAATTGTATAGTCAAGCTGAGAATTAAACCTTTTTAGTGCCATCAGTTTTCATTGCGTAATGAATTTAACATTTAGAGATATTTTTTTAATATTGTACGGAATGCATGTGAATATATCATGACATTCACATTGTTAACATGTATTTCAGGCCGAGGAGTGGACCTGCTTGGGGATTGCTAAAGTATATCATTAAAACGTGCTGCCGAACGGCGCCGAATGATCGTTCATTATTAGACAGGCCAGACAGCTTAAACGAACCTAACAGATTGAATCCAAAGCAACCGAGTTGAACGTGTGAATCAGCAGTCCTGAACAAACAAACAAACAACTCGAACAAAGGTTACCCACTGAACCGGCTCCTCCGACACAAGAGTGGATTACTCAGAATGAATGAGAACGACACTGCCATGCCGAAAATAAAATTAGCAGTCCCGTATTTGGACCAGGATTTTGCTGACAACTCGTATTATACTGGAAGACTTGAATTTGATTGAGGTGAACTGAGGGCCTTAACCAAGCTACTAGGTTTGATACAAACCGTTCTAGTATTTCTGTCAAGTGTTTTTCTAAACTGTGAGGCGTCCACACTGGAAAAAGACCAACCTTCGGATTTCACTTAGAAAATATTTATTTTTGAC
This sequence comes from Dallia pectoralis, assembly GCA_029465975.1. NCBI lineage: Eukaryota > Metazoa > Chordata > Actinopteri > Esociformes > Umbridae > Dallia > Dallia pectoralis. The sequence goes on from CM055739.1 coordinate 19,058,868, forward strand.
CAGTTAAACAGGAGTAACAGGATCAGGATGGGGTGTAATAGGTGAAACACCTTTAAATACAATATAAAAAGCATTTTGAATAAACAGGTATTTTCCAACACCGGTAAGGTTAAATGCATTTTACAGGAACCAAAGATAAAGGTATTTCCTACCTGATTACTGGTTGCTGGTCTCCGACTTGATCTTCCACTGGTACAAGGACCACAAGGCGCTGGACATCCCAATGCAGAATGGTACTCGATTCGGGATCTCTGGCACCAGGTATTGGATTTCTCACCGAAATGGTGAATTTTAGAGAGACCCTCACATGAACATCTCGAACGACACCTCTGGAAACAGCATTCAAGCCGATTACTTTTGCAAGCCTGAACTGCCCCTCGGTGAGTTTTGGTCGCAGCAGGACTTGACCTCTCTTCAGGTAAGTTTCCCATTATTTGCTTGCAGGTTCTTTCTCCTACTTTCCTGCAGACTATACACTTGTCAAAACTTTTTGGGCAATAATTCTTCCTCTTATGACCCACGCCTTCTTCCTCATCTGCAGCTGGGTTCCCGCCACTCCGTCATGTCCCTCACTGTGTGCTTCTCTGGCTAGCAGAGTGGATAACCAGGCTTGGAACGGTAGAAGAGGCACAGCTATGCGGTCTTCTCTGAAGGTCTGGACTCTGCCACCACAAACTAAAAGTCCCTTTGTCCGATCCCTGTAGACAACTAGTCGGTCTATTGTGGCGCTTGGGAAGTTGACGCCCTCTTGTGCTGCTGGGCAAAGGTCTCGGAACACGTCTCATCTCTCGCTGACTGTAAGGACACCCGAGGATGGTACTGTCTCCCACTTTTCTTGGTCTCTGCTCATAGGACTCAGGAACTTTTTAGCTGCTCTCCAGATCCACGCCACGGTCCCGACCAGCCTTCTTAGGTTGCTGAAGCGCCTTTTATCGACTAGCTGCCGCTGTCGAACTGCTGCTCCTGCCGGTGGTCTTCTGGACTCGACCCGGGCTGGATTGTATGCTGGATCGTGTGCTGGATAGTGTGCAGTCTTCAGGGAACTTCTGGTAAGTACTGCTACAGATGGCTTTTTTGGATCTTTGTGACTGTCTTGAGCTTGGGCTGCGACGTCTCTAGCGGATTTCTTCGGCCACTCATCGTCAGGAAGTTGGAGGATTGTGCCAAGGACGGTCTGACCGTTGACAAGATGGTACCATTTCTCGACCTGGAGTCGGCAGTGTTTCTGAAAGTAGGTCTTAAAACGGGCTGCAAATACGACTCCGCACATCTCAGCTTTCACAGGATTGCCTCTGTGGTCGAGAGGGGTTAGTTTGGCATTTGGATTCGACCAGTCTCAAGACGACACCGTGGCTGCAGCTCTAGCGAAGTTACATCACCGCGCCGTATGCATGTTCGCTGCCATCAGAGAACGTGATAGCACTGGGCTTTGCGCATAGATCTGGCGGAGTCAGGGATCTGGGGAAGCGAAGTTGGCTCAGGTTAGCATATTCTTCTAATAGCTTTATGGCGTCTTCTCTGAGACCTTCAGACAAGGCAACGTCCCACGTGTCTTAAAAGCAGTACTTTACTTTGGCATCTTGGAAAGCTCTCCTGACCAGAATGGCACCTTTTTGTTTGACAGGAGTCACAAGGTCAAGTGGGTCGTACATATGGAACGCCATTTGCGTCAATATTAAATAGATAAATACAGCTATGAAATAATAAATATAGCTATGAAATTAGGCAATAATTACATAAATACGTGTAAATATAAATGTATTAATCACTTAATATGTAAAGAAATAGGTTTTATTTCAAAATGTTTTCCATAGGACAACATTTATTTATTTCAATAAATAATTCCAAATGTATTCATTTGAAGGCACTCCTTTTTCATAATGACACGTTTTTATAAGACAACTTTGATTTATTACAGTGGACTGTTATTTCTAAATTCCTCATGTATTTATTTCAAGGCACTCCTTTTTCATAATGCCGTATTTATTTCATAATGACACTTTTCCATTTGGTATATTTAAATGAATGGGGTGTGGCCATGAAGCTGGCTTTCCGAGTGGACCTTCCCAGAGCAACAGGTCACTGATAGAGCGGACTTTTTGGGGCACCAGCTGGGGCTGATCAGAAGCTCGATCTCTCTGGGTCTGATGAGGTCTTTGAGGGGAACATCAGGGAAGATTTCCTGCAGCTTGTTAGCTATGTCTGTGCACTTCTGCAATTTTGTCAAGTTTGTAGCAGATCAGTTGGTGAGACTTAAAGGTCCCTCTTAAAGTACTGATGCGGATCTTGAGGAGGTAGCGCTTGGTTGCAACAGACACATTCATCCCTCCGACGCCATGGACGACCAGTGTGACATCTTCACTGCGGAGGTTCAGTTTGCTTGCAGCTTTATGAGTTATATAATTCGTGTCAGACGCCAGGTCAATAAGTGTCCAGATTCTTCGCCCATCATTGGCGGTGACGTCAAGGAGCATCAGGATCACGGGGTACTCGTGCAGACCAATCTCCTCCAGAAGGCCTCTCTTTGCTGCAGTAGAGTTGTATGCTTGGGATGCAATGTTGCAGAAGTCATCACGACCTTGCTGCGCTAGCTTAGGTGGACGCTTGGAGAGGAACTCTTCCTGGGCCTCGGTGTATCTTCTCCCCTCAGCTCTAACTGGACCGGACTTGGGTCTTTGGGACAGATATCTGGGCAAGGGACAGAGAAGGTAGTGTTGTTGGTCTCTGCACTCTGGATTCCCAGATTCTAAACCTTCTGCAGCTGTAGAAATGTATTTTGTGCTTTGGGTCTCCGCAGATAATGCAGCCTGATGATGATCCACTGCTGGATTTGGTTCTCTTTGTTTGGGCGTACTTTGTTTGAAACCTGGTCTTCTCCTTGGCCGGGTCAATGTCTCTCAACTGCTCATAGATGGACTCTTGGGATTGGAGATATGCGAATAACTTGTCAAAGCGGTTCTGGTGGTTCACAGCGTTGTTCAGCGTGGGTAAGCCAATCTTTCTTCAAGGACTTGCTTTTGATAGATTTTATTACCAGTGGGTTTTTTATGGCATCTGCATTTTTGAATTCATTTAAATCATAGAGGGCTTTTCCAACTGCTTGGATGAGCTCTACGATTCTTCTTGGCTGGTTACCACGGACAGGTGGGATAGTGTATAGCTCTTCGACAACCTTGATGGCGATAGTGGCTTGGTTCCCATAGCGGTTCTGCAGGACTCTGAAGATCTCGTCTGCTAAAGTCTTATGCCTCCAGGGATGTGTCAGGTTGAATGGAAGAGACATTCTCGCACTCTACTTCTGCAGTTTCTAGAGCAAGAATCAGTTCCCACTCACCAAATGAGGCCCATAGTGTCTCTTGAATTAGGTGCTTTACCTCTTTTAACTTCTGCTCACACTCTTTCTCCATCTTTTCGAGGTCGGCTCTCTGCTGGTCGCTTAACTCAGCTGTGCCCTCTGCATCAGTCTCCTTGCACTGTGCAATGCAAGCAACCTCAATCTCCTCATTTGCATCCATCACTTTGTACCCCTCTGTTGTGATACTTCTGAAGTTATCTTGTAGCTCCTCTTCAGACATCTCCATGTGGGTCCTCATTATATGGTTGGTGAGTGGGGAAAAAAGTCTCTTTACTATTGTTCGCTCCATTTTCAGCTCTTGGAGCGACTTGGACTCAGCCATGTTGCTTTGTTGGACGGACAGGTGGACAGCAGGTAGTGGTTTCCTCCAGGCCCCCAGGTGGAGTCTTCCCCTCTTTGTGGCAAGCTTTTGTGGAGTCTTCACTAGTCTAGGCGGTTTTTCACTGTCAAGTGTTTTTCTAAACTGTGAGGTGTCCACACTTGGAAAGGACCAGCCTTCGGATTTCACTCAGAAAATATTTGTTTTTGACCAGTTGAACAGGAGTAACAGGATCAGGATGGAGTGTAATAGGTGAAAAACCTTTAAATATACAATATTACAAAATAAAAAGCATTTTGAATAAACAGGTATTTTCCCAACACCAGTAAGGTTAAATGCATTTTACAGGAACCACAGATAAAGGTATTTCCTACCTGATTACTGTTAATCAATTAGATGTTAATCGCACACACAGGTAAATAATGCACACTGTTGGGGTAGTTACCAGAGGTGTGGACTCGAGTCATGTGACTTGGACTCGAGTCAGACTCGAGTCATGAATTTGGTGACTTCAGACTCGACTCGACAAAATGTACAAAGACTTGCAACTCGACTTGGACTTGAACATCAATGACTCGTGACTTCACTTGGACTTGCGCCTTTTGACTCGAGAAGACTTGCTACTTCCCATGAAAACTGGGGAAGAAAATGTTCACACGGCCGCGCCGCTCTCAGTTTATCTGCATCTGTGAAAAAATGCATGCAGAGAGCACGCGCGCTGCCTGCACGACATCCAATCACTGTAGTCCCACGTTGTTTTGATTCGACATCCAATCACTGTAGTCCCACATTGTTTTGATTGGACAGCATCCAAGCAGGCACATTGCAAGACAACTAATGAAGCGCAAGCAACAACGCACCAGTTGGCAAAATGATACCGAAGATAGTCTCGTTTGGCTATAAAAATTACGAGGTAGTCGACAAAAAAATAGTTGCAATTTGCAAAACATGTGGGTCGAAGATTACAGACGGAGCTGCGCACGGGCATGCTCACACGCACACACACACACGTCTCTATGGAGTCATTCCAATTATATTATCAGGTTGGTCCAGTTTTTCAGAAGTGATAATTTTGAGGAGTGAGGATTTTATTAATGACATGTTTAAGTTCAGGCTAAAAGGACCCATGTCTATTTGAAAGTTAAACTGTTTTGCAATATGAGGTTAGGGCTGGACAATAATTCAATATCTATATATATATATCGCGGTAAAAAAAATCAATAACGGTGATATGATTTCTAAACAATTTTCGATATTTCAATATTATCTCCAACACGGCAAGTTTAAGCTATAAAATGAGCGCCCATGACCGCAATTCAAACGTGACTGAACGAGCTTCCATAAGTGAGGAGAAAGCAGACAGTTGATATGAGAGGAAAGACTAATTCAGTGGTAGGGAAGTGGTTCAGCTTTCTGAGATCTGATAAACTTCAGGTTTGAGCGTGATGCTAAATGTGCCGGAGAATGAGAGGCTCAAAAGCGCATAAAGCCAACATAGGCCCATGACGTCATGATGGACATGCGCTTTTGAGCACTCTCATTCTCCGAGCATGTTGCGACATGCGCGTTCATGAGCTTCTCTGTCGTGTCTCTTAAATCCACGGTCACGTAGCGAACTCATGAACTCACCTCTTCATTGTCTAACATGTTCACTAACTTTAAACGATATGTTTATAAGAACAAGTTTTGTTGCAAGAAGTTTTGTGCAAAGAATAATATAATCAGTCTATGTTATTGTTTTAAGTTAAATATATTAATAAGGTCAGTCTCAGAGTCAAATTGTTTATTTGACTTTGTATAAAGGTTAAAATCAAATAAAAGGTGACTTTAATTTATTTGTACCGTTTTATTTCTAAAATGTTATTTAGTTTTATAGGAGGAGGCTCAAAAGACTTGGCAAATGTATTTTTCAGAAGATTGTATACAGACATCCGTTGTGGGTGTTCATGGCATTTTTTCTGAGGCTTTTATATTGTTCATATCGATATCGGAATTATATCGTATCGACCGAAATTAAGAAATATATTGTGATATAAAATTTTGCCATATCGTCCAGCCCTAAGGTCAATACAATACAGGACTGAAGTTGCTGTGCATTGTTCTAGTGCAATATGCTGTTGAAATACAAGCATTTTTTGTGAAATTAAATTTTCAGTTTTTTACTGTATTTGATTAATGTCATCGTATAAAAAGAGGTTTAAATTAATACAAATCTTACAGACATACATGATTTGTATACATTTTATTTCTGTGGTAAGATGACTTGAAATGACTCGAAACTAAAATGGTAGGACTTTGGACTCGACTTGAGACTCGACTCGGGACTTGCCTCATCTTTGACTCGACTTGACTCGGGACTCGAGGGCAAAGACTTGAGACTTACTTGTGACTTGCATAACAATGACTTTGTCCCACCTCTGGTAGTTACTCAAAAAAAGTAATTAGTTACAAGTTACTAGTTACTTCTGTAAATTGTAATGAGATTACTTTACTAGTTACTGCATTTGAAAAGTAACTTCACTACTTATTACTTTACTTTCCCGTTTATTAATTTACCATGAAGATACATGGACAAACATCATAGCCATATCATCACTTAGCCTTCTGCATAGCGTTTGTATGAATGTATACAAAATGGCATGTAAAAATATATATAAGAACAAAATCCCTGTCTGCACAAAAATATGCCTCACTGTAAAGAAGCCTGTTCTATTTCACTAGCTATGACATCGTAAGTGTGTCTTCCTCTCACCCTCTTGCAGGCAAGAGCAGCCTTCTCGCGTTTAAAACTAATGCTGTTTATCCAGTGCACCGTCATTCCTAAATAACTTTTGTTGTTCGCGGACCAAATGTCCGCGGTGGTAGACACATATGATCCATGCACTCAAAAGTTATTTTGAGCTCCAATCCCATGTCGGAATAACACCTGTCCAGGTAAAGGGAAAATGTTTTCCTATCGGACGTTGCCTGGCAAGTCGCGGGCAAGCACACACACACACAGTCACACACACAGGCTGCATGCACGCACCACATAAACAGATCATAACTTAACACACAGTCAAACACGGCTTGGGTAACGCAGGAACGCGCGTTCCTATAGTCTAGTAAAGAAGTGTAGTTACCGATAATTTTAGTGTAATGCGTTACTTAACTTCGTTAGCAAAAAACGTAATATTGTTACTGTAATCCGTTACTTTGTAACTCATTACCCCCAACACTGATAATGCACAACTAAACGAGGATGAACCAAAGTTAGATTTTTACACAAAATTACTTGGTTTTTACTTTTCAACCTGCATTTTACTAGACTTTCTATATAGATTAATTTCAATTTCACCATATCAATTAAAGTATTTGGTCTTATCAGTTTAGTATCTCTTTAAGCCATGCAATAACAATTACTTTAAACTTTACATTAACAACATTAACACATTTAGCACATTAAATACCAAATACACAGACAAATGATCCAACACAAGAGTCCATATGAAATAAGAGTCCTGAGCTTACCGATAGCCAGTCACAATCAAAAGTCCCAGTTCCTCACAGTGAATGTGTGTGTGCTTCTGCCGTCCGTCGCGCTCAAAAGTCCCAGTCAAATGACCAGAGGTTTCAAGTAACGAAATACAAATACTTCGTTACTGTACTTAAGTAGAGTTTTTCGGTATCTTTACTTTACTATTTATTTTTTGGGCAACTTTTTACTTCTACTCCTTACATTGAAACGTAATTATCTGTACTTTCTACTTCTTACATTTTAAAAACAAGCTCGTTACTCTAGTTTACGATTTTCTTTTTTCAACGCCAGATAGACTGATTTCGAGCATCATAGGATGAGGCACAAAACCCCATATAACATTCAGAGATGTCATTGGTATGTGGGCTGTCAATTATTGGTGCGTGGGCTGTCCATCTGAGATGTCATTGGTATGTGGGCTGTCAATCTTTTCTGCGCATGGCACGAAACTAAGTGCACGTTCAAACCGTGGCAAATGTGTCAGAATTTGAGATTCAGTTGTCATGAGCATGATTTCTGGTGAAATGTGCGAGGCGTCTGAAAGCACTGGCGACAACGTTGGTAGTAGTTCTAGTGATGCCGACCAGCAAAACATTACCTCAAAGAATTGTTAGAAATCGTCGGGAGCAAAAACGACTCGTGGAGAATGCACTGCAAACTGTGTGAACCAAAGAACCATGTACTTTTGGCTTTCAAGAACTCGCCTTCCAATTTGAAGAAACATGTAGAGGTAAGCTGTGTTCTTTGTTATTATTATATTAATTCATTTTAGAGCAGGCCTAGGCTAATATTGGTTGATTTACAATGTATGCTTTGGCTGCTTTGGCTTGGCTAGCATGCCGAGACTTCAGTAGGCAAGTGCTAGCCTCAGAGTCCCCAGTTAGCCTGTATTAGTTCGGTCATGTTAGCAGTTATTCTGTATTAGTTTGGTCTTGTTTGAAAATATGCTGGTGTGTGTTGCTGCAAAGTGGTTTGGGAAACCATGTAATACTAAGATATTAATATTCAGTATGTATTACTAATACTATTAGGGTTGGAACTGTACATGTATGGAAACCCTGTAATACTAAGATATTAATATTCAGTATGTATTAGTAATACTATTAGGGGTAGAACGGTACATGTATGGAAACCCTGTAATACTAAGATATTAATATTCAGTATGTACTACTAATACTATTAGGGTTGGAACTGTACATGTATTCGTATTGAACCAAAACGGTACGGGTATGGTTCAATTTGGTCCTGATTTTTTTTTTCTATTTCAAAGGCCTTGACTATATCAAAAGTTACTTGAAAGACCAAACTGTGGAGAATCAAGGCGAGAGCTCCCATTCTTCAGAGGAAGAAGACTTATTTTCTGCAATCAAACAGACTAGTTCCCAAGAAAATACTAAACAGCTGGAGACCTTGGATGCCCAGGTGATACAGTAGAGATATTTAAGTCTTTCTTGGCAGTATGCAACCTGTCATTGAGGATTAACACCAGGCTCAGCAGCCTGCGAGAGACTGTTTAGTTCAGCAGGACTGATCTTCAGACAAAAAAGGGCACGTATTGATTATAAGAACTTTGAAAACCAGCTTCTTTTGAAGCTAAACAGAAGGTTCTGGTGATTGTATAGGGTATGTCAATGTATTCTTTCTGTCATACATAAACACAGGAATACTGACGTACACACCCACATGGACTGAAATGCACATTTGTTCTTGCACAAAGTCCCAAGTCAAGCACTTCAGGCTTCAGAGACTGTTTTGATATGTACCTAGGGTACGCTTTAGAAAGTTACTCCCAAGTTTTTGACTCAGGGAATAATGCACAACAAAGATGTATACCACTGCCATAAATGCACTCACTGCACATTAATGTACCTGACAAAATGTACATTCTTGCACTCTCCTATTCTCCTAGTGCCATGTGCAAAACTTTGCTTTTGTTTTTGGTAGTGTTTCTCTTTATACAGTATATAAGTTACTCCATGTTTTGAAGGGGTTTCTTTTAAATAGGTTTAAAGTCTCTTTCTCTCTTTTTGTCCACCCACACTCAAATCTATGCAGTATATTTCTTTCCTTAACACACACTGACAAGCACACTCCTTAATACACAGACACTCTAATCACAGTCATTTGCTGCTAAAATAATGTTCTGATAGTTTTGCCGGCCAGGTTATGTCTTGAATATTACTACCTCAGTTTGAAAGTATATTTTCATTCCAATAAAGTTTGAGGAAAACATGCCCATCGAGGTTGTTGTCTTTGATAGCATTATGTTTTTGTTTCACCGTGTCCATGTAGCACTAATCAGTTGTTAAATTAAGCTTCTATTTCTAACAGTTGTGTCAATGATACAAGGTCCAACGAGTCTAGTGTTAAGCATTTTTGTTTTAGGGTTACTTTCACTTTTTTGCTTTTAAGTATGTATGTACTTTTTCACTTTTACTTGAGTAACGCGGTTGAGTTGATACTTCCACTTTTACCAAAGTATTTTTAAACACCAGTATCTATACTTCTACTTAAGTGACAAAAGTGTGTACTTTTGACACCACTGCAAATGACTAATGCGCGTGTAACAGGGATTGAGTGTGTTAAACAGAACAGGGGTTAAATAAAGCCTAGGTTCGGCTCTTGAAGAATTTAAAAGTAGAAACTTGGGCCAAATTAAATGCAACCAATTAACAGCCGGCACTTTTATTACAAAGACTCAAAAGACTTTGAGTTAACAATTTCTCGCAATTTACAGTATACAGTTCAGCAATGAAATAAAATAAAAAAACAAAGTCTCAATAGTATTTTTGGATCCCTTGTGTGTGTGTGTAATCATATGTGTAAAGGCCTTTTTGTGTTTTCTACCCGGGTAGTGTGTTTTGCTTATCTCTCAGTTCGGATCCGTGTTGAATCACGGTGACTCTTGAATCGTAGATCAGGGTCTGGCTCGCTGTTCAAAGGTGAATCACTCAACTAGAATCAGCATAAAAAAAAACAATCAGCACAAAACAATGCAGTCACATTAAACTCAGCTGCACAAAATGTCTGCGAGTACATGTTAAACCAACATGTGACAACCCACGTGCATATAAGCACGCTTAAACACATAAGTGTTTAAATATGCGACATGTCATTGGTTTTAAGGACATATATAGAGAAAGATCAATGTCAACTCGAATGTCAAAGTAATGCATAAAAGCAAAGCAAAACTCACCAGAGTTCACGTAAAAGAAAACCAGTAAACAAAAGCATTGACCGGTTTTTTCTCCCTCAGTAATATGATGAATCATCTACCTGAATGATTAATTACATTCTTTATAAAACAATATACACATAGAAATGAAGAAGCATAATAAAATGTAATCGTTTGGAAATCTCATGCTAACCTCGTGCGTGCATGTTCAACTGGCTTCTTCGTTGTTTTATATAAACCGACTCACTTAACATACCACAGAGTTAATCGCCCTCTAGCGGTTAATCATAGTACTGCACCAAAGATACAGGTATACAACTCGAAAATAGACAGTAATTACAAATAAATTTACTTTAGGACTAAAATAAAGTAAGTTAGCCTATCAGGTGGCTCCCTGATTCTGGTAGAACGTCTGGACTCCGGCTCTGGTATTTCCTCCACAGGGGTATTTCTATTTCTTTCAACATTCTCCTCAATCACTGATTCACTGTCGTTGTCCTCTTTCCTCATTCCATCTCCTTTTCCCTCAGCGGGTTCCGTTCTATACCTGATCAACTCCTCAGTACACTCATCATTGTTAACATCAACGGCCTCAGAATCCAGCTCCGTAACAGGTGAGTTTCCCACATTCTCTGCCAGGGTGTCCTCAGGTAAGTTTGTTTCTCTCTTTTCAGATAAAGCTGCTTCTTCCGCTGTTTCTCCCTCATCAAATCGCACATGCTCTGATTCAATATCAAGACTTTCCACACATCCGGAAGGTTCAAAGGGTTTTGCATTTGGATTTAATGTTGCCTCACAGGAACTGCCTTCCACCTCTTTTATGTAGGGCAAGTCCTTGACAATCGTTATGGTAGTATATGTTTTATCCTGCATTATTTGGGGGAAATAGAAATCTGGTTCTCCATGACTATCATACGCTGGTTCATCATCATCCTCTGGAACCGTTGATGGTTCCCTGGAACAAGTCTTTTTTTTTCTTCCCCTCCATCCTGTTGTCTTCATCAGTGGAATTGGTGGGGGTTAAGAAACCACAGGGCAAGACTAAAACTCTCTTGAAGCTTTTTGACGTACTCAGCATGACTAACTCTCTTTTCCCCTTCAGGCTTGATACCAAAGGCTACATCTATGGGAAGGCTTGGCTGTCTCCCAAACATTAACTGATAAGGAGAAAACCCGGTGGTGTCATTTTTCGTACAGTTATAGGCATGTACCAGAGGCTGCACAAAATCACACCATTTGATCTTGTCTTCTTCTTGAAGAGTTCCGAGCATTTGGAGAAGAGTTCGGTTAAACCGCTCCACGGGATTTCCGCGTGGGTGGTAAGGAGTGGTCCTAGTCTTTTTTATACCCAGTAGAAGACAAAGGTCTTTTATCACAGCAGATTCGAAATCTCGACCCTGGTCGCTGTGCAGGCGTTCTGGTATCCCATAATGGATGAAGAAGTTATTCCAAAGTGCTTTAGCAACTGTTCTTGCTTTTTGATCAGCTGTTGGAATGGCTACAGCATACTTTGTAAAATGATCAGTGATGACTAAAATGTTTTTGGTACCTTTACCATCTGGCTCAAGAGAAAGGTAGTCCATGCAGACTAGTTCTAAAGGTCGGCTGGTCTCGATGTTAACAAGGGGGAATGCTTTTTCGGCTTTTGCCTTTCTTCTGATGCACCTCTCACAGGTACTGACCTTCGTTTCGACATCCAAAGACATCCTTGGCCAATAGAAACGTGTACGAACTAAATCCAAAGTCCGCTCCACTCCCATATGACCTACTGAGTCATGCAAAGCTTCTAAGACAACTTCCTTATACTTCGGAAGTAGAACTAGCTGGTAGAAGGGCTCTCCTCTGTTCATACGCTTCCTGTAGAGGACTCCATCAAGAACTACAAGTTGATGAATCAATCGAAGCATGATTTGGACTTCTCGGTTTTCTTGTTGTCTGACACGGTAAGAGAGACGTTTGCCAGTGTTTAAGAGGTGAGTCACCCTACTAATGACATGATCACTTGTTTGCTCTGCAGCCCAATCCTGTTGAGACATCCTTGGAAGGGTGCTGGAACCAGGAAGAAAGTCAGCTTGGGAGAATTCAACTGGGATGGCATCAGCATCAATGGCAAGACATTCCACAGCAACAGGCAAATTGGCATCTTTTCCTGCCATAGTGCGTCCATACAGTTGATGCTTTTGACAAACGGCTCGAACTGCTTCCTTAGGAAAGGCAATCCTATTTTCTTCATTCAGAAACCGGGAGATGAACTGACTAATGCGGTCATCTTCAACCTGGGAACTGTTGTCGGGGTCTAGCTGATCATGTGGTCCCCTGGAGGGACCGTCAGCATCTTGATTTTTCTTTCCAGCTCTGTATCGAATGCTGAAGTTGAATGTAGACAGGGCCGCAAGCCACCGGTGTCCAGCAGCGTCAAGCTTGGCAGTTGTTAATATATATGTGAGGGGGTTATTGTCGGTCATGATGGTGAACTCGACTCCATACAGATAGTCATAAAACTTATCCGTCACTGCCCGTTTTAGGGCTAAAAGTTCCAGCTTGTGGGTGGGATAACGCTTTTCACAGTTGGACAACCCTCTGCTGGCAAATGCAATCACCCTCATATGACCAGCTTGTTCCTGGTACAATGCAGCGCCAAGACCATGGAGACTAAGCATCTGTATGTAAGATGTACGGCAGTTTTGGATTCGCAAATCCCAACACCGGGGCTGTGGTCAGCTTCAGAATTAGTGTCTGGAATGCGGTGTCACACTCGGGCGTCCATCTACCACCAAAAGGTTTTTTGAAATCAGAATTGGAGACCGGCCTAATACCCTTTGCATTCCTTCGAGGTGGACAGTAGCCAACTGTTAGTGCATTTAATGGTTTGGCAATTTTGGAGTAGTCCCTGACAAACCTCCGATAATACCCAGTAAATCCCAAAAAGGACTTCAGCTCACTGATATTTTTCGGCTTTGGCCAGGTGGTGAGTGCAGAGATTTTCGTAGGGTCGGTTTCTACGCCTTTCTCCGAAACAATGTGTCCCAGATATTTCACAGATTTCATGAAAAAGTGGCATTTGCTTGGAGATAGTTTTAGACCAAACTCTTTCAGCTGGTTCAGGACCTTCATGAGGCGTTCTTCATGTTCCTCCAGGCTTTTCGAGAAAACGATGAGATCGTCGAGGAAGACAAGGACTTCTTTGAGATGCAAGGTGCCCATGCACTTTTCCATGACACGCTGAAATCTACTGGGCGCATTAGTCACTCCATGCGGCATTCTATTAAATTCCCAGAATCCCATAGGTGCGTAGGCATCTTTGATCGTCTGATTATTTAGTTTTCTGTAGTCTATGCACAGGCGGATAGCACCATTCTTCTTCTTCACAATGACTATTGGAGAAGCGAAAGGGCTTTCTGACTCACGGATTATGTTTGCATCTTTAAGTTCCTGGAAATGAAGCCTAACAGCTTCATAATCTGAGGGATGGATGGGCCTCCCTCTTTGTTTAAAAGGAGTTGGATCTGAAAGCCGAATTCTATGCTTGACAGCTGAAGTGTGCCCATAGTCAAGGTCATCCGTTGCAAATACTTCAGGAATGCAAGTGAGCTTTGTTGTAATTCTGTCCTTCCACTCTTCAGAGAGAGAGGAGTCTGTGAAGTCGAATGTGACCTTATTTTCAGGATTGATGGAACATACTGCATTGCAGCCGACTTTAGTAGTGGAAGACACAACACCTCGTTTTTTCTCTTTAGCTGGGGTACTTCCTAGTGAGGACAGAGCTGATGGAGCATAGAGCTCAGCTAAACAACAATTAGTTGGGAGTGTGATTTCGTGTGCCGTTTCGTTCTGGAGGATAATGGGGACCTAAAATGAGGTCCGTCTGGGACTGGTCAGGATGTAGCTGCACACAAGCAGACCACCAGGGAGACTGGAGTGAGTGGATGCCTCTACTACAAGTGGAGCATCAGCAACCGTTGCCACATTCCTAGCATACCCATCCAGGGCAATCTTTTGACCCGCTTGAATGGTGACGCATTTCTGACTCTGTAGTTTGACTTGGCCCACTTTACCATTACTTTGTCCCAGGGTGTATCTGCGCAACAGAGTTTTCAAAAGAGGTGCATGTTGGAATTTGTCCTTGGGAACAGCATAACTGCTGTCATTTGCAACACAAGATTTAAACAATATGTAAAGGGTGTTGGTGCCGCAATACAGCGAAAAACAGTTGCAGTTGACGGAGGAACAAGGGGCTGCAGAGGAGCGAAGGTTGCCTGGCGGTCATGAGGAAGAGCCCGTACAGAGTCGAGCTGGGGCGGACTGGTGGTGCCAGTGCTCTTGCTGTGCGCCTATGGACACAGATAGAGTCCCGCTGCTGTTGCGAATTTCAGCGATGCCATTTTCTTCTTGAAGAAATAACAGAATCTGCATTAGAAACGGGACTGCCAGCATGCGTAATAGAGTACCCCAGCTTTGATCCACACAAGTTTTGGAAACTTATTTCAGGATTCCAAAGGTCAATTGGAAACGCCAGCCAAAGCCCGGAGGGACAAACGGACGGTTCAGTATAAGTGAGTATTTATTTGTTGTTCACGTCAGTTAGCCGAGCTATCGGTTCTATTTACATATATGCTAGCTAGCCTATTGTAGGTCCAAATAGCTTGCGTTGCTAACGTTGTGCTTATTGTTTTCAGACAATATCGCCTAACAGCCTACCGTCATTTCGTGGAATGGGTCCTGCAAGGAGAGAGACTGGGGAAAGGCAATATCGTCTTGTTTTGCCTGCCTGTGTTGTTCAGGACATCAGACAGAGATTTCCAGCTCCTGACGGACAATGCTGTGGCTATCAAGAAACTGCTGAAGCTCTGGAAGAGCTATGAGTGTGAAATTGTTTATATTATGTTTAAAAACAATACAAGTTCAAAGTCTATAATGTATTACTTTGATTTACAAAAAGTACAAGGAAATATGAAGAAATGTATATACTTTTATTAATTACAAATATACTCGGAACTTGTATACTCTGTGGTTGATAGCCCGCAGCCACTGTTTGCACCGCTCTAAATGTTCAACGGGAAAACGATGGAAACTAACTACATGTCCTTTCCTAGTGTTGGATGTACATCCCGGTACAACGCAAGGCTAGTATTTAAATTACTTTATCAAGAAACTCGTCACGGAGACTCATGTTAACCGGTGTCTTCTGTTTTCCAGTCAATTAGTAGCTAGCCTTCCTTTCTGCCTGCCCTCTCGAGCCGGTAGGCGTGGCTTGGGAGTGGACTCGTAGAGCAGCGAAACAAGTGCATTCTGGGATTTGGTGTATTTCATACACATGAGCCAAAAACACATTTTAATCTTTTTCTCTGCCTAGAAGGCACCAATTTCAAAAATTATTTCACATTTCTACTACATAAGTGACCACGATAAGTGAGAAACATTTTTTTTCGGTGAAGTGGCCCTTTAACATGATCACCAGTTCAAACGTAAACCCGGAACTTGATAGCTGGATGTTGGTTGGAGTTGAGACAAAATTGATTGCTGTTCCTTGATATCCTGGATGTTGATTCTGAATTTGACACAGAATTTTTTTGAATTTCTGACACTGAATTTCTAACAGTGCATTTTTAGACACTGAATCTTGTATGCAAATAAATTCAGTGCTAGAAATTCAGTTTCAAAATCTGGTGAGACAGATTTTCTGCCATAGTCATGTACCCAACCATTAAACTGAACGTGGGCTTCCAGAGATTTATAATTGCGAAATTGCTCAGCGGTATAGTCACTGACACCACAAAGAAATAAGAAAATATATCAGGAAATGTGATGGGAGGTAAGGCGTCAGGGTCGCGGATCCACTGGTTTTTTGGGACTTCATAAGGATTGACATTTCCAATAAAGTTGATTTTTTTCAACATAGCGTTTCTTTGCATCCAGTAGGAGTTTGTCTCTGTATAGTCCACCTTGTTTTAAACTATATTTTAAAATACTCAAATAAATAATTAATACAAACAATGCGTTTTTCTCTAGTTTCTCTATATAGTGTTGCTTGGTTTGTGTGGCCTCACAAAATGGCGGATACTCCCCACAATACATTACGCGATGACATCGCGGTGATGCCGTTGGCAAGCTCTATACAATAACTTACAAGGGTAAACTAGACACATATGAGGGGAAACACAGGTGTTAAAAATTAAATGATACAGAGGAGAATTACAAAACAATGACAGACAAGGATCTAGGGTCCGTTCTCCATACATCGCTTAATACATCTGAGTTCAAATAAGACATTCAAGATGACATAATCTGGCTAACCATCATCTGGCTAATTCGGTTCTCCAGACACACCTGCCGTTTACGATTAGTATAGCTGGATTGAGTCATCTGAGATAAATGCGCGTCCACACGTTCGTTTACAAGGCGACATGTATCGTTAGTAGAAACCTTGATCAGCAACACTGCTATTGGCTACTCATCATGGCCAAAGTTCGCGCCCACTTTTTCTCCACAGCAGTGCAAGAGATATTGATGGAAGGTTATGCAGAACTTGAATGTTTGATTCAAACGCTAGGGAGCACCGCAAAGTTTGCAAAAGCCAGGAGAGGGCTGGCAAAAAGTAGCAGATAAATTAAATGTGTGTTAGTGGTCACCATGTTATGGTTCTATCAATTGTTACGGTATTGCATTTTAATAATGTCTCTCAGATTGACTACTTTTTTATTGATCCCTCGCTTCTACCGAATGTAATAACCTATTATATCCGACCATTGCCCCCTCAAACATGACAAGGCTGTTTCGACTCATCCCGTACCATACCATGCTGAAAATTCCATTCCCTCCTCCTACCACTTCTGTGGTGTTATTAAGAACTCCATTGATAACTTCCTGTATTCTAATCAGACAGGCTAAATTGGAGGACCTTGCAAAAAACATTCTGAATATAGGCCGTTAGTATGCATATTCACTGACCCCAGAGCTGTAAAAACAATGCCTGAACTTACAGTCTGCTTTTAACCTTCTATCCACCAAGGATGCAGAAAGATGCTGCTGCCTTTGCGGGCCACATACTATGAACATAGTGACAGGGCTAGTCGACTTTTGGCGCTCCAATTTAAACATTGTGCTGCGTCTTGTCCGATTTCACGATGATAACATTATCTCAGATCCTAAGAGGATCAACACCACATCTCATGTTTCTATTCTTAATTTTATACTTCTGAGCTACCATATGACACCACCGGTATGACTCCGTTTTTGGACTCCCACAGCTCGATCTGACACGGAAGATGTCCTCGACTCCCCCCAGAGTCTTGTGGAGATCTTTGGGGCTATTAAGCAGTAAATCTCGAGGCTCATATGGGCAGATAAGATACCCGGAGTCAATAGATCTCTACTTCAGAGATGCAATTTTGGTCTGGCCTTATCCAACTCAACTTTCCAGTCTACTACTGGGTGGCCAATTTTCAGAAACCGCCATACTGGCTACATTCTTCAGACTCCCAATCAAGCCACTTTGAGTCACACTCCTGCATCTCAACTTCTCTCCCTGCCTTGCTCATCCCAACCTCACCTTCCCGATACACTCGAAACACTGTGGTACTCTCCACCCTTAAGGTCTGGTACCAGTTCAGACGACACTTTAAATTCTCCTCTGCGTATACCATGGCACCCGTCGATAGAAACCATGCATTTTCCCCATTCATAGTGGATACTCCCTTATGCCTCTGGTCAAGAAAGGATATTGCGACCTTTCAGGACATGTATGGTGACTATTATTGTCTCCAAGTGTTCTCTGCCTCCATCACACTTCTTCCGCTTCCTTCAGGTGCGTCACTTTGCTTCCTCCCAGTTTCCTGGCTTTCCTGCCCCGCCACCGAGTAGACCCTGGGATGCTTTGTTCTTTCCTACCCCATCAGAAAGGGCTAATATCTCAAATCAACTCATTGCATTGTGTCTTTTTACGTGCACATCGCTAACAAAATAAAATCTGCTTGGGAACAGGAGACTAGGGTCGGGTTGACGCTGGAGTGGTGGAGTGAGTCAATAGATCGCATGAGCTGCACAACACCTTGTGCTCGCCTTGGGCTTATTCAATGTAAAGTTGTACACAGTGTACTCCAAGGCCACACTGGCTGGTATATACCCATACGTAAAAGATGATTGTGTGTGACGGATGCCGCTCCTCCCATTCTCATCTCACACTTATGTTTGCCCAATGCCCTGCCCTAAATAGCTACTGGAACTCTGTATTTAAGCCACAGACGGGCAGAAATAGTTGCACTCACATCCTTTGCTGGCTCACTCATGTGCTCCGGTGTCAACTTTATGGCAAAAAAATTGCAGCATTTTATTTCCTACTTTGAGAGGTTGGAGAAGCTACACTCTGATTTGCTAACTTTATCTGCTGAAGCTATTTAAATGGTATTACTTAATGGTTATAATTTTCTAATATATCTTTAGATATAATCTAAATATATGTCTGTGTCAGTGTGTGTGTGTGTGTGTGTGTGAGTGTGTGTGTGTGTGTTTTTGTGTGTGTGTACGTGTGGGGGGTGGGGGTGCGGTTGTCATGGGGAATGGTGGGTGTAAGGGTTAATAAAAAACTGAACAGTGGTTCCATGATGCTAGTTTCCATTGTTATCTGTTAAAAACAACAAGCATGTTGAAGAAAAATGTTGAAGTTTAGCTGTTTTAAATACATCATACACATGGTCAACATTAGAATTCAGAAAAAAAAATCTAAAGACATAATGAGGCATCTGGTAGGGGGAATCGAACCCGCGTCGCCCGGATCCACAGCCGAGCGCACTAACCACAACTCCAAACAGATTAGTGGGGAGGTATTAAGTGATTATTGTGTGTGATCGAGTACCAGATCACACAGATGGCCAGTCCGCCCCTGCTACTACCTATATTACAGGTAGGTTAGCAGCATTTCGCAAACATTCAAACTCAGACTTTTATTTTTGGTATTAGAAACTCAGACTTTTATTTTGACGACGTAATAGTTGATATGTTGTCAACCAATCACAAGGGTCCGTTCTCTGCTAGATAGGCCCTACCTTTTCCGGTTGAAGTTAATGCCGTTGTGTTTTCCTATTTGCCGTTGTGTTTTCCTATTTGCCGTTGTGTTTTCCTATTTGCCGTTGTGTTTTCTTATTTGCCGTTCTGTTTTCCTATTTGCCGTTGTGTTTTCCTATTTGCCGTTGTGTTTTCTTATTTGCCGTTGTGTTTTCCTATTTGCCGTTGTGTTTTCCTATTTGCCGCTGTGTTTTCCTATTTGCCGTTGTGTTTTCCTATTTGCCGTTGTGTTTTCCTATTTGCCGTTGTGTTTTCCTATTTGCCGTTGTGTTTTCCTATTTGCCGTTGTGTTTTCCTATTTGCCGTTGTGTTTTCCTATTTGCCGTTGTGTTTTCCTATTTGCCGTTGTGTTTTCCTATTTGCTGTTTGAGTGATTAGCACTTCAGGGCCACCGTAGTATAGGCTTAATACTGCACTTCTCAATTGGCGCCTGCTACGGCTAGGATTTTTTGATTTTCCCCATTCAAATCTTGCTAAATTCAGGCTGAGCTTACTGTCAAAAGCCAATCATTTGCGAGTCCATAGGTTGGACCATTGCTGAGAAAGTCTCCGGGAAGGTCTCTAGCTGGTCTCTAAAAGCTTTTGTAGCTTACAGAGTATAATCAACACCTATTGTTAGTACATGTAATACGACAGCCAGACATACAGTGGGGCAAAAAAGTATTTAGTCAGCCACCAATTGTGCAAGTTCTCCCACTAAAAAAATAAGAGATGCCTTTAACTATGAAAGACAAAATGAGAAAAAAATCCAGAAAATCACATTGTAGGATCTTTAATGAATTTATTTGCAAATTATGGTGGAAAATAAGTATTTGGTCAATAACAAAAGTTTATCTCAATACTTTTTTATATACCATTTTTTGGCAATTACAGGTGTCAAACGTTTTCTGTAAGTCTTCACAAGGTTTTCACACACTGTTGCTGGTATTTTGGCCCATTCCTTCATGCAGATCTCCTCTAGAGCTGTGATGTTTCGAGGCTGTCGCTGGGCAACACAAACTTTCAACTCCCTCCAAAGATTTTCTATGGGGTTGAGATCTGGAGATTGACTCGGCCACTCCAGGACCTTGAAATGCTTCTTACGAAGGCTCTCCTTCATTGCTCGGCGGTGTGTTTGGGATCATCGTCATGCTGAAAGACCCAGCCATGTTTCATCTTCAATGCACTTGCTGATGGAGGGAGGTTTTCACTCAGAATATCACGATACATGGCCCCATTCATTCTTTCTTTTACACGGATCAGTCGCCCTGGTCCCTTTGCAGAAAAACAGCCCCAAAGCATGATATTTCCACACCCATGCTTCGCAGTATGACATTGGGAGAATGTCTGACCATATGACATTCTTCCAATCCTCTTCTGGATCATCCAAATGCTCTCTAGCAAACTTCAGACGGGCCTGGACATGTACTAGCTTAAGCAAGGGGACACTTCTGGCATTGCAGGATTTGAGTCCCTGGCAGCGTAGTGTTACTGATGGTAGCCTTTGTTACTTTGGTCCCAAAAGCTTGTTGTACTCGGCAGAGCTTCCAGTCAAATATTGACAATTTGCGAGTCCATAGGCTGAAGCATCGCTGAGATATGTCACCGGGAAGGTCTATAAATTCCCCATTCAGGCAGGCTTTATGCTGTGATGTTTACCGGTAGCTTACCTGGCATGTTAACCGGTACCGGTACCTTAGACAATGAAGTGTAAATTTGGATAAACCTTTATCAATTGTACAATAGCCTATTGTACAATAGCCTATAGAGATGCATTGAGTTTGTGTCTTCTCCCGTCCCGCATGAGAAAACACGTCATTTTTTAAAATTAATAATAACTACGGTGCACTGTCACACGGCGCATACACATACACTGCTTTGCAAAAAATACAATGATCAAATGACGCATCGTCTTCCCAGTCAGCGAATCAGTCTGTGCTTTGCTTTTTGTCTGGAGGCTCATCCTCTGCTTTGGCCGGGACCAGGTCAAACTGCGTGGATAGGATTATATAAATGACTATGTATTTATAAATGGCTCATGCTGTTATTCAGTTAGCTATATATACTTATAATTTATATAAATTTTCTTTTATCTCCGTTACTTTTTAACTGCATTTACCTTATTTTAAGTTGTAATTGCACTGTGTATTTTCAGTTTTTATGCGCTGGGAGTGGAGTTGTCAGACTCTTAAGTCATTAGTAGCATCCTTGAACAACTTAAAGAACACAACTACTGTTTTCAAAGTGTCTGCATTGATCTGCGCAATTCTTTCATACTGGTTATTGCTCAGCAGTAATGTGGAGATCTCATCATCCTGTTGCAGTATGGAATCCAGCATATCATATCCTGATCCCGCAGTGTATTTTTTAGCCGCCCGTACCCGCCCGGAGCAAAGTTCAAACCGCCCGCTCCCGCGAGATTTGCGTTGGGTCCCGTGGGACCCGGCGGGACCCAATCCCAATGCAGCCCTCTACCTCATAGTATCAGGGAGATATTGCCTTTGACATTTTCTTGTGTTTCAGCTCATGTTAGATATTCTGTGTTACATTTTCCTTTCAAATGACCTTTACCATATGTTTCTACTTGGTTCTGGTCCTGAGCTATAAGCATTTAGATTTGAGTATGTCATTTTAGGCAGACATTGAGTTGTGGGACCCTGTTGAGAAGAGGTTAAGCCAAGGTAAGTCAGAACCGTCCAAAAAGCAGGGCCCATCATGCAACGTGATCTGATCATATGAGGAACGGCAGTTCGGGCCCCCCAGCCAGTGCCACTCCTCAACTTTGACTGCCATGAGTTCCTTGTTGCCAATGTCGTAATTCTCTTTAGCATGGGAGAGCCGGCTCTATAGGAACGCCCATGGATGATCCTTGTTGTCCACCCTTTTGGGTCTGCAAGGACTAACACGGGAGCAGTGGAAAAACGTCGTCTGAGAGAGTTGAAAGCCTGATCGGCGGCGGAAGTCCAAGTGAACCGGACCTTTGTGGATGTGAGAGCCATAAGGGGGGCGGCCTGGAACACAGCGGGAGCATTGGTAAGACCGAAAGGCACCACCAAGTATTCATAATGTCCACTTGTATATACAGCTGTGTGAGGTGATTCTCTGCTGATTCTATGCATCGCCTGTGGAGAAGAGGGGTCAGAAACAATCTGGTCCTTCCAGTGGTATCAAGTCATGGTTACATACAGGTGATTGCTTTAGGTATTTATATGCCATTCTCTTGATGTTATTTGTAAGTTGCCTGGATGCACAGTTTTATTTTCATCACAGTGTTTTGTTTTGGCGTTCTTTGTTTTCGTGTTTGTTATATATTTTAATAAATACCACAAATTTTGATTTGGCTCTGCATGTGGCTTATTCCACACTTCACCCAGCAAGGGTCGTGACACTGACGCAAAGGTCGTTTAGACTATATAACAAGATTGATTACCATGGAAAGATCCATGCATTTATTTTAACCGTACCAACAGGTCCACCATTACATCAATGACAATTTGAGTGTTTTTTAATGGACAATTGTCTTTGGTGACTTTCCCATGGCATAAACAATACAATTTCCTGTCAATATTTTTTTAAATACACAAAAATTGATTTAGTTTAATTAAACAAAATATTTGTGATAAAATGGTACTATGAAGGGCAATATCAGTGTAATATTGTGCACTTATTATATGATATTGTATGCACGTTACATTTTCAAGACTGTAATGCATCTTCAACTTTTTGTTTTCACCTAATAATAATGAAATAAAATGGCGGATAGCCGAAATTATGGCAAAGGAGCTTTACATTCACTTTTCAGGGGTTATTTGAACATAAAAAATATGGGGGGATGGATATCTAAGAGCATTCCTGTGAGTTTACCGAGTGCTGCAAAAAAAACGTTTCTTTAAGTACCTCAGGGTCAAATTGACTTTTTTTGGCACTTCTAGTGTTAAACATCAAAGCAAATGTCAACAATGTCATGCCAAATTCAACACAAAAGTATTGGGGATGTAATTACTTTTTAATGGCTCTTATCAAATATATTTTTTTCTTGAAATAATCCTATTGTGCTGTGCAACATTCATTATGAGCCATTTGTGGTCACATGTGTTATATATTTGATTGAGAAATTTGACGTACTGATTCATTTGATATGTTATTGGTTATGGCTTTAAAAAAATACTTGACTGAACGTAGTCCAGAGATTTTGCCCGTTTTGCGCGTATGCATTTATGTCAAGTATTTAGAAGTATTTAGAATACTCTTATCCCTTTCCACCCCTATCCAAACCTCCCTTCCTGTTCCATCATATTTCCTTTTGACCTCTTTTAGACACCCTATCGCTTCTGCAAACCCTCGACATCTCTATTGCCCAACGTTCAAGGGTGATCTGTTTCCCACAGGGGTAAACAAGCTGGGGCTGTGTGGCTCCATGCCTGCTCACCCCTACCCCCCGCCCCCGCCCCCGCCCCCATAGCTGTCAACTTAGAAACAGATCCACAAAACCGCAGACAAGGCTGTCCTTGCACAGCTCCTTACGTTAGACATGTTCTCCTACAATAACCCTCCCCCTCTCTGTGAGTGCAGTACAGCACTAAGAAGTCTGGAACAACAATCATTCTAGCAAACGGAAATACTGACTCTAAATTGAGTGGTATTCTGACTTTGATCTAAATAAATTTAAAAAAACTTTGAACGTTCAGTCAAGCCTGTGCAACCAACGTCATATAAGAGATGAGAACATACTATGTAACGATTTGTTGTGTAAATTGGAATGTGAAACAAAAAAGGTAGAGCAAAGCACATGAGAGTTTAGCTGTGCTGTCCAACAACATTACAACATAGTGATTGGTGCTTGGCCCCACAAAACATGCCAGGGAAGGAATATTGGTCGGTGGACTAAAATGACATGGCTTTTTAACTCTACTTAACACATTTTTACACCAGCCCTTACTTCTAAGTGGCTGGGAACAAGATTACCCAGGGAACCAATGACCACACAGGTGCATGCATGGAGGCTAACAGAAAAGAGTCCGCTGCATAAGATTACGAGGAACTTCTATCTCAAAGTCATGCCTAAGAAGTAAACAATCGACCTTGGAATGTACATTAACAGAGTAATCAGTCTGCAGTAGATGTACTTGTTCTTAATGGTGAGTTTATTTGTAATATTATTTTGTACATGGCATCCTTACATTAGTTAAAACAGAATTTTTATTTGACAGCAATGCACTATTTATAAGACACAAATATAGCATGCTTGTCTTGAGAGATGTGACTGTGGGAACAGAAAATTAAGCTGTTAGCAACTTAGTAGCAAGGAACATCCAGTAAGAAGAGGGGGTTTGTGCGAGTGATGGAGTGGGAGGGAGGTGGAATGGGGTAGACTGTTGAAAGCATGGATTAAAGGTATAGTAGATTAAAGACTCCCCCTTTCCATCGTCAACAAACAAACAGACTCAAGGTGGTGTGTGAGTGTGTGTTGAGGAAGGTAAGGTTTGTGTGTGTGACTATTGTGTGTGTGTGTGTTATTCTGTTGGCCTTGTCAGCGCCCATGCAGGGTCCTCCCCCAGTGTCCATTAGTGTGATAAGGCTGCCATTGAAGTGCTGCCAGCACCACAGATAAAAGGCCCTCACAAGGACATCCTGTGAACACACCGCCGGGACAAGCAGTCTGTGTCTGTGTGTGTGTGACCACAGGGCCTCTCTTTGAAACAAGTTACTCTTCTTTCTCCTTTGTCTTTATTCTCTGTTGACATCCAAAAAATTGGGCATTACTGAGAGAATTTGGTGCCATTTCGAATGAAGACTTTGTATATGTTTAGAGGTAAGGAGGAGGGTGATGGGAAACCTAACGACATAGCTTCACTATGACATATTATAGACAAGTTGCGTTCTTCCATGTGGTTACAGGTTTTGCCAAAAACAATAGAAATATGATGTATTTAAATAGCTATAACTATGCTACCAGCCTGCTGTCTTTTGCTTTGCAGTTTTCTGGATTGGTATTTTAGTTTTGGCGGTCAGTGTAATGGACCGGAAAAAAACAAGTTGTCATGCCAAGGTCAGACTGGACAGGGAAGGTGACTAGGGGATTGTTGTCATGACAAATACAGTAGTCAAATCCCCTTCTACTCAATCTACCCTGTTTTCTCTAAACCATTCTCCCCCTCATCGTTGTCCCTTGGGATAATTGACAGCCTCATGTCATCCCCCACCTCCCCTTGTTTAGCCTTTCATCGTGGTCCAGCCCCACGGCCCAATGACATGGGCCTCTTACTAGCGACTTTCTTTCAGCACATTCAAGGTGAGAACACTGCTTGGCCCATTCCTGTCCTTATATCAACCCCTTTATTTTTTTGGACACATTCTGTTTAAAATCACACACTTATGAGACCGCTGTGAGGTACACTTGGATTAAGCCACTAAAAAATAAACAGGGTACAGACAGACCCTGAATATACACTGGCATATATAAGAGGACAATCAAAGAAATGACATATGAGCCGAAATAAGCAAAGAAATGACACCCACCATAACAAATACAAACAATCACTTTCTCTAAGTCAGCAGGGAGAGCAGGGGATGAACCCTTTGATGTTACTGCTGAGTGAACCACATACTGCCTAAGTGGGAATGGCCCCTCTGGGACTGGTTTCCATTGAGATCTGTACCAGGTTTGTATCTGGTTCTACTAAAGGACCTCAGGTCCCCTCTGGCTCTCTCATCGTCAAACAACTTACAGAGGTCTGCAAACAATAAACAGCCCTTTTAGAGGCATTGTTCTACTTATTGTGGAGACTATACAGCCCTCAACTTCAACCCACTAAGCACGCCACCACTTTGAATTGGAATTACAATAGCACATTTTATTTTCCCTGAGAAATAAAGGATGAGCAATCCCATCACATTAACTGCAATTGCATATGTTAAACATAGTAAAACGAGAACCTTGGTTGTTCAATGCATATTCCAGTATTAATCTCAACCTGTTAATCAAATAATGCTGGGTTTTAACCTCTTAAGGATCGGGGCAAAAATTCACATTTCTGCCTGAATGACATACCAAAATATAAATGCTTTTAGCCTCCTCCCTGAACCAGCTAGAGACCTACACTTGGTCTCATTTGAAAAGACACTTTGAAGTTTGTGGAAATGGTAATTTTTTGGAATATAACAAAGTTGAGCTGGAAAATAAAAACACAAAGGAAAAACTTGTTTTTATTTATACAATGATGATTGAATGGCACATTGACATAGGGAGCTGGAAACACTTCTTATATGTTCCACTAGATGTCAGCAAAGTATAGCTAAAGTTTTAGCCCATTTGCATAAACATCCAGCGAGATTTTGCAAAATAAATTTGCGGACACGAGGATTGTCTCCGAATCTACCCAAAAGTGGACACTGGGTAAATGACTGTTGTCAAGTATATAACCTGATAGAATATATTCAAAACTGTGACACATGGATGCTGCTGCAGAGTGAGTGGACCTCATTTATCATTCTTGCGTAGAAACGGGCGTATATGTTGGCGTAAGATTATGCTTACACTCCTCTCACCACCTGATTTATGAAGCTGTGCGTACCTTTGCAATCCAGGTGTACACAATACCTGCCCTTGATAAATGCCGCGGCTGAAAACGATCGTCATTAGAATAACACGCCCCTATATATTCAAGTCTCCGCCTCCCCCACGCCCTCATTTTACGCCATGGACACACGGAAGACTTCAAAGAAGAGAAACTTATCCGACGTGGATGATCAAATGACCTATCACAATGCATTATTTTACAGCACGTGTTTTGAAACAATTAGCATTTAATTACGTTTCACGTCACATGTATTGGGGTGTACAATGGTGATGATGATGTGATGTGGAGTACCATTCATTCACATTAATAATTGCATAACAATTTGTAATATTCTTCTTCTTATTATTATTTTTATTATTATTAATGACGCTTATTGTTATTTAGAATGTCATTATTATTATTTATATTATTATTATTATTTAAAAGAAGAAGCATGTCATTATTATTATTTGTATTATTATTATTATTTAAAAGAAGAAGAATGTCATTTTTATTATTTTGTCAGTCTGAATTATTTTTTGGTCGAAAGCCTTTCATTACTGAACCCATATTTTTCCCTGAACATATCAGACAACGAGGCTGCATGCCCCTCTTCTGGTGCAGAGAGACGAGTCTTTTTTTCTGCGCTCTGATCTCCTGCTCCGTGCGCTGCTCCGTGCGCTGCTCCGTGCGCTGCTCCGTGCGCTGCTCCGTGCGCTGCTCCGTGCGCTGCTCCGTGCGCTGCTCCGTGCGCTGCTCCGTGCGCTGCTCCGTGCGCTGCACCGTGCGCTGCACCGTGCGCTGCACCGTGCGCTGCACCGTCTCCTTCTCCACGCGGGTTCTCCGCATCCATCGCCGTCTGGATCATTTCTCGTGCGCGCTGCTTTATTTCTGCATCCAAGTAATGGTCTTTATAACGCAGATCAAGTACAGTCGTGATGAAGTGCAGATGATCCGAATAGATCACAACATTTCGTCCGTATTGTTTCGGTGATAAAAGTATTTCGGTGCATCCCTAATACATATGCTTACAAATCAAATGCTTTGGTAAAGTCACACAAATTAAACATTGAAGCCCATGTTGCACAAAAATAAACACTGAAGTTTATAATTACTATGTTGTTGTTTTTTTACAGTGGGCCATAATATATCATATCTTTTAGTTTGTCAGTGCGTTTTGTGGTGTTAGGAATTGTTTTTCTGCGCATTTCCGCACTAACTCAAAACGTGCGTACATGTACACCACCTCCTGAGCTGGCGTAGGATTTGAGCGTGCCGTACGCCAACGTCCATATTGATAAATCTCAAAGTCACCGTGGTTTTGGGTGTACGCCAGGTGTACGCTGGAAATTTGGTGTACGCACTTTTGATAAATGAGGGCCAGTCTGTCTGTGTGTCTGTGTATAAGCTAGTATCAACTAGACACGCAAGCTTTGGACATCATATGACAGTTACAGAGAAGAAATCATGACACATAGCTTTGTCAACGTATTCCACTGCCAGCGGGTGACATGACAATGGATGATGAGTAGGCACATATACTAGTAAAGGGGTTCATGGGAATATGTTGTAATATGACATGTGTCTGTGTGTCTCGCTTACAGACAAACAGACAAAAAATATAGATATCTTTGAAAAATATATTGCATCTTTGTGTACTTGATTTCCAAAGTTGATTTTCGACTTCTAGTATAAAGTTTTACTATTATTTTCGTATAAAATAGTTATATTACCATCTTTCGAGAAATGCGTAACTCGCATACTACCTCAATACGCATTCTCTCTCCATGATGGAGAAACGCCATTCAACCTTCAAAATTATTCAACCAAGGAACACATATTTTGAAAGAATAAGACTAAGACTAAATCAATAAAACATCAGTCAAGTGAAACTTGAGGCTCTGAATACTCAAACTAGTAATATTTTATACCTGCAGATGGTCGTCTTTCCATAGTTGAATTACGCATCGTAAAAGATAGAAAAACTTTTTCCATTTGTAATTCTATAAGAAAAATTCTATTATTGGTGCCATGCAGCGCATGTAGTCCTGCACACTCAAACACATTTTACAATAAGGCAATTGGTCATTAGCTTAGATGTTGAACACCATATCTAATAGTATTAAAGAACTCAACAACATTTGTGTATGCTCGGGTGAAATGTACTCTTTCTCTCATTTAGAACATCACAACTTCCCCCAAAGCTATGCTCTCTTTAGCAACAAGCAGGCCTTTGTCATCACCGGCATTCTATCCACGCCGCTCATGCCATCATATGATTGTCTTGTCATTGCACACACCGGTTGTCCATTCCTACATTAGGAAGGTGGATATTGCAAGGCTAGAACCAGGGCCTGAAGTTAACGTTTTTGGCCACCAGCCACTGTGGCAGGTGGATTTTGAAATCAGCCGAAATGTTTTGTGCCTAAAATAAAGGTGAATGGCTCAGAAAATGCATAAGAATGGTTCTTGAACTTGTACAGAATACACATTAAAGTGCTGTCGAGTTATTAACCAACTTAACCAATCTCATTTATGACTAGATCAACATAATGACTTACAACTGTATCTGACCTGGTGTGGCAGGCGTTTAGAATAGAAAATAACAAATATAAACAGCCAATCATCTCACTGAAGGTCTCATTTATTTAGTAAACACCTGCAAGTTAACTGCAATCCATTAGTCCTCCTCATCCTCTTTTCGTTGCTCTACAGCCGGCAACCTCTTCACGCCAGCATTTTGTCTCGAACGTCCAAGAAAATAGCGGGGCTTGCTTAACAAAAACAATAGGCTACGTGATTGGTCAACAACACAACGCTTGCTCGATGTTGTGTTGTCTTATTGGCTACCCGCCAACGTGGCAGGTAGATTGACGGTTTCACCCGACAATCACAAAAGTTACCCGCATTTGGCGGTTGGGCGGGTGCCAATTTCATGCCCTGGCTAGAACTATTTGGTTTCTCTGTTTTTTTGCGCCAATTGGTGACCGACAAGAATATTTACATATGAAATAAAAACATCAAAATAGCGGATAGCGCGTTAGCACTTCATTTGGGCAAATAGCTTTTGAATGAGCTTTTCCAGTAATTTTTTTAACCGAAAAAATACGGGAGGATAAAGCATGCATATCTCGGAGCATTTCAGAAATGAACTTCCTGTAAGTTTGTCTGTTGCATTTCTTTTTTGTATTCTTTTTTTGCTTCTAGCTGCGGCCGGCACTATAGCCTTTGTTGCCCTTTTTTATGAGAGAGGTGAAGTTCAGCTTCCACTGGAGGTCCGGGGCGATTGTGTTGCCCAGGAAGCGAAAGGACTCGACAGTGTGAACTGGAGAGCCATGCAGGATGATGGGGCAAAGGGGTGCTGGGCTTCTTCTAAAGTCCACTCTCATCTCCACTGTCTTCTTAGCATTGAGTTGTTCAGACTGCACTGTGCTGATGGTCAAAGAGTCTGACAGATGCAGTTGTTAGTGGACACGGACATGTATTATCATGTTGAATTCAGAACTCAAAACTACAAACAAGATTCTAGTGTTGGTTCCGGGGATGTCAGCATTCTGTAGGATGAAGTGGAGAGCCAGGTTGATCGTGTCATCCACAGACCTGTTTGCTCGATCGGCGAACTGCAGTTGGTCCAGTACTTGGTTAATGATGGCCTTGAGGTGGGTCAGCACCAGGCCCTCTAAAGACTTCATAACCACAGGTCAGAGCGACTGGTCTGTAGTCATTATGCCCTGTGAGCTATAATTATTGGGGACTGGGATGATGGTGGAGGATTTGAACCGGGATGTCTCCAGTGATTTATTGAAGATGTCTGTGAGCACAGCAGATAGCTAATCAGCGCAGTGCTTAAGGTTGAATTTTCCATTGTAGCTTCAGGGATGACACATTTTTAGTAGTTGTAGTCTTGTAGTTGTAGGGGAGCTGTTGATTGTGATGGTTGAATGTGAATGGGCCCTGATGATCGGTTCTGTTGCTGGTGGCAGGACACAACCGAAATGGGTACTGCTGTTAGGACTGCTCCTTTGTCTTTCAAATCTGCAGTAGAACATGTTCAGTGTAGGGATTAGCTATCTTATACTTTTTAGTCCTTTGTCATGGCTTACACACGCCCAAGGTATTTGATACAATGAAATCTCCACGAAAATCCTTTGGTTGTTTTAATAAACTTCTTGACATTATTTACATTCATAATAAAGCATAACACTACTAGGAGATAACAAAAGAAAAAACTATAACATGGACACGGTAAGAAAACCGTTTAGCTCCGGACTAAAAACTAGGGTGTGCCAATACTGGCGTAGAGAGGGATAGACCTCTGGTCCTCAAACCTTTGTTAACTTTATTCACACAAACAATCGCAACAGGTTGTTTTCATCCTATATCAATCTACAGGTTAAAATATAACAAAAGATTTAAGTGAATCACATAGCACCAAAAACAGGAAGGCCAGGGAAATATTTGCCCTTGACGATGTACAGTGTAATGTGTTACTGGCAAGTGCATTATTTTCAATTTATAATTGGTTGTAACATACTCCAACTAAAATGTACTGTATGAATGGGGCACAGTGCAGCCGTTGTTCTCTAAACTGTGTTCATCAGCACATTTGTGCAAGACCGTAAGATTCCTGTTAGGCCCCCCCCCTATTTGCAGTGTGATGTGTGCTTTGTCAAACAGAGGAAACACTCTTGATCAAGGTGTAAGCTGGTCCTTCCTCCACCATCTCTCTGATTTCTCCCTCCATTTCTCTGCGCTGAACTGGCACATTCTTTTCCTATTCTTGATTCTTTACTTTGGCAGACTCTGATCTACATAGAATGATCATGAAACTTGTAAGTGGAGTGTGATAAATGGATGACCAGTGTATAAAAACAACTAAGGATCCTCAAGGTAAGTTTGTCTACAAAGAAAGGAATGTGTTGAGGCTGGAGAAATATCTGGAATTTAATGAAACCTACATTTTATAAGCAACTAGAAACCTACATGTTATGGCCCATCAGATAGTGTGCAGTAGCATCTGCATTTGATTTAGTACGTACATACATTTGAGCAAATGTAATCTTACTAGTTCAACTACTTGCATTGGATGAAAAGGCCTGTTTCAATGTGTCCATTTTAATAACAATATGTGTAATGAGAATAAGTAAATGGCCAGTACTGAGAAGTTGCAAACAAGCAGTCGTAACACATCAGCACTGGAAAATTCGGGGAACTTCTAGATATTTTTTTTATTAATATTTTTCTGGCATTTATGTTAATTTCTTATTATTTGAAAGTAAAAGTAGGAAAGACAGAGGAGAGTGTGCTACAAAAGGCACAGGCTGGAATCGCCATTTACAAAGTTTTCCATACTGCACAGTCAAGGACCTACTAGAAATACTACTGGAGGGGAGGAAAAATATTAGCCACAAGAGGTGACTGTGAAATGATGTAATTTAAAAATATATATCTTAGTCCAAACAAATAAGTAGATTTGTCATGCCAACAAAGTTTGATGTGGGATGTCTGGATTGAGAACTGATTTGTTGGAGAGAGAAAAATACAATAAGTGTGATAGCTACTGTAGTTTTATATTTATTGTTAATGATTTTTACAACTTGGGTAATGATTTGACTGCATAACAACATTTGTTGAGAATGTACAACCTCTGCCATAGATGGTTTCAGCAACGATACTTACAATCATGTCATATTTTATCATATCTCAAGAACAAAAGTTCACACAAAACTTTCACGGGCTAAAGTGTAGTGCATGGAAGCCAAGTATCACGTCCGAGAGTATTTAATTCAAATAAACTACAAACACCAAACAGATAAGTTATACAGTGAATAAAATGATGTTGCGCATGCCAGTGACTTTCTACAATAACAATATAGTGATATAGAATAGACTAATGACACCACCTACAGTTAACGTAACGTAAAAAACAATGCAACGCAAATGGATACACATTCCAGTGACTTAAATTAGGGGTCGACCAATTGTCCGATTATTTTTATTTTTTTTACATTATCTGCATCAGCCAATATCAAGTATATAAAGCCGATAAATAGGCATGCACGGGCAGCATAGTGTTGTTGTTGTGGAACCGCGGTAAAGATTTACACATTCGCAAGCTCCGGGGATACGGCACAGCGGTCTTTCTTCGGGTTGACTGCCGAGTCGGAAAAACGGATAGAAAATACTGTAGCGCTCGGTAAACAGTGTAGTTAGGAACCAATGTAAAAGTGCCACACCCAGAGCTGCACTAACTATAACATAGATTACAGATATATATTTTTTTAATAGCTTTTTCAAATGTTTAAATACTTATCCCAAAATGCATCAATACACTCTCCATAGTGCCATCTAATATTGGCATTAGGGATGGGAATCGAGAACCGGTTCTTCTTTACAACCGGTTCCCAGTTAATCGATTCCTTGGAACCGTTAGTGTACCTGCTTAATGATTCCGCTTAACGGTTCGGCTCGTTGCAAATCTGTCATCATGACCGTCACACACGCGCTGCACATTTTGGTTACACATAAGCGATCTAAAGTGTGGTTATATTTCACTCAAAAAGACGCCAATGCAGTCATTTTTAGCAGTTGTAAAAGTTTAATTTCGGCAATGGGGGGAACTACCTCCAATATGCAGAAGCATTTGGCCACACAGCACGCAATCCGTTTGCAGGACTGTTGCATGTTTGATTCTCTACTACTCAGCGACACAACAACAACAAGTGAGTCAAGCAGCAGCGGAGCTAATCAGACGGCATCTGCTATAAATGGCAAAGGTAACTTGTCTATTTAGTTAATGTGAGCGCCATTTCATTGTGTAAACTTTTACTATACGGATAATAATCTCTATTGTCAATCATTTGCCCAAGTTGATAGTTGTGGTCTTTACAGAAGACTTCTTTCTATTTTGTATGTCAGTTGAGTTGAATTTAGTTTCAGGATGAATATTCCCAAAGGAACAAGCTCTTCCTTGACTGTTTACCGTCTGTGTTTTTTGTTTTTATGGCACTTAAATGTTGCTACACATAATTAGTGTATACTCTTGAGTATGTGCGGTGTTCTTATCAGATATTAAAGCGAGTTACAAACAAACAAAACAAATTTGTAATTATTTCCTCACCCAATGAGAATCGATAAGGAATCGGATCGATAAGCAATATCGATAATGGAATCGGAATCGTTAAATTCTAATCAATTCCCATCCCTAATTGGCATGGTTCCAAAATTATCTTGTAGATCGTACTCAATGTAAAACCTTTATGCTGAAGATTATAAATCTGACTTTCTTGAGATAACAATTTTATGATTTTTTTTAATTTTTATGCTGATGATACAGTGGTTTACACCCAGGCTTCTACTATTTCAGCAGCAGTGCAGGAACTTCAGACTGCATTTCAGGCATTGCAAAATACATTATTGAGTCTAAAAATTGTTTTAAATTCACAGAAAACAAAGTTTATGGTCATCTCAAAAGCTCGAGCACAGCTTAGATGGGAATTCAATTGAGAGTGTCTTCATATAAGTACTTGGGGATATGGATAGATGATAAGCTCTCATACAATGAACAATGGTTAAGCGGTTAAGCTTGGCTTTTATTTCAGAAACAAATCCTGTTTTACTTTTAGTGCTAAGAAGAAACTTGTGGAAGTTACTTTTCTGTCTTTAATTGATTATGGAGATATATTGTATATGCATGCTGCATCTTCCATCTTGCGTCATGTTGACTCAGTTTACCATGCATCACTACGATTCATAACAAATACAAAGTTCCTCACCCATCACTGCATTCTTTATGATTTAGTTGGCTGGACATCACAAAAAATTTGTAGACAACATCACTGGTATATCTTCATTTATAAAGCTATACTTGGCAAACTTCCACTGTACCTCTGTAACCTCCTCTCTGTCTGCTCTGGTACCTATCAGCTACGTTCCTCAATGTGGCTGCTTTTTAACGTGCCACGAGCTGCAACCGAATTGGGAAAAACTGCCTTCTCTTATTCAGCACCTTGGGGGTGGAATCATTTTCAGAAAGAACTAAAGTTAGAAATACTTATGTCTATAAAAGTATTTAGAATTACTGTAAAGACTGTGGTGAAGGAGATATGTTCTTGTTTTTCTTGAGTCTCGTTGTGTATTTTGTGTACTTTTTTATCATGAAAATGTAACTTGGTTTATTATGTATGCATTTGTTGTGATTTGGCTGCTATCTCGGTCTCCCTTGTAAAAGAGATTCTGAATCTCAATGGGACTTCCTGGTTAAATAAAGGTAAAATAAAATAAAAATAATAGCCACAAGAAATAACTTTCATCAAAAATCAGACGTTGATTTATTGAGAATATTTTAAAGCTTAAAATGCTCTCTTTCTAAAATAGCTTTTTAAATTTTGAGACATAACCCAAAATGCTTCAGTACACTCATCAAAGTATATTCTAAGAGCCGCAAGAAATGATTTTCAACTAAAATGAATAATAGATTTTTTGGGAATAAAGTAAATCTGAAAGTGCACTCTTTCTGAAATAGCTTTTTCAAATTTTGAGATTTATTCTCCAAATGCATCAGTACACTTGTCAAAGTGTATTCTAAGAGCCACAAGAAATGATTTATTTAAAGGTTTTCGGATGTTGTAATTAAATGCTGCTTAGTGCACTTTTTTTTTTGAAAAGTTCATTCATCAAAGGTTTCTTTTATATAATATAATCCAAAATATAAAAACAGCACATATCCAAATATTGGCGTAAATAAATCGGCCATGATAATCAGCCATAATAATCGGCCATCGGCCGACCTGGATTTCAAAAGATCGGCATCGGCCTGAGAACCATAATCGGTCGACCTCTAACTTAAATATCCTAAAAGATTGCTAACTCATCCCACAATCAAACCAGAAAAAGAGGCATGCACCCCACTGCCAATTATTTGTTTTTATTCTAATACATGGCATGAATGAAAATGTGAAATGTTAACAGTTACATAATGAGATGCAACGTGTGAAATGTACATGATTTGAACCTAGATGTGAAAAGTACACAGATGTACATGATTCCAGTAAACAGGTTGCTATGAATATAAAATGCATGTATTTCATAAATGTTTTCTTTGTACTTTCGTAAAGACTATTAAATTGCTTCTATGTACGAGTTGCTTTCTTGCTAAAATACCAGGAGTGGTAACAAAGGTTACCTCTCGTGACGAAAACGGCACACTAAACACTGGCTATTCAGATAAGTTTGATATGTACAGGAAAAAAAATAGAGCAGGACTAACATTGAAATTAAGAAAAAACCTCACTGTAATCTCTGATATTTAATTAAGTATTTAAAAGCATAAAATAATTGCCACCACATAGACTGCTTAGCTGCAGCTGCCAGTTGTTACTGGACAAAACGGGAGACCCATTGTTTCTTAGACAAGCAGGACAGATGATAGAATGTAACATCAAAATGCGGAGACAGCGCTGTCAGAGACATGTTTGTTTATAAATGTGTAGAAAGATGTTTTTTATGAAAATATATTATATTTCAATTTTATGGGGATCTTGGTTTTACTTGGAATGGAAGTGATGACTCACTTTTGGCTTCCTTAAATCTAAAGAGTATGACTGATGTTTGGAACAGAGGCCTTCACGGGTCCGCTAGACCAAACATTTGTATTTTTGACCAGGATTTGGGACTGGTCAGACAAAATTTGATGGTTCTTGGGTAAATGCAATTTAACACAACTAGCTCCAAGACACTGACACTCACCTCTTTCTCATGTGCCACTGTAATTTTACAACAGTCTGGTCCTTTTGACCCAAAGATGAACAAGATACTGGTCATTGTATATCAGCAACATCCTCCCATTAAAAACCATGCATGGGTCAAATGACCCATTACTACGAATGAAAAGCTAAATATTAGAGCCTCCTTGCATATGATCATAGATGGCACTATCATTTAATATGTGCATATATATTTAGGCCTTTATGGTGCCATATTACAAGAATAATTATTACAACAACACTAATGACAATAATTTTAAATTAAACCAAATTATAAGTGTTCAACTTCACACTATTGTCTTAAATCAAGCACAACCATATCTTTTTTGTCTCAAATAGGCAAACAATCTTAAAATCTGGTAAATAACTGTTAAAATAAGATATTCTACATCTCGCACCCAAATTCTTTTAAAAAAGATCTTGTTTTAATATTCAGTAACAAACTCAAGTTGCTTGATTTCAGAGTCACGCAAAAAGCATCTGAAAGAAACTGAGTTCATTATTGCTCTGACTTCAAGTATGTTCAGACAATGTGAAAGATAAATTTTACACCCTTCACCACAACTCATCATACAGTCCATAGAACTTTATTATTGACCAATGTTTGATAACAAAAGAGGCACAAGAAACAAGCAAACTTGATCACAGAATACATCAGCACATCCTTTATCGTTCAGTCAATCAATCAAATATATTTAATACAGCCCTTTTTACAACAAAGTTGTCACAAAGTGCTTTTACAATCACCCATCCTGAATCCAACAGAGCACACATCAACAAGTTGAACAAGAAGAACAAGTTGATACACGGCGGCTAGGAAAAACTCCCTGAAGGTCAAATTTAGGAAGAAACCTAGAGAGGAACCAGGCTCTGTGGGGTGAAAAGTCCTCTTCTGGCTGTGCTGGGTGATCATATGACAGTTAATATAACACAGTGCAAGCAAGCAATGTGCGAGCAATCTTCCGACGACCAGGAGGATTGATGGGTTTGGTGGATTGGTGAATTCTGCAACACAATCAGGGGCCCCAGGATGGATCCAGCACATGTTTCAAATTGTGATTGGTCCCACAGCGTGGCCAGCAGGCACGGGTCCCCCTTAACGGAAGTGTATACAAACACAGGGAAAGGTTAAACACCCTAGTTCCCAGCACAACAGTATTATTGTTTATTGTAAAAAGGATCCCCATTAGCTGTCACCAAATTGAACAAGCTAGTCTTCCTGGGGTCCACAACAAAAAGAGATCACATAACAATGTTATTGTAAAACAGTATAACAATATAACATTATAGACATCATTACCACATCCTCATAAATTAGTCTGAATAAATTATTAAGATTACAAAAAGGAAAATGTCCTTACTCACAATTTTAAATAGTAAATTCTTAGATGGTACTTAAAAGAGCCTTTGCCATTCTTTTGACGTATATTCAATGGGCAATTATTCCAAGACTGATGGCACGATAAATAACAGTTCTCTTTAAAGCATTGGATTTTGGCCGTGGTAGCATCACCCGGCCTTCATCCGCAGACCTAGTCACATGAGAATGAACCTCATCACTCCTAACAATTTGGTTATATAAAAAAACTGGTTGGGAAGAATAGACAATATTTCTAAAAAACTTAGCTGTATTAAAATGTAGCCTTTTCTCCACCGTTAACCATGAGAGCAGACAGTGCATACTTATAATGTTTGTTCTAATCGGACAATGTAATACCAACTTGGCAGCTCTATTTTGGGTCGTTTGTAATTTTCTTAGTTGACCTTTAGATATAGATATAGACCACACGGGGGCACAATAATCTAAATGACATAAAATTAAAGATTTAGCCACCTGCTCCACAATGTGTGTAGGGACATAATTAAGACATTTCCTCACCATAGAGATACCACTGCCCATCTTCTTCACTATGACATCAATATGTTCTACCCACGACCGCTTACTATCCACTATTGTGCCGAGTAATTGTACTTTATCTACCTGTTCTATAGGTTCTCCAGACAAATTTAAACTCATTTTTGGTATTAATGACAATTTATGACTCGATCCCAAGATAATTGATTTGGTTTTTGAAACATTCAGCACCAACTTATTTTGTTTTATCCAATCAGAAACCATTTTTAACTCAGCTGATAAAACATAATCCAGTTCACTGACAGTTTTTGCAGCATAATACAATGTGGAATCATCAGCATACATTTGTACAGTTGCTTTACCCAAAACAGATGGTAGATCATTTCTGAAGATGGCGTATAAAAGTGGTCCCAGGCAGCTCCCTTGCGGGACCCCACAGTCCAAGACCTTAGAGTGAGACCAGCTGCCAGTGTAATACACCCGTTGTGTCCTACATGAGAGATAACTCTTCATAAAATGAATGGCAGTTGGATCAAATCCATAGCATTCTAGTTTACCTATTAGTAGATTGTGATCTATGACATCAAATGCCGCACTAAAATCCAGTAACACAGCGCCAGTCATTTTTAAATTATCCATTTCCTTGAGCCAGTCATCTGTCATTACGGTAAGGGCAGAACAAGTTGAATGGTTATGTCTATAAGCATGCTGTGAATCTGTGTTCAAACCATTACATTCAAAGTATTCCTTTACTTGTGAGTGAACTATTCTCTCCATCAGCTTACTAAGAACCGGGAGAATAGTAATAGGTCTACTGTTCTTCCCAGTAAGTGCTAGTCTGCAGTGTTGTGGCTGAACGCGTTCATTGAACGATAGTTCATGATGGCGTTCATATTTTGGGCGAACGTGAACTGAACGTAAGTTGCTTTACTGGCTGATGAACATTCCTGTGAACTCGTTCATTCTGGTGTCTTTGAACGGCACGTTCTCTTAGTTTACCCTCGTTTAATATGATGCCAGATTTCTATAGTGCCTTCTTTGCGCAAACCCGGCAAAAACAGATATTAATATGTATCGGAAAAAACACTGGCATCTGGCAACATCAGCCACTAGTGTCGCACCGCCGCATCATCATTAAAATAAAAACCAAAAGTATCTATGAGCGACAAAGGAGCAAGGAGGCGTCGAATTGTACTTTTAATGAGTTTTATGACAAGGTCGGTGAGGATGGGCAAAATCAGACGTTTTTGTGCAAACTTTGCCCGCCGGGTTTTAAAAATAAAATCTGCACATCAATATCATCCAAAGCAACCTGAAACGGCATATTGAATTAAAGTACAATCAACGACAAAAACCAAAGACAGATCCTCGACCCAATCAACCCAGATCCCGATAACTGCCTACAGTATAGCGGCTCCGTTGTCATCTCCCAGCCGCAACTGGACAACCTGGTGGTGCAGTATATTGTCGGAGACCTGCAGCCTTTGAGTAAAGTGGAAAGCCCAGCTTTCGTTAACTTAATTAAGGGGTTGCAGCCATCCAAAAACGTGCCATCAAGAAAGAAGGTACAGACACTGTTAAACCCACAACACTGTTAAACCCATAAAACACAACACTGCCCTGCCCTCAAGCGCTCCAGTAGAGAGGCTCCTCAGCATCGGTGGTCTAATATTCAGGAATAAAAAGTGATTACATTACAATATTATTATTGGTAATAATTACAGTAAATACCCAGTCTCAATCAATAGTTATTGGTGATATTATTATAGTTCTGGTTTTCAATATAAACATGTCCAATTATTTCAGTGATTGCCTCAGCTCACAATTGCTTTAATAGATATTACTGTGATAATTTTTGCCATGATAATCATGATGTTAATATTTCTTGTTCTTCATGTCTGTGGTTCTATATGGGCTCTGGCAATAATATGGAAAAAAGAACTATAAATGAACTAGTTCAAAATTTGAACTATGAACTATGAACTGAACTAGTTCATTTTAAAATGTGTGAACTGAACTTTGAACTAGTTCATGTAGAAAGTGAACTTTCCCAACACTGCTAGTCTGCCATCTTTAGGTATGGGAATAATTTTACCTTCTTTCCAAATAGTGGGAAAAACACCTTTCATTAAGCATGCATTTAATATCTGACAGTATAGCAGCATATGTCTTGAAAAGAGAGCGGGGGAGTGAAACTATGGCCATGATCAGGGTAAACCCTGGACAAGGCCCAACACAATGTAAGTAGAGACAAGACACCGGGAAAGGTTAGACACCCTGATTCTCCCCGGCACAATAGTATAGCAGCATACATCTTAGAATGAGATAGGGGGGTCCAGTGAAGCTGTGGCCCTGAACAGGGTAAACCCTGAACAGGGCCTAATAGGTAAAAAAAACACCCACCCACATTACCGAGCATCAACCAATGGACACCAATCAACCGCAACCACTCGGGAAGGGTTCGTTTTGCTCACAAAGCCACTTGAATTGGATTGAATAGTTCCTGGATGGTTTTTTTCTTTCCATATGCTGTAGTTGAGAAAGGATTGATGAACGTATCAAATGTAGCCAAAGTCTCATCTTGGAGCTGAGCAGTTGTCTCTGAATTCTCTTCAAAAACTCTTCTGATTCTCTCCCTTAGCGTGTCAAGGAGAGCAGCTTGGTACTGTTGCACCCTTGAGATGACACTGTTGACAGTTCCCTATGAAAATATATCAAATGAAAAAAAAATATTTTTACTCATATAATTATTGTTGCATAGTTTACATAAAAACATTGAAAATAATTATTATTTATATTTTTATAATTATTCACAAATATGATATTAATAGTACTATTAAAGCATTTGTCCATCAAGACAAATTTACCGGCGACAAGTGGCACTGTTCCCAGACACTGATGCCGAATGAAGCTGCAGATCTAGCAATATCAGGTCTGGTTCTGGATGTCACACCAACAGCTTCTTCCTTTAAAAAATGAGAAGTATACATATTTTTAAGAGTAAGTAGATGGACATAGTCAGGGTTGTTATTGATTTGAAATGTTTTTTTTGGACGAACAGGGCGAACGAGACGGGAAAAACTAAATTAAAATCTCACATTTGCTTCACTGGTCTGGGACCTGAATAGCTCTATTGTCTAAATCCATGGTAAGAGGAAGCATTGTCGGGAAAAATCAAGATTGTAAAAATTGCTCCAGCTGTGTGCAAAGCGCACAAAATGTATTTATCGAGTTGGAAATGTATTGCAATTGCTGTTGACTGGTTTAACTTGGATAACGTCATATTACGGAGATAACTAACTTAGCAATAACATAAAAGAGAAAGTGCACATAAAATACTCAAATCCTGCATGATTAACGCGCACACTCTCAGTAGGGTGGCCAATAGAACGCTAATAAATTCACCCATGCTAACAGCGCCGTCTCTAGATAGCCTATTACGCTGGAACGCATGCGCGTGCCCATAGCAAACGTATTGAAAACAACCGCCACTAAGCCGCTTCGAACCTAACAATAAGCTAAATGTCCCACTTCCGCATAATGGCACCAAAACAGGTCGGCTTTTTTATTTTGCTACTATAAGCTCATTTGATGACGAAATCGAAAAATAACAACTGTTCTATGTAGTAAACATCTGGTCGTTTACGGTATCAAGTGCGCTTACGTTTGCATTAGGTGGAAGTATTTCGAAAAATGATATTTCAGACTATTTCTTGTATAACGCTTGATGACATGGAAGCCCGCTAAACTGTTATATCTTATTAAAAAGCTGAGGTTCTGCTGAATAAAATGATGCCTGACTTGAAAAGATTTGGAAATATACATTTTGAGTAATTTGCCTCTGAAGCTCACCATGCCCCGCCATAGGAAATGAATGGGCAGAGCTCAGAGTTCTAAACAGACCCACGTTTTCTTGTCTAGTATTTGCTGACATGAAAGCCCGCTAAACTGCTATATCTTATTGAAAAGCTGAGGTTCTGCTGAATAAAATGATGCCCGACTTGAAAAGATCTGGAAATATAAATTTTGAGTAATTTGCCTCTAAAGACCGGCATCACTCTCCTCGCCATAGGAAACCAATGAACCGAGCTCAGAGTTCCAATAAGAGAATCGGTTTTTATAACTTTTGTGTGTGATCCCATGGAAGCCCGCTAAACTGCTATATCTTATTGAAAAGCTGAGGTATACATTTTGAGTAATTTGCCTCTAAAGACCGGCATCACTCTTTGGTTGGCATTGGTTTCCTATGGCGAGGAGAGTGATGCCGGTCTTTAGAGGCAAATTACTCAAAATGTATATTTCCAGATCTTTTCAAGTCGGGCATCATTTTATTCAGCAGAACCTCAGCTTTTCAATAAGATATATCAGTTTAGCGGGCTTCCATGGGATCACACACAAAAGTTATAAAAACCGATTCTCTTATTGGAACTCTGAGCTCGGCCCATTGGTTTCCTATGGCGAGGAGAGTGATGCCGGTCTTTAGAGGCAAATTACTCAAAATTTATATTTCCAGATCTTTTCAAGTCGGGCATCATTTTATTCAGCAGAGCCTCAGCTTTTCAATAAGATATAGCAGTTTAGCGGGCTTTCATGTCAGCAAATACTAGACAAGAAAACGTGGGTCTGTTTAGAACTCTGAGCTCTGCCCATTCATTTCCTATGGCGGGGCATGGTGAGCTTCAGAGGCAAATTACTCAAAATTTATATTTCCAGATCTTTTCAAGACGGGCATCATTTTATTCAGCAGAACCTCAGCTTTTCAATAAGATATAGCAGTTTAGCGGGCTTCCATGTCAGCACACACTAGACAAGAAAACGTGGGTCTGATCTGGAAATATTTTTTTCTCCCTTTTTTATGAACCCAGACCCCCCTAACCAAACACTAGTAGGGTTGTTTACCAAACACTAGTAGGGTTGTTTACCAAACACTAGTGTTTTTTTTTTTGCCTATCGGTTGTGGGGTTTGTTTTGTCTTGTCCCTCACAGGCTTATCAAAGCTCGCCCTGGCTCTGTTGTCCTGCTAAGTAAAAAGTGACACGTATGATGGGGAAGTATAAACCAGTAAATAAAAATAAATGAGTACATATTAACTGAGTATATTTCAACTTGTGCTAAACTCCTGTCCATTGTACTATCTTCTCTTTTTTCAGAGGTCACGGTGATAGGATAGGGTGTAAAGGCCCAGGAAAGACATTTGAAGCCGGTGTGAAGCAAACCTTGCCCCCTACCATGAATTATTACTGCTAATTTAATGTAAACTTTTGAGGCTTTCCCTTTTTAAAGAAGGCTACATGATGAGTCCATGTTTATTCTATACTTGTGTCTGTTAAGGATAATTAGGCCTGATTACTCAGATTAGATTCCCTAACTATATTTTTTGTGGTAGCATCGTCTATTGGCCGAGGCAGGATGGAGCAAATGGCAAACCTTACTTCATATAAATACTCCTCCCTAACTTTCATCATCAGTTTCCTCATTCTCCTAATAATGTCATAAGGAGAACCCCGGTAACTACGTTGTTCGTTCCAATGTGAATTACCAGCAACAATGGACCACTCACACCACGAAAGTGGTACAATTGCTGGTACGTGGCCCTCTCCAGAGTGGTTCCAGGGTGCACCCAAAAGTGTGCGTGTGGAAAAGCATGCGAGGACACACACACTAAGGCCTGCTGTGATGAGAAAACATTAAGATCATAAAAATGTTATTCGTCAAAAAATAACATATTTTAGCATTTTCAAAAACAAATATTCGGCAAATATTGGGCTACCCACCACTGGAACCTCTGGACGATACCCTCCCACGCCAAGCCTCACGGAATGGCCGGGGGACGCACGGTGCAAATCGCTGGCATTGCATGGTTATGATTATAAAGAAAGTTATGGAAGGTCGGCGAGTGGTATTTATAGAAGTATTTTATATGCCCAACCCCCCCCCCAAAAAAAAAAACACGCCTACAACTTTCATAGCAAAAAGCTGAGTAACTGTGATAACATACGGGATATTAAAATTAAGAAGCATACCAAGAGCATTACGGCGTAGCCTTTACGCTAACTCCCCGATAGCAAATCAAACACCGTTACTGCTCTTACTGACCATTTCTGGGTACTGTGCTATATGTCTGTAGTTCCCACATCTATACGGCGCGTTGTTGATTCGCTAATTTCACTGTCTAGTATGGGTCTAGTATGGGTATTGTGACGAGTAACAATCGCTTAGATTTAGA
Source organism: Dallia pectoralis (assembly GCA_029465975.1). Classification (NCBI taxonomy): domain Eukaryota; kingdom Metazoa; phylum Chordata; class Actinopteri; order Esociformes; family Umbridae; genus Dallia; species Dallia pectoralis. The sequence goes on from CM055739.1 coordinate 19,103,677, forward strand.
ATATTGGGACCGTGTTCTGAAGCAGTTTTGGTGCCACAGCGCTCAATAGAATTGATAGGAAGAGCCAGGGTGAAAAAGCACCCTAAAATCGGCTTGTTTTCTCGCGATTTCTTTAAAACTACGGCAAGCAGCTTGGATATAAGGTAATATTATGAAACCTGTCTTCAAGACGAACACAACGATATACGTTTCATTCGGAAAAAGCATTGTTACATTTTTCACTTGGCCACCCTACTCTCAGTGTGGATTCAAGGAGGCCACGCTTTGAATATACTGTTATATGTAAGAAAAAAATTATAAAACACTTTACACAAGTTAGCATCACACAGAGAGCAAACTAATTGGCATGATAAGCCCTCAGAGGTCAAAATAAATTGTGGAAACTTATAGCGTCAGGCTACAGAGATGGTTCAGATAGAGAGGCATCAGGTGGGACAGCCACAGTGCTGGCCGCTGCAGGAGTGCTACACCTGGCGAAAACTGGAACACCAAATACAAGTACACCAAGTACTGTCACAGTCCCTTCTCCATGATCTGTTTTTGGGGTTTAATTTTTGTTTGTTCTGTTTAAGGTTGGTCTGTGTCTCCCTCTGGTGGCTCTCAGGGATTTTGGTTATTTGTTTGAGTTTTCACAAAGTGGCTATCAGCAGCGACATCCGAGTGTTTTGTCATCAGGTGAGGTTGCTTCCTGAAGGAGGGAACTCAATAGAGAAGAGCCACCACAGGTGAAATAGTGGCATGTTCTGCCCTGGCACCACATGTAGCCCGTGCTGTGCAACGTTTGCACTGCTGAAGCATGTCATTGACCACAGTCAGCCGGGCGAAAATGTATGCGAGTCCATAGAAAAGTATTTTTATATGGACAACAGCCTGCAAAGTCTTAGTTCGGCAGAAGAGGCAAGTGCTCTGGTGGAAAAGCTACAGGATCTTCATGCAACAGGGGGGTTTGACCTGCGGCAGTGGGCGAGCAACATTGCAACAGTGGTGAGTCACCTTCCACACGATTCCAGGTCCACCAGTACTGAACTGTGGTTGACCCAAGGTCAGTCGGAGACACGGGAATCAATTCTTTGGCTTCAATGGCACTGCCTGTCGGACACGCTGTCATACAAGAATCGCCTGCTCGGTGATGACGATGCGTAATATCTCCTGGCTAGTCAGTATGACCCTCTTGGTTATATAGTTCCCTACACCACGCGAGCCAAAGTCTTGGTGCAACACCTTTGAGATGATAAAATAAAGTGGGACGATCCCCATCTCCCAGATGATCTACTCCAGTTTTGGCAGACCTGGGAGGGAGAGCTACCAGATAACCCTACCCAGGTGCTACGTAAGTTCGGAGTTAGATAACCCAAAGAGTGTGAGATATCCACGTCTTCTGCGATGGATAAGAGCGTGCTTACGGCTTTTTCGCCGACCTGTGAACCCAAGGACCCCAGGGTAATACAGAGGTAGCTTTCCTGGCAGCAAGATCTAAAGTTGCACCCAAGAACCAACAGTCAATCCCACGCTTGGAGTTGTGTGCGGCTTTTACAGGCTAGAGTGTTAAAGACAGAGCTCAGTAACCCGATACGGCACATCATTTTGTGGTCAGACTCACCACTGTGTTGACCTGGATTGACCTGTGTTTGTTGGAACCCGAATAGCAGAGATCCTGGAGCTGACTGAACCTGAAGTGTGGCGGTAAATCGACTCCAAGAGTAATCTGGCGGAAGACATAACAAGAGGCAAGACCCTAGCAGAGTTGGCTATTCCCAGTCGCTGGAAGCAAGGTCCACCATTCCTACTACAGCCTACCGATCAATGGCCTAGAAGCCTGCCAGTCCACCTGTCAGTTTAAGACCTACGACTAGTTCCTGGTTACTGCCACCTGGTGGATACACTTGGCGGCGGTAAACACAAATGTCATCTCAGCGAAGGACTATCAAGAAGCCAAACTAGTTACACTGTAAAAGGCCCAGAAAGAAAGTTTTGCTATGGATATTGCCCACCTCAAGTCAGATAAGCCACTGTTAAACAGCAGTCGTCTTCTTTTTCTAGCTCCAGAGTTTGGTAGCTCAACACAACTCCTCAGACTAGGTGGTCGCCTCTGAAAGTCTTTACAGCTGGACGAATATGCTATCCACCCCATAATCCTTGACCCGAGCCATCCCATCACTAAACTGATAATCCAGGAATTCGACTTGAAATTACATTATCCAGTGTCAGAACATGTATATGCAGATGTGAGGTGCAGGTTCTGAATCCTCAGGGAGGGAAGCCATCAGGCATGCGGCATGTGTGGAATGTAAAGAACGGAGAGGGAAACCCAATATACCGAAGATGGCTGATTTGCCACCTGCCAGACTGTGACATTTCCAACCAGCCTTTTACTCTACTGGGGTAGATTGTTTTGGGCCGTACCTCATAAAAATTGGCCGCCGAAATGGGAAACGATGGGGAATCATATTTATGTGTATGACGACACGTGCAGTTTTCCATAGACCTTCTGTTTAGTGCTTCAGTTCGGATTCGAATGAACCCAACTACTCAGCCACGTTTTAATCGGTTCCATAATGTTAAGTTGAAGATCATTTGATCTCACTAATTCAAGCCAGGTTAAAATAGTCTATATAATTGCGCATGCACGCTTTTGTCATAAAGCCTGGGGTGCTGGAGCATGGATTCATCAATTCACTATGGCAAATAAGGGGAAAGAAAAAGCACCGATGTTCACCGCGACTGAGTAGCGCTGCTACTCGAGACCTATGAGGAATTTAAACATATAGGCCATTTTGCCTCCACATTTGTGATGAAACAATCGGCATCACAGATCATCTAAATTTACTACTTAAATCGTATCTCACTACTCTGGACTGGCATTTCCGAATCAGAAGGTTTTTAATCGCCATCAATGTTAATACAGACAAGGAATTTAC